>CALNVZ010001721.1:32448935-32502315 GCA_940671915.1 Paracentrotus lividus
TACGTAGCCCGCACTTTAACATTTACCCATATCTGATCGAGGGAACTTCGATAAAATATTTTTCTCTGCCCCTCCCCTATTGCAGAATTGATACAACGCATTGTTAGTGGATCAATTATTGGTTGTAGACCAACTGGTGAGTGGACCAATTGGATGTAGACCAACTGGTGAGTGGACCAATTGGATGTAGACCAACGGGTGAGTGGACAATTGGATGCAGACTCAAACTGGGTTGACTTGGACCCACATTGGATGTAGAACACCTCGGTGAGTGGACAATTGGATGTAGACGCAACTGGTGAGTGGACCAATTGGATGTAGACAAACTGGTGAGTGTGACCAATTGGATGTAGACAACCGGTTGAGTGGACGCAATTGGATGTAGACCGACTGGTGAGGTGGACGCAATTGTATGAAGACCAAATGGTGAGTTGGACCAATTAGATGTAGACCAAATGGTGAGTGGACCAATTGGATGAAGACAACTGGTGCGTGGACTTATTGGATGTAGACCAATCCAGTGAGTGGACAAATTGGATGTGAACCAACTGGTGAGTGGACCAATTGGATGTAGACCAACTGGTTAGTGGAACCATATGGATGTAGACCAACCAGTGAGTGGACAAATTGGATGTAGACCAACTGGTGAGTGGAATTGGATGTAGACCAACCGTTGAGTGGACCAATTGGATGTAGACGACTGGTGAGTGGACAATTGTATGAAGACCAATGGTGAGTGGACCAATTAGATGTAGACCAAATGGTGAGTGGACCAATTGGTGAAGACAACTGGTGCGTGGACTCCATTGGATGTAGACCAACCAGTGAGTGGACAAAATTGGATGTGAACCAACTGGTGAGTGACCAATTGGATGTAGACCAACTGGTGTTAGTGGGACCAATTGGATGTAGACCAGACAGTGAGTGGACAAATTGGATGTAGACCAACTGGTGAGTGGACCAATTGGATGCAGACCAACTGGTGAGTGGACCAATTGGATGTAGACGAGTGGTGGGTGGACGATTAGGGCTAAGACTGAGGAGGTAGACATAGTGGCCAGAGGACCAATAGGTTGTAGACCAATAGGTGTTTTACTTAAGCAATATCTGATTGGTGCATGCGTGCCAAAACCTAATCAGCCAATCAACATATACCACTTTTTGTTTTAATAATAAATTCAGTGTTACCTTGGAAGTCAAGAGTATCCAGCTCTCTGTCCGATGTAGCTACACCTTCAATGAATAGTGGTCGGTCGTATGAGCCTGCACGATACAAATACGATTCCCCATGTCCTGTACCATAAACCACTGCGCGGAACCTGGGATAGATTGCTTGCCCATCAGCAGTGATGACACGCTGACTTTGAATAGAATATCGACCCTCAGTAACAACGGCCCATCTTGAGCACATGTGAGTTCCGTTGAGTATCACCAGGGAATATTCCTCCTCCCATGCCAACTGGTGAACAGATGAAAAACATTGTGACTAAATACCATTGGAAGGGGAAAGAGGTCAACCTTCTCCATTCCTTTCAGAAGCGCCCGATATGTTGGGAGGGCTCAGCAGAAAGTGATAAGCAGGGTTGCAGCCCATGAGCCCCGCTCTTAACTTAAAGGTCCAACTAAAGTTTTGTTTATATCCTATCAGAATCATTTTAAAGTTAGTTTTAAAATCAGAACAACTAATTCTTTTTCCGTCGGTGAAAGTCAAAGATGTGTGTACGGAAATAATCGCACTAAAATATAATGAATTAAAATATATAAACAGACCAGCTAAGCAGTAATATAATATTGATTAGTTTTATAATTATAATGGTAATATTGAAATGCACCTATAGATGGAGTGCCTGTTATCAATACGTGGCACCTCCCCTTCCACAATCCATTCCAGATGTTTCATATCAAAGATCATCACTCATTAACTTACTGACAACGGTTGATGGTCTTTGAAAACAGAGATGTCCTTGAAGTATTTGCATTCAGTCGTCACTTCCAGATGAATTGTATTAATATTTGTCGTTGTCCAACGAAACTCGTAGACAGGGAACGTTGTCTCTTTGACGTATTGCTCAATTGGAATGTTTCGAATCATTGCAGGGTCACTATTTGTAACATTGTCTGATTCTTTACCTTTGCTGTACTGCATAATTGAGATGGGTTTGGTCGCCGAAATGAAGATCATCTTTTGAGATGAGATATCAACCGTGATGTAATCGCCCATATTTATATTCACCGTGCTGCTGTCGTAGAAGATTGTTGTATTATCTCGACCGGCTACAATCTGCAAAAAATAGCCTGAACTTCGCTTTGCAAAAGGACTCACAATATAAAAACTTCCCCATGCCGCGAACGGGACCAATTGTTCAGCCACATGATCACAAGCTTTAACACCTAGAGGCACGTTGGCACACGTTGAGCCTGCTGTTACTCCGATGGGAGTGTTAGCAACGATACGAGATCCCGTTATATTAATATATTTCGGAAGAATTTGAATAGACTCAAAGGGGGCAAGGGTGCATCGGAGAATGTCCCCGTTGTAGTATATTTTTTTCTCAAACAGAACAGTAGAATTCAGGAAGATTTCAATTGTAGCTGTCTCATTCAAAGCAGATACTAAAAGTGCGCCACTATTTCTGGTTGATGTCTCTGTAGATATTAATGCTACAAAGTATTCCACACCCAAATATTTTCTTGGTACAACAGAAAATGTATCAGAGGTACCTTGTTGAAGATTGTAAAAGATCACATGAATATCGTAATCAGATGTCAAGAATACTGTGGAATTCACTATCCCTTTTGCGATACGATTGATAAGAGGTTTGGGTAAAGGGTAATTGTACGGACCGGATTTGGGTGTTAATGAAATCTGGTTTTCAAATGATCTTCCTGGAATAGCCACACGGACGTTACATGGCTCAGCTGTAACTGCTTGGAGAACTACGCCGATGGTTGAAGAAAGACCATCCTTACGTTGGAAATTAGGCATTGGAGTAAATATGAATTCTCTGCCACTGTTTGCCGATATTGCAGTGATGGTCACTGTCGATGCGAGAAAGAGCGAGATAGAGAAAAACTTTGTATATATATATATATATATATATATATATATATATATATATATTTGAAAGAAATGGATGAACAGAATAATAGTTGACGTAGCTCAAATCAAAATTCCCCTAGTCTAGTGGTAAAGGCACCGGCGTTCAAAGCTGGAGGCCCGGGTTCGATTCCCGGCGGAGACATTTTTTCGATCTCACCAAAAAATTATCCAGAAAGGGAGGATAGCTCTGGGGAATTTTGATTTGAGCTACGTCAACTATTATTCTCTTCCATTTCTTTTATTTAAATACCAAAATCTAAATAAAAAAGAGTTGCCCATTGGCTGTTGTACGTGTATTCTCTTACACTTATATATATTATATATATATATATATTTTTTATTTATTTATTTATTTTCTTTTTTACTGTAATCACGTATCGAATGAAATATGATCTGAGGGTGTCATTAATTAATATTACTATTGATTGAGTGGATATGACGGCATTTCTTCTCTTTTATTTCGTTAACATGTGGCATTGGCGAATATCCACTGACCATCAAGTTTAACGCTACCTAACAAGTACGATTTAGTTTGCTTATAAAAATAATTGTTTAGTTGGTGAATGTGAATTTTATATAAATGATCACTTATTATTGGAAATTTTTATTTTATAATACGGGGAAAGATTGTTATCATATGCTACTTTTCTGATGAAAAAAAATGTATTCGTAAGGCAAGCGACTTAAAAAAAAAGAATTTACACGATTTCAAAAAAAAATAATGAATAAATAAATAGATAAATAAAGGAAAAACTCTTCTGTATTACAAACTATAGTTGTTTTAAAATTAAAGGAGGAGTCCGGGCTGAAATGAAAAAATCTTTTGTAAAATTAAGTAAAATTCATTAAGCACAACACAAAAAATTTCATCAAAATCGGATGAAAAATAACAAAGTTATGCATTTTTTAGGTATTGACTTTGTTTGGTAAAACAGTTCTTGGCAATTGTCTCATTGTCTCATTTGAATATTTGAATATTCAAATGAGCAAACTGATGATGTCACAGTCCCCCTACTTCTTGTGTATTTCATTATATGAAATCCTATTTATCTCATTTTTTCATATATTGCGTATACAGAAAATCTGTCCCTCATACTGAAATAAGTAAAAGCACTTGTGACCTTGAACATTCCACAAGGATAAATCCCTGTTTTTATGTCCTTGGGGAAGAAAATCTTGATAATTGGTATTTCGTACAATAAAATACAAAGAAAGTAGGGGGACTGAGACATCATCAGTTTGCCAATTTGAAGAACTGTTTCCTAAAAAACTCAAAACCTAAGAAAATTCATAACTTTGCTATTTCTTATCCGATTGTGATGAAATTTTCAGTGTTGTGCTTTTTCGATTTTACTTTATTTTTCTAATAATGCAAACTCCAGCCCGGATGGGTCCTTTAAAAGTTCCGTGTAAAAAAAAAAATGTTCAAAATATGTTCATGGAGCCCGAGATGGAATAGGCTAAATGCTATTCTGCCCTCGATGTAGTAGTAGTAAAAAAAAAAAAACAACAACAACAACAACGAAGAGTTGCATTAAGATATCAATAAATAGCATACTGATTTTCTCCCCCATTGACTAAAATACAAAGGTTCAGCAACAGTAAAAAATGGCATGTTTCACTTAATAAGTTTTGTTCATTTGACTATGAGATTCATGAAACTTGACACACAGGTTTAAAAAGTCGCTCACTAACATGAACTCACGTCAAATTTGTATTTGGGCACCCGATAAGTTACTGAGCCATGACAATTATAGTCTGGAAAGAGCGAGGTTTCCCTCTCTTTCTCTCTTTCTCTTTCTTCCTTCCCTTTTTGTTTAATTAAGTTTATTATTTTTTTCGCACTACAAATTAGATCAGATGATATAATAACAATAACAATAATAAAAAAAAAAAAAAAAAAAATCATTTTTTTTATATCGCGAAAATTATAATTAGTCTCTAAGCGCTCTGGCATTATTACCCGACTCAGGTAGGCTGTCGTAAGGGGATTTACCCCACTACGGTCAATTATGGCAAATATTAATGTACATTAACCCGTTGTATACTAAGCCCGCATATATGCGGGCTGAAGAAACATAGAACATCCCTATTGTCGACCGTTTATTTCACTCATGATTGCATAAACATATAAAGACCTTATATAATTCAAATCATCTGACATTGATCTATTTAAAGATGTCTTTGTTTCACCTTTAAATGAAAAGAATTTCTTGCAAGCATGCTTGACAATCACAATTAATTTGGCTTTGTAAAAAGTTCTCAGTATACAACGGGTTAATGTCTTGCCAAAGGACATTAGTAGAACCTTAATATCGAACCATGTACCTTTCGATTATCGGTCCACCGACTTATCCACTCAATCACACCACCGCAAAAAAGCCTGAAATGTATTACGAATTTCAAGGAATCTAAGTAATCGTCCACACATCATGAATAATTGAGAGAAAATGCAATTAAATCAGGTTTTAATAAAAATAATAAAAAAATGTTGCCGAAAGTAATAGAACTTTTAGGTATAATTCCTAACGTGTAACAATTACATGTATTAAAATTGGCATTAAAATAATGAAAAGGTTCATAAAGTTCATAAAGAACAAGAAAGTAGGTAACAGCATACAGAGTGTAAATCAATAATATTATAATTGTGCATAAAGTAAAGTGTAAGCATCGGGAATTCATTCAATAAATCCAAGCAATTTTTTATAAATTTAGGATGACACGACATTTTCTCCTATGATAATTGCTCGGGTCTTTATTTCATCTATGATGTGAGGTCAGGGTTAGGGTTGCAATAGGGCTTTATATTACGTTTAGGGTAGGATATAGTGTAAAATTTATGGTTCAAGTTAGTCATTCGATTAGTATGTGAATTTTGGAGCTGAGCAATTGTCGCCGGAGCAATTGTCATGGAACCAAATCTAGACCATAACACACACAAAAATATTTCATGTCATGTATTGATTATTATGGTCAAAACAATAGCACTTTTGATTATAATGCATATGATATAATTTTAATTTCTTACCTAATATGACAAGCACTGTGATAATAGAAAGATGTCTTAGTAAAATCGCCATGCTGTAAACACAAAGAAACGTGAAATCTAAACTTTAAATCGTCTAATTGAATTTAATGTTGTCAAAGGTAACAAACTATTAAGATGGTTGAAGAAAAAATGAACCCTAGAATTTGATTAGTTTTGTAAAAAATCTAGAAATATAAAAGAAAATTATGAGTGATATTAAAAGAAACTCTACTTAGAATAAACAAGTTATGAATGTTACTAGTTTTGATTCTGTAAGGTACTTTGCGGGCTGCTCTCCCATAATGTTGTTTAAATTAAACTGCCGCTATGAAATACATGTCGATCGATTCCATAAAAATAGAAAAATTTATGAAACTTATATACAGACAAATTGGGAGCAACTCGCTAATGAAGTCACAAAATCAAAATTTTAAACGTTCATAACTTCGTTATTCTTTGGTGGATTTACGTTTATAACGATTGCTTTACGATCAGGGTACCCTTTCAATAATTGGCCTTCCGTGCACCATAAAATGAAATATAGGTACTGTAATATCGAATCTACGATGGCAAGCTACACTGAAAACCTAACCTCGTCCATCAATGGACCGACTAGCTTTAAAGCTAGTCGGTCAAGATGAACTAGGTTTAAAGCTAGTCTGTCATGTTAGTCCGTCGAGACGGACTAGCATACAACTGAATCTACATCTCTCAACTTGACGGACGAGCTTTAAAGCTCGTCCGTCTAGCTTGATGCTAGTCCGTTTACGTGACCGACTAGGTCGATAAAAGTAGCTGGGTGGACCCAGTTTACCCATTTAAATGACTGACTAGCTTTTGATACAAATAGTTGCAATATCGTTTCAATGTACCTTCTATATTTATTCTGTTTCCGGGCATACAAAGGTTGTTTTGGGTTGACAAATTGAAAGCTTACGAGACATAACATCCATCATGACAAGTATGCAATTCACGAGTAGGCCTACCGGTATGTTCCAAATATTGTTCTCCATTCTTCAATAAATTACAGGCGCAAGGCTAATTCAATACCTTGTTACTATAGAACTCGAGAACCCGCGGTATTTTCTTACAGATTGCTGGTGAATGCCCGGCTTAGCAACAACAGTGAATAGAAGTTGGATACAATCAACATTCTCAAACAAAGGTTGTTTTGGCTTGACAATCTGAGAGCAATACGATAGCCGAAATAACATCAATCGTGAATAGTATGCCATTCACGAGTAGGTTAGAAATATTGTTCCATTCTTTAATTACAGGCTAATTGAATACTTCGTTACTATAGAACCCATGAACAGTCTATTCTTATAGATTGCTGGTGAATGCCCGGCTTAGCAACAGCAGTGAATAGAAGGTGGTACAATTGATTGAATAACACGCGCATTGCGAAAAGGACATCATTATTAGTTGCATTATCTGTATGTGAATTCCATTTGATGAGCAAACTGTACAGACGCACACCTGATATACCCCGTAAAGCTTACGATTTTGGTTATAATGGCGATCTCTTTCCTGTGACATGACTGTATGAGTACTCTTTTTAAATTCCTTGGCCCGTATTCTGTTGCGGTGTTTAGAGTTGTGCTGTCGCACGAAAATAGTAAGGGTAATGAGACGAGAATGCAACGCTGATTTTGCCACGCTTCTCAATGAAGCGTCAGTGAAGCGTGCGTCCTATCGTACGAAAGTAGATTCAGATGACGTCATTCGGGATCATTTATGTACACACATTTCTAAAGAATTCTAAACTAGGGGTATAGGTGGTTTAGAATTTGATATGGCTTTGCGGGTTTTATGTCGGAGGAAGCTAATTTATCTATTTTCTCGTTAACTTGAAGTTAAATGTTGTTAAAACTTTGTTTAATAATGAGGTGCATTATAGAACTCTCCACATCGATTAGATTAATTGCATGTTAATCATCAAAAATGACATTTTCCGACACGATTGAAGTATTAGTTTGACCTGACATTTTGTAGAAAGGACAACTGACGCAAAAACCAACAATAAACTAATGGTGGCAAGTCACTTGTCATTACACTGGAAAAACGGATGGAACTAGTTTAATACTAATTTGAGAATGGTTTGAAATTGTTTTAGGATGTTTTTTGTCGCAGACGTCTCAGAGACGTCTCCGAGATATTCCCACGACCAAGCGCGGCGATTTCATGTCACGACGGGGAGGCGGGGGGGGGGGGGGACAGAAACACCCAAAAGTGAAAAAATAATACACTCAAAATTTGCATACTTCGCACATTATGCAGGAAACTAATGAAAATGATTGCGAGCGCGAAGCGCGAGCCAAAATTCTGCCTTATAACTTTTAGCATTGTATTTGACATACATTTTACCTCTTTATTAGCTTCACAAGCTAATCACTACATAAAAATTGTTCATTTTTAAAAATCGAAGGGGGACGATCCCCCTTAAAAATCGAGGGAGGGGGACACGTCCACCCCCCCCCCCCGTCTCCCCGGGATCGCCGCGAATGCTCGCGAGAAAAAAATATATTTATATCGGAGACGTCCTGGAGTATCCTAAGTCGGGGGACAAAGTGAGATACCACCTTTATGGTGGTATCTCAAGATATTTGCCATGAGACTGATTTGAGACTGATTTGGGACGGGTTTGATACGGTTTTGATTTTTGTCGGGGAAAATCTAAAAGTGGTCGCACAGACGTCTCATGAATCTTCCGCGATATCTCATGAGTCGAGGGAAAATAGAACATTCTTACAATCTGTGTGGGTTTTTTTTTCTGTCGTGGATCGTCTCTGATGATACATAAAACAATTATCGGAGACGTCTCCGAGTGTTCGAGTCTCAAAGACATCTCCGCGACGTCAGATACTACCTATACGTCCATAATTTTTACAGAGGAGAAAAACACCATTATCATTTTCAACTGAAAATGTAAACTAATGTTTTCTTTCAAGACTACTGAATTATTAATGGCACTTGACATAAAATAGGCCCACTCGATTTCCTTTTTTGCATATATTAGTGTGTTGCTATGTGAGACAAGAAACGTGTTTGTCAGTGATAGCAACAACAGTTATGCAAATTGGATTAAAAATACTAAACGAGTAGTTCATTCAGGCAATTGGTTCCGCCCTGAATCTGAAACCTTTTTCCGTTGTCATTGTGCCATGTCAGCCATAACCTGGAACCGCTAAGCTTCTCAAAGAAAATATAATCCGTGCTTTGATAATATATCTTGTTAAGCATGGATTACATTTTTCATCACAATAAAAGAATTTCCCGCTCCATTTCAAATATAGCGAGCATACATACATACAACATGTACAAAAAAATACACACAAAAAGAATGGAAACAAATTCCACCATTCTTCAAAGGTCCATATTATTTATAATTATTTGATAGATGTAGGGATTTCGACGCCGAGTGGATATTGTTAATGAACATTGACGTTTTATTGTTTATGTTGGCTCTGTAAAGAGTTGAATATTTAAATAGTGGACATTTTACATTTCACCCCTTCCCATTATTACAACTTTTGCCCCTCCCAAATAAGAAAAAAAAAAAGAAGATAAACAAACATACAAAATAGTAATAAGGAAAAGATTGGTGCGCATGCACCTAACGTGAGACTTTTGCGCATGCATGTAGCGTGATATCGGAATCAAATTCAACGTTTCATTGCTTTTGGCCAAATATGGACACTTTACATTTGTGAAAGAAAAAATTCGTGGAGCTATTTAGGAGATTAATTCAAAAGAATAAAACTCCCACAGGCCACTGAATTGTTAATGAATAAGACGTGATATTTAAAAATGCATGACAAGCGACAATGCACAACACTCGGCAGTCAAAGGATAAAGCGGCTACAAACAATCATTGTTGCGTCATTATTTCAATGGATTTCTGGTTTTATCTTGTGCATTTCAGTGCACGAGAAACTTCCAGCTGTACGGAAGTTGTACACGTTTGGGAGGCTTTTTTCGTGCTGGGAGTTTTTTCTCGTACGGTGCTATTGTTCGATTCTATTGTCAATTGCCGTACAACTCTAAACCACGTAACAGAATACGGGCCCTTATGTTTCAGTTCACAGATAGCGTTATTTTTTCACATAGATTAATGCTATAATCACCAACGCGAAAAAAATTGTGCCTTGCCAAATCAATTTATAAATTGTGTGTATTTACAACGATAGTAACAACCGCACTATTATGAAAATTGAAATTTAATTCTAATAATAAATATAGGCACCACTTTTCTTCTAGATTACTTGTATCTGTAAGAAAAGAATATTGGATTAGAGGCACGACTTTAAGGTTTTTGAAGTGGCTATCAAGGACAAGTGTATACGCCGAAAATGCAAAAGCAGGTAGGCCTACAACAAAAAGTGATGATAATGCAAGCCATGGCGGCGACCCCTGGGCCCCGTGCCCCCTTTATTTGATAATTGCCATAATGTTAACTAATTATGCCTCCTGTATTAATTCCTGTCTTCTGATTTATATCATCATAATAAAATGTTTTTTTTTTGTTTGTTTTTTTTTTTTTGCTAAAATTCTTGTGACAAAATGCATGTTTTTAATCGTATCTTTATAATGTCTTCTAATATTTCAGATTTAATGTCTCTGACAAGCTGGTGAAGCCATATTAACCTCGTCCATCATGCTAGTCTGTCACATATCAATTCTAGTTGTAAACTTAAGAGGAAGAGGGCGCTATCACTCTACACAAAGCGAACGCTGCCATAGACATTTTGTATTTTGCACAGTTTTTCACTTTGTTTTCTTGATTATGGCGAGCAACTACCTTTTCAAAGAAATGATCAACTTGAATAAATACGCTAAGAGTCTGATTTTTTTCAAAAATAGGAATAACTTCTTGCAAAGGGAAAAAAAGTCCTGTCACTTGTGTCAATTCGAAATCCTAGTCAGATCAAATTCCTGTACAATATGGCCAATTTTGCTCTCAAAATAGCTCATACGCCACATAATCATCTTCCTGGATAACGCATAATTATATTACAGCTTAATGATCAGGCAGTTTTTAAAAGCTTGAATTCTCAGCTTTCCAAAGATGGTACATTCATTTCGATTGGTTAAGAAAAAGTCCTGTCACTTTGAACATTATCACAATAGAATCTTTACTCGATGGGTCGATATTTCCGCATATCACATGCATATCGCATGTGGACGGCGTCTTCGCAAGAGGTGACAAGATCACTACTTATATCAATAATCGTTTGGAACATCAATCTATGTGAAATAAAGATTCTGATTACAACTTCATCACAATAATGTTATAAGCTTGCCCAAATGTGTATTTCCTCCATCTGGTCTGGAGAATCTATTAACTAACAACATGATAAAAGTTCATCAATTTCTTTCATCTGCACGTACGGGTAGATTGCTGAACTGAACGGACAATACCATTCCAGCTGCAGGGAAGTCTTCTTAAGCGAGTTTTTGTGAGCTAATTTATTATTGCAGCCAGCTGTATAGATTTCTGCGCTTCTCAGCCGTATTTCCAACGTCACTTCGTTCCGTCTGGCCTCTTAGATAATGGACGCGCCTTGTTTAATTACGATTTAATGCCGCACATTGGTATACGTTAACTCTACATTTTACATAGAGTAGAATTGATATGAGACAGCAGCAACAACATCGCGGCAGAAAAGCGCGACGGACTAGCTTTTTCACCATGACCGACTAGCTGTAAAGCTAGTCCTGCTCAAAAGCTCGTCAGTCTGGGCATCACTACGACTAGCTTTTATGCTAGTCCGTCAAACTAGTGGGTCACGACGGACGAGCTTTAAAATTAGTCTGTCAAGGACGACTAGCTTTAAAGCTAGTCTGTCATGACGGACTAACTTGACGGACTAGCTTTCAAGCTAGTCCGTAGAAACTGGCGAGTTTTAAAGCTAGTCCGTAATAACCGGGTTGTGTTGAAGGAAAGCTAGTCAGTCTGGGCATCACTACGACTAGCTTTAAAGCTAGTCGGTCTACCCGTTTAGGTTTTCAGTGTATTGGGCACTGTTAGAGCTACTTACAAGAGAAAAATATATTATTGAAATACACATTTACTTCTAAAAATTGTTTATTATCACGATTATATGGCATTTTAGAGCAAAATTACTATCTCATTTTATTTTTTTCTGATTTTGAGCTTGCGCATCTTTATTATTAGCAATCATTAGGCTTGTTTTTCCAATCAGAATGGACTACTGAAATGCGGTTGGCTAAAAACTGAAAACCCCAGACGCTACACTAAATCTTCTTTGTGTGTGTGTGGGTGTGTGTGTTTGTGTGTGTGACCATTAACGTGATGAACTAAAAATGGGGTGCCAATTCTGTCAAAACTCGTCAAAATTCGGTGGTTTTTGGCATAGTTAGACATCACTTGATGAACAATGTTTTTGTCTGTAAGAACACTTCTATTATATGCAACAAACTTATAATGTTTACTTCACCCACATCCATAGATTTTTCAGACAGTTCACATTACAATGTTGTCAAATCACGTTCCGTCAAAAAAGTCCTCTCTGAAAAATGAAGCAATTGACTGTACGTTTTTTTTTGTTTTTGTTTTGTTTTTTTTTTTTGAGACAAAATGGTGTACCCTGATCGTCAAACAACCCTTAAAACTTAACTCAATTTTTTGGGGGGTTTTTTTCTGCTTTTTTATTTTTCTGCTTTTTTTTTCAAACAAACTGAATTCAGGGGGTTAACTTCTCCTCAAATATCTGGCTTGTAGTGACCTACAATATTCCAATTACTCAAATGATAATGAAATAGCTGGCATTTGTCTTTAATCTCATATTTGCCAACCATTAATACAAAAATTGTGATAAAGGTGCTTCAATAAATACAGTAGCCAAAAAATGGCACTTTTTCACAAACACAAGATGAAATAGAAGAGAGAGAGAGAGAGAGAGAGAGATATAGATACACACATTCATCACTATCAATCATAACAGGGTCTATCTGGGATGGCTATCCAGAATCGGTATAATATTCATAGATCAAGTGTGAAAACAAAATATTTGACTTGTATAGAAATGCATTCATTATTTTACAATTATCAACAGAAAATTGAAAAAAAAAAAAAAAAAAAAAAAAAACGTCTATCATACACGCCGGGAGTAGAAAACTGCTGCATGTATTTTAGAGGAAGTATGGACAAAAGACAATAACCGCATGCGTAATTGAGGGGACGACTTAAACAAAAATAGACATGGCAATATTGCATCTTGTTTCCCCCCCCCCCCTATTTTGCCCTTCTTCTAAGAGTTTCTTGTAAAATCAACTTGAAGCAAAAATTTAATCATTCTAAACCTGCCCCGTGAACAAATCGTTTGATCGGTTAGAATCAAGATTTTACAATTATTGTACCTTATGTCTTTATATTATTGTTGTAGCAAATCTAAAATTTTATTTTCATCCTTTTTATCCTAACATTCTTATTTGGCTTGTCGAATTCTTTTACTCCGGACCATTTGGAACAAACTGAAATTAGACCAATTGAAAAACCAATTGAGATCAATAATTGGTCCATCGATTCCATTCGTCTGGGTTGACATAATCAGACCTTTAATTTGCCAATTAGTTTCAAGAGATATTAATTTACACCACTTGAAAACTTTTGAAACCCATAAGGACTAGCTACAAGAGACCATTTGAGGAACAATTAAGATGTTCAGACAAATGGGATTTCAATTGTTTGTCAATTGGTTTCAATCGGATTTTCGTCCTTGGCACAATATGACATCAGTACCAGCTTACAGAAATAACAAATAATCGAGATATATTACAAGTTAATTCACCTGCACGCAAGAACACGTCGAATAAATTGATGTAAACAATATAAAAACATGAATCGCTGAAAGTGGAGAAATTAGTCAAATATGCTCGTAATGAAACATCCTTTATGTCTTTTTTTTTCTTCACAATTCCGTTTAATATTTTTTGCAATAGACAGAGCACAGAAAAAGATCAATTCTGTTGCCCATAACCAATTTGAAATTTACAAAAGAAGACCGTAAAAAAGAAAGCTTCTAGAGACAAAAGTGGCAAATAAGGGTATTTTTTCTAATTTAACTTTGTCTTATTGTCGCAACGTAGCATGGGATAACAAAACACGGCGTAAGGCTTTTAAAATATTTGACATGCATTTATAATCTTTTAATATATTATACCTATAATTTTAGTTTGTTTGTTTTCCCTTGTAATTAGACATCCTTGCATGTACCAAAAGTCCATGTTTAAAGGTACGATTATAACGTAGAAAGATAAGAATCTTTACCGTAGTACAGGAGCTCATGTAAACACAACAGTGTCATGTCAGTCTGAAGATGAAGTAAAGCACTAAATAAAATAACTCGTATAATTTCATTTTAGAATTTGATTATGATAGGGTTGCAACGCAATGAAGCTATGATGTCCTAAGAAATGAGATTTCAATTTACTTCACTTTAAATCTATCATTTCCATTTATATTTTGCAAAGTACAAAAAAAGAGAGCAAATATATCGGAAAGGAAAACTTACCTGTACTAGAGCAATCGGGAACTTTCAAGATAAAGCCAATTGAGTAATGGTATGTTAAAGAGGTTATATACGGCTGAACTTTGACGATGAGTTTCTGAGAAGGATGGTATACTGGAACAAATGGGAAGCTTCAACCAGATTTTATGCATGTATTGCAACAATCATGTTAAGCCACGCCCTTAGATAAATGCGCATCTCAATACGTCTCAATTGGTTTTAGACGTTTATCGAAAGCCTTAATATTTGTCTGGACTTCCTTAAACGTTTCAAGATGACTAGAGTCAAAGTAAAAATATCAAGTAAACTACTCTCCCTAGCCAAGAGTATTGAAATTTAAAGGAAATAGCAAAAATCATCTTTGACTCAACATTTCAAAATGTATCTATTTTTTTATGGGCCTCATGTAGTTCGACTAAACGAAACAAAGTTTTAAAAAGTAAGATAAATCAGCCAAGAGATTAAGGGAATTAGTATCCTCTGTGATTTTTCTTTAATGATTTTGCATGAATCTGCATAATAAGTGCATTGCTAAAGTACACTGTCCGTCATAAAGGTGGATTTTTTTTATTTTATTTATTTTTTTTTTTTGGCTATAGCGACATCATTTTGTCTGTCTTTAATTTCTTGCATAAGTTTGTCCCTGCTTTTACTTTTCGGGACCCTAGCTATATCTTGGACATTCTCCCAACCCCTCACGTGGACCTTCTTCCAAAAAAGTTTCGTCAACCCCCATGATCCCCATTTATGTCATTTTGTCTCATTTTGGGGCCCCTTTTTGTTTTCCCGGCTGATGAAGCCCCCCCCCCCCCCCCCCCCTCAGTCCTACCCCCAGGAAACGCGACTGAGGTGTACTGTTTATATTGTTCTTTAAGTTAAATCTATATTTCAGGGGACAGGCTTAGGTCTCTTGTCTAGGGGAGAGGTTGAAGTAAAAAACGAGATTGGTGAAAATTCGGAATATTTTATTCCATCTTTATTCTGAAAACAAAAGAAAGGAAAAACAACCTTTAAACCTTAAATATCATAATTTTCTCCTTAAATTTTGTTTAGCCTTGATGAAAAGGTTGTAAATATTCATTATTGATAATATTTTATTTTGATTTATATTTGTTGAGATCTTACAATACAATTTAGGGAAGATAGAAATTTTCATGGTGTAAAAATGAATAAAATCAATATTGAACCCCAATCAAAATAAATTTTGACCCCTCCCCTAGACAAAAGAGTTGAGCCTGTAACCATACCTCTAGATTTTATTTAAAGAACAACAACAAATCTACACCTTAGACATGTTTCCTTGGGGTAGGACTGAGGGGGCCTCGCGTAAACAAAAAGGGGCCCCAAAAATAAGAAAAAAATGACTAAAATGTCCATCTTCTAGGGGTGAGAAACTTTTTTACAGAAAAATCCTTGGGAAGAGTTGAGGAAACGTCCAAGATATAGCCAGGATCCCGGAAAGTGAAAGCGGTGACAAACACATTCAAGAAATTAAAAGCGGAGCAACATAATTTCGCTTGAGACAGAAAAAAATAATTCCACCTTTATGACGAACAGTGCATGTATAGAATTTAGTTAGCTAGTAACTATCTACATGATCTATGGGAATGAAAAGCGGGCAAGAAATGGCAGAGAAAAGGCAAATTTACCATTCTGAGCAAATAATAAGATACGGTAACCGATTATTTCTCTTGATACATTGCTCTTGATCGTTCCTTTATTGGTTATGAAGGTTCGCCGGTGTAATCTGACTTCTCTTCACCCCCCCCCCCCCTCCCCCTCTCTCTCTCTGTTTTACACCTTTCATATCCACGTGATTTATTTTTCTGAATGTACAAATGAAAAAACAGATTAAAATATTCTTTATTAAATTCAATCATATACATGCAATTGTCTTTATTTAAGCATGGATATAGACAACATACAGCTTGAAGTCTGCGTATAAATGTTGAAATATATGCTTACTTAATAATAAAAAACGTAAGTAAGCCTATGAAATGTACGATATAATAGTAATGTATGTTAGTCATGATTATAATAATGTCGAGATCACCTTAGCCTTGGAGCCAGGGCGCCGCAAAATACATTTTCCTGTGACTTAAGCAGTGTATTCTCTGATTGTGCATCAAGATTTAATTCCTACGTTTGGTATCTCACCAGCCATGAGACGGTTTCGCGACTATTTTTCGCAACTCAGTTTCTGGAATCGTGGAAAAATTGAAGATGTTTAACTTTATGGGACTTTCCAAGTCGCGGAAGTCACAGCGATGTTCTCTCTGATTAGACACCTCTTTCATGACGATAAGAGAACTTAGAAAAACAGTCATTTAATATTCCCATGTGCGTTATAGTTGGTGAAAAAAAAATGAAATGACCGCCAATGAAAAATGAATAAATTTCGGGGGATGTTTATATGTGGAAAGCTCATAGACTCAACATAAGACACCAGAAAGTTTGAAACTTATATATGCTTGGACGAGCACGTCTTTACACTTTTATAAACCCTTTTAGGATATAAGATCTTGTTTGGCATGTCTTTTTGCAATGAATGTCGTCGCTTATAAAATCAAATATTTGTGCATTGCTGATATTGTATTTTCAGCCACAATTTCATTGCTGAACTTAACTAGGTTAATTTTTCGTGATATAGGTCCATATAGGTCTATACTTATTTTTCTTCATTCCAAACAAGACAAGATGCAGAGTGAATTCCTGCACAACCTTGACTTTTGGTAGCATATGACAGTTGAGTCTACCTTAGGTTTTTCATTCACCCATGCAAATGTCCCTCTCCTCAGAAAAATAAAATTATTAGGCAGACATTTTAAAATGTTTTTTTTTTAATAGCACGATATTTGATTCCCTTACTCGAATAACATAAGTTCATGAGGGAACACACAAAAAATGAGAACTAGTTTCCATGAGTAAAACCCGTTTGCTACTCTTGGAGGCGAGTGCTTTTATTCGTATATCACGTATTTTTACTTCAGAATCTGTGTTTCTGTTAAAAGTACACACCCGCTCTTCCAGAACATGTAAATTAATAAGGGGTACTCAAGAAAAAAAAAATATTGAGTATATATACACAATAATTTTTTTGTCTTGAGTATCCCTTAGTAACTTTACATGTTCAATAACGTAAAACAATTGTGCAAGTGAGTTTCTCTTCAACTTGGTACGGCTTGGTGGATGATCGGGTGAAAACACTAACAATCGAGTAAAGTGAGAATTGCTGAGAAATTCTATATAGCCTGTAATTCACTAGATGAGTAAACTACGACACGTCTTCGTACGTCTCAAGTCTCGTGAAAGTCTTTGAGAGGAATTTTATTGGCTATGCGGTACATGTTGCGCCCGGTACGCCTACTCGGATCACGAGTATGGACATCATAATCGAGACTGCTGCACGAGGTATGTTCTACGCTTACGTACGTACATGTATAGCGGAAACACAGCACTAAACAGCGGAACTGAGAGCGGAGAGCGTGCATGCTCTTGTCTTTGGGTGAGTCCTATTCCTTTTTGTTTGTTTGTTTGCCTGTTTTTATAATGATATTTGGAATGTTCCGATGATATACATCGTCTGATAACACTAACAGCTAGATTACCATGCATGGATTTCCCATTACTTTGTCAGTCATGTACACAGTTTGAGTTTGATGCATTGATGTGAGTAATGCAATGTATTGGTTTAATTGTGTGAATTGATAATAATAATAATGGTATTTATTCAGAAATCAAAATCGTAGCCACATGGCTAAATTGCATATGATTTTTACAAAGTTTTGTATACATAATATATAATGGTAAATAATAAGCATAACATAAATCAAAACTGGCTTTAGAAACAGGTAAGGAATGTACGATACTCTTATGAGGATAATTTATATATCAGTTAAGAAAGTAAAGAAAGTCGAAGTATTAGATTTGAATATACAGACTAATGACATATTAGAAGGTATATCATCTACACAGAAAAAGATGAGAAGAGTAACAGAGGAATCGCTGGAAATAGGAGAGAATGTTTAAAAGGTATGCATGTGAAGAGAAAAGACACAGTTGAGAGCGAGAGCACGATATAGTAATATTGAAAAAATATATAGAAAATTAACGAAGTATAACAATAATTATATAGTATTATATGATACAATAAAATGGATCAACATTAATACGATTACATTTTGGTACGCATAATTCAATACATTAGTAGAGAATGTCCATTTGAAAAAAGATATGTTGATGCTCTGAAGTGAGTAATGCAGTGTATTGGTTTGAATGAAATGATGCACTGATGTGTATATCATCGGAACATTCCAAATATCATTATAAAAACAGGCAAACAAACAAACAAAAATGAATAGGACTCACCTAGTGAGTAACGCTTTACATACTCAGAGAATCAGTAAGTAAAGGTTGCACAAACTCATCACAAGCAAGTTGATGAATTTGTGCAACCTTTACTTACTGACTCTCTGAGTATGTAAAGCGTTACTCACTAGATTAGTTTGTGCAATGTACTCAAAACAATTAGTTATGTTACTCAATAAAATGAGTTAAGTAAATAAACTCATTTTGGTGTGTCACTATATTGTCAAATCAAAAATACTCGATTAGGTGCGTTTTCAAAGTAACTTTATTGAGTGAAAGCACTCATGGATGTGTGTCCCTATATTGTCAAAAATACTTGGATATTTGAGTTTGATCACTCATATATGCAAGTTCTCATTTTTTGTGTGAAAGTAAATAAAGTAACACATTTAGACGAGCCTTTAAGTTAATTATTCAAGCAGGATATAATCATATTTCATTTCATATTGAAATAGTGTCATTGTTGTGACACTAAAATAGTTAGTATGGTCTATCTAGATTTTGTTAAACCTGGTGTATAGTCTTGGTAACAACAAAAAAAATCGGCATAAAACCGATTAAATATAGTCTCATGTTGTTCACATTGCGCTAAAAGACATGTGTGAGAGATTTTGTGATATTCCTTTCACGATTTCCGGTGAATTTCAGTGAAATGTTTGAATCCAAACACAATTTGTAGCGGTTTTGAGACCTTTGCTGGGTTGTCCTGTCCCCCGAACTTCCCGCATGAATGGACCGTAGCGATCTGTGTGTATCACCCACAAAAGAGAATCCCCATTGGTTTTCCATGTGAACGCCTAGTGCACACAAAGCTGAGTCGGGTCCCCGTCTTATCTTTTTTATATTATAATATCGTGAAATAAAGACATTAAAACGAGATTCCATGTAATATAACTTTCTTTGTTACAGTAATAGGATTCAGGCTTTCATATTATCTAAATGTGAATCCATATTAAATTTTTCCTTCTCCCAACACTATACACCAGCTTTAACATACGGTAAGTATTATGTTTGGGCTAATCTACTAATTACATTGATTTACTCATTGTATTAACTATATCTGAATATAAATAAATATTGATTTTGAAGGGTGTCTATCTCGACTAGTCATTAGTATTTGTTTTCCAAATGTATACAAATATGATAATGCTACACATGAAAAGGTACAAATGTTGAAAATAAGGTTATAATACAATGCCCGTACTTCAGAATAAAGTGCCCCATTTTCCACTGTGACCCCCCCCCACTTTTGAAATTTGTTCCGCCGCCTTTGCTTACAAAAATAAAGCGAATTGTGCATTATGTACATATATGTTCCTAAATAACAATTGACCCGGGTATGAATTTCATTATAACATTTTAAGTAGTTTAATAAACATATTTTTGGTATAATAACTATGTGAAAGAGACCATCATAAAGCAGTAACTTGCAGGCCCCTCCATCACTGCACCAATTGCTAAAGAGTAAATACTGTGGAAGCGTTAAAGTGCCATTTTGTGTTAACATGTCGTTATTAAAAGGCAATGTTCATGCATAAAGTGTACGGTATAAACTTGAAGAAATTCCACCATTCGACTTTGTATAAAGGATCAGGTAAACCTCTGGTAATTGTACACTATAAAAATCCAACTCCCGATCCCTCCGATGTATCTGTAGATGCTGTCATTACATGCCATTCACTTTTTCGATTTGATGTAATCACTCTCACTCTGAACCGATATTCTGTGTCATCATCAAGACCGTTTACTTGCACACTATTACCATAGACATGATGGATGAAAAAGGCCATCTCAGTTGCTTGGTCAGCTATGTTGTACAGGTCGTAGTCATATCCTTTAAGGAGGCCATGTAGTTCCTCACAAGCTGGTTCCTTCCAAGTAAAGCACAACATGTCAGCCCTGGACCTGTACGACACTGACTGAATGACAGGAGGTGCTGCAGACAAGAAAATGAATAAATTTATATTTTAAGACAAAACTTTATAAAGCATATTATAAATATATATTTTAAAAAAAATTATTATTATTATTTCTCGCCAGATAAGTATCACCCATGATTAATTTACAAGCACATAATTGCAAACCAACTCTTGTCCATGGGATCTAACATAATGTTAAATCAAATCAAATTTGATTTTCAACATTCTTGCACATTCATGTTTTCACCCTGGTTATTCAGGTTTTATTGAATAATGCACAACACTGAATCATTTGTATTTGGACAATCATATTTAATGATATCGGATCCATTCCCTGTAACAAAAAAGAATATTTACGATCAATTTTACGATCGATTGTAATTTTAGTATACGGATTAACGTAGACTTATGATTGATATCAATCGTAAGATCAATCATATCTTATTTTACATGGCAATGAAGTATGTAGTTGTTTTTTAAACAAAACCTAAGATCAGTATTTTTGTTCAGCAATATATTGCTGTTATGGTAGTAATTAAAGTTTCCCAGGTATCACGAATTATGTGATGCCAATGCGAGATTATGTAAAATGGGCCTAACACATTACTATCAGGTAGCTAGAGAGAGGACTTGATAGAACTTATATCCATTATCAATTTTCATACCTCCATCAGATGTGTCTCCAATTACAATCTCAGGTGAAGTCTCTGTTCCCTTGATCCCAGCTACGATGGAAATTTTGTAGGTTGCAAAGTGTTCCAAGTCAGTGAGGCGTTGGGAGACGTATGTCGACGTTGAGGTTATTTTTATTTCGTACATTGGAGGATCTATAACAGGAACATCTGGACAGGCCTTGCGTGAGATAAGTCGGTATGATATCCTGTAGTAATCCACATTGCACTTTGACGGGACAGTCCAGCTCACCAATAAGGCTGGGGAAGTCTCGGTGTCATCCACTGCAGATGCTTGTTTGACTATGTTATGTTAAGATCGATACACATAGCATGTTTGAAAAGATAATCATTTTTAAATAATCAGCGTAAGTAAAAGTGTTGCCTTTTGGCAATGTCAATGGCCTCTAGAATAAAGATTCAGCGTGAATAACGCGTATGATCATGATTATAGAAGGGGTGAACACCAGTGCATGCTATTAATTTGAAACTGAAAAAAAAAAAATGCAGTTAATTTACATTGGTCTTTTTTGGTTGTGTCGTTTTTCACTGGAAATATTTCTAATGTTCAAACTGACTAGGATGAGTAGCTGATAGTTGTGACAAAAATCGTCTGCTGTAATTTACTGACATCCTTCTGGCGACTGATTTGGCAGAAAGCATGACAGGCGCATTTATAAATGAAATCTAAAGAACTACGATTTTGCAGTCTAATGTGCTCTTGATACGTACCAACGATGTATCACCATATTTTTTTGTGGGTAAACATTCATATGTCCAAAGTAGCCCTTATTAATGGTTTTGATGTCATTTTAAGAAGTACTAGCGGCTCAGCTGATATTTTGTAATGATAATATGACTAAACATTATAATTCTATTGCTTATAAAACGTCGCATTACAGGTATGTGTAATTGAAACAAAACGCAAGACGATGAAGGGATAGATGGATGTGTGTGTGTTTATATATATACAGTGTGTTCCTTAAAAAAAAGGTAATCGAAGTTCAAAGGTCAGTCATTTCAAAAGTATATGGTTTATTTTTGTGACTTGTTTACTAAAATACTAAGTAACCCATCAGCTTTAATTTTACACATTGCTTATGTCCAAACTTTGATGGGTCACAGAGTTAGGGTCCTTTGAATGTAATAGGTATAAAACCCATTTTTTCCAAGTTTTTCGTTTTTAGGGTATGAAACTAACTTTTTATATAAATTTTGGTTTCATAGTTTTGGGGGTTTTGTCACACAAAGTTTCAATGAAATGCAATCTCATTTGTCAAAGGACCTATCTCACTGGCAATGACATGGGTTCTCGATTATGCATGAGTACCTGGAGTCTCGGAGAGGTCCCCGCGACGTCTCTTGATTCTGCAAGAAGTCGCGAGAAAAATCAAACCAATTTCAAACATGTCCAATCTTTTAGTAGACTTCTTTAATACGCGAGCAAGTCTCTGTGACGTCATTGCGGGGTTGCCGCAACGTCCCTTAAGTATCCACGATGTCGCAGAGACGTTGTCGGAACTTGCTTACGATTAAAAGAAATCGAACGGGCTAATAAGTTTCATTTGCTGGCGTCTACTAAAAGATTGAACATGTTTGACTTTTGTTCCATTTTCCCTCAACGCCCTGAAGTCTCAAAAGACGTCATCACGACGTCTCCACGACTCAAGAGACTCAAAAGCGAACCCCTCTCATTGCCATTGAGATAGGTCCTTTGACAAATGAAATTGGTTCTTATTGAAACTTTGTGTGACAAAACATCCAAAACTATGAAACCAAATATTTATATACAGTTGGTTTCGTACCCTAAAAACGAAAAACTTGGAAAAATTGGGTTTTTGTACCTATCACCTTCAAAAGACCCTAACTCTGTGACCCATTACAGTTTGGACGTAAGCAATGTCTCAAATTAAAGCTGATGAGCTACTTAGTATTTTAGTAAACAAATCGCAAAAATAAATCATATACTTTTGAAATGACTGACCTTTGAACTTCGATTACCCTTTTTTAGGAACACACTGTATATACATATATGTTTATAATGATTAAACAAAGTTGCATTTGGAATATAATTATGACAATGATATTGACATCTAATGATACTTACCCTTGCCTGCCGTTTTACCAACACTAGTAAATACATAACCAGGAGGGGCGAGCCTATTTGCAGCATGTAGGTTGAATTCATACATCGTACATGGCTCCAGACCTTCAAACTCTACATACGAGAAAGAGATATCATCATCCAGGTAGGTTGCACCAGCCGGTCCTATATCTCTCCTTCCCTCTTTATAGATTCTTGCATAGTAGTACCAGAAGTCTCCGTTCACATCTGAGCATGTGAGAGGTTGCCAGGTGAATCCAATACTCGTAGAGGACGTCTTGTCTAGGTCCACCTGGATGTCAGTTATGTTGGATGGTCCTAGATGTATTTTTTTTTTAAAGGCGAAAATCGTATCATCAAAGTGTATCGACCAAACCATTGTCTTCGGGAAATGTCTCTGCAAATGTGTCGATCTTGTTTGATCTGTTCATATCCATCAGCTCGACACATCAGTTAAGCTAATCATCAAGGAAAGATTCATGGTGTCTCCCTTGTGCCTTCGTTAATACCTGAAATGACCTTACCCTGATTGTGAGTAGTATGTTACACCGTATGTCGCTTTATGTGTTTAATTTTAATTTAATTCAGATCATTTCCATCAAGAGTGCAGATGATCTTCAGTTTTGTTCAAATTAGATGGATGAATATCTTGTGGAAAACATTTAGGTCATAAAAGCCTTCCATGTCTGTCATGTAGGAAACGTACTTAGTTTGCTAAAAGACTTGAGTACTGAGTGATTCAAATATTTGTATACGTAAACGTTTGTGCACTTCCAAGGGTTGTGCTTGACGCTCCAAAAGATCGCGAAAGTGTATCCAGACCTAAAATAAATGTTATGGCTAAAAGCGATATTTCAAAGATGAAACTGATCTGACTTTAAATCTGCAATCAACGACTTATATATTGTTGAACTGTCATATTATTTTGGGACTCGCATCGATGATAAAACACACTTACTTTCCTGTGATGTATTCGTATAACCAGTAGCCACCTCACTTAGTCCTGCATTGTTGGCCGCTAATACTGAGATATTATACGTTGAGTAAGGTTCCAATCCAACTATAATGTGTCGTGTAGAGTTGACGATGTCCTCTGCCTCTGTAAGGATAGTCTCTGGTTCTGGACATGCAAGTCTTTGATAGAGACTGTAACGTATTGTGTAATAGTCAGGATAACCTTCAGTTAGTGCCGCTGCCCAATTGACCTCAATACGTGAGCTTGATGGCGACAAATGCATGTTTACAACACGATCGGGTCCTGCAGGGATATGGGTTAGAAAAACCGATTGATCACATGGAAAGTCTAAAAATTCTTGTAATGTTTCTACCAATAAATACTTAAAATTCTTAAGAGTCGGGGCAGATCCCCTTGTGTTAAGACTTATCAATTCAAGATAAACACATGGCTCAAGAACAGTAACCTAACTTGCGACCATGTAGAATGATGCAACAAGAAGGTAAATAACTTCTGCAAGTACAAACTAAGAGATGAATTTCAAAGTTACCATTTTGGTCCCACTTCTCCCTGATTGTCCCGCTTTACCCCGATACTTTGAATAGTGTTCCCACCTGTTTCATTTTCACACGATGACGGATATAAACCAAGTATATTAGGATTTCAGAGGTTATAGTATAACTGTAGTCCCTCAGTGACGCGAATGTGACTATTTTCCAAAGGGGCGCAGAGCTTCAGTTCATTCGGGAAGCATACAGGACCATCAATAGACAGAGTTTGGCCTACTCGGTTCTAGTTGGTTACAACATGGCGCGTATTGCTTTGGTGGGTAAGCACAGTACAAATGAAAATGTGCCATGTTGTTACCCAACTGCAACCGAGTTAGCCAGAATTTGTTTATTGATGACTCTGGAAAACATGGATCCAACCACCCGTCTGTTCACTATACCCGGAATATTCCACCTAAGTCTGATGTAGATATGATTTTATGCGTCAAGAGAGAAGAGAGGACGTGGTCTGGAGTATCAAGATATGGTACAATCATGGGGGAAATAAATTATGTATAAAAATCTTTTCAAATGTTATGTGTATGTGGTATGAAATTAAATCCAATATATTTTGTCGAATAAAAGTTATGCTAATTTTTGTGTAACGACGAGAGAATTAGATGTACACAAACGTATTGTTCTTTCACGGTCATTTTGGCGGCTAAATTATATATGTCCGAAACTTACACCTTGCCAAGAATCGCACGGCTTGAGCAAAATCAATTTTTATTGATTGCAGAAAACTTATCATAGCTCAATTTTACAGCATCAAATAAGATGGAAAATTGCAGGGAAAAAATGTTGTTCTCCTATATGGAAATGCCTATCATTATACCAGGTTGTGACTAACCTACTTTAGATAAAGTTTTCCAGTTGTGCCATTTCACTTTTTTGTAAAGGCGACGAGGAACAAAGCCTCTTCTGTTATTTTGAGGAACATCCGAATACTAATATATCTTGAAGGCAATCAAGGAGTAGTTGAGGACAGGAAAAGATATTACAGGGAAACAACAGAAGACTGGTCTGAGGAAAATAAGATTGGAAGGATGAAAGAGAAGTTGATGCACGAACAGATGGGTCTACTGGACTAGAGAGTTGGCAGGGATGGCAGTGACTTAAATGAGGGTGGGTGAATAAGGCGCGGGAAGTACGTTTGTTGTTTTTCAGCACCAGGCAATTACAAATTACCTTGACAATTGTCTCACTGGACTCAATTGTCTCAATTTTTGTTTATGTGTTTTAGACAAGTAAAATGGTATTGCTTTTTAATTTGGAAGCATGAGGTCACCAACTTATTTTTTCTATAGGGGTTCAAATTATTTATTAGACGTAAAGTCTATTGCTTCATTATTCGGAGAGGACGTTTTTTGCGGAACATGATTTGACAACATTGTAACTTGAACTGTCTGAAAAGTAAGTGGATGCTGGCGAAGTAAACATTATAAGTTTGTTGAATATTTATACAAGTTTTCTTACAGACAAAAGCATTTTTTATCAGGCGATATCTAACTATGCGTAAAAACACCGAATTCGGAGAGAACATTTTTTAACAGAATTGGCACCCCATTTTTGGTTAATGGTCACCAAAAAAAAATCAGATTAACTGTAAATTCTGAGGTTTTCAGTTTTTAAACAATCGCATTTTATAAGTCAATTCTGATTGGAAAAACAAGGCTAATGATTGCTAATAATAAAGATACTCAGGCTCAAAATTATAAAAGAAAATAAAATGAGACTGTAATTTTGCCCTATAATGCTAGATATAGTAAATTTTAAGAAAAATGAATTATGGTAAATAATTCGTTTTTCGTATTTCTGCATAATACAAAGCGTCATCCCTCTTTAGAATAGACAGTCGCAATAGTGTGTTACCTTCTGTAGGCATTGGCTAACTTCGCGTGAACCCTAATAATGCACCAGCGTTAATCCATTGCAGCTGAACATCGGGACAGTGTGACGCCAGCTTTACTAAAAACAAATTTTTCAGGATTTTTTTTTTTTTAAGAGGAAGAGAAAACTCCGAATCATTATGATGGTCTAAAATATAAATCCCTTGATTAATGTGTATATATAGTAAAATCGTTGTGTCTTACCAAATGTGACAAGCAATACGATGATACAATAATGTAATTGTAAAAACGCCATTCTGTAAATACATAAGAAGAGTAAAATGGATGAAAGAAGGGGAAATGGCAAAAATTTGTTCTTCACGGTGGGGAAAACAAAATATCAGTAAAAAGGGAATTACTCGATTAGAATTCTACGACGGTAAATTAATATTAAAAAGCAAAAAACGCCACATCAAAAGAAGTAGTTAAGTATTATAGCAAACTCTAAAAAAAAAAATCATACAATTTTCAGAAGATAATGGAAGATTACCTATACCATGAAACGAGTTCTTCTTTGAATAATGATAAAATTTTATGAGAAAATTTGTTGACCGAATCATAATTTAAACAAGCTGTAATGTCAATGAATAAAAATTAAACACCTTGGTCAGATGGAACTTCTGTAGAGTTCTACCAAAACGATTTGGGATGATCTCAAAGACATTCTAGTTGATGCATTAAGTGAATGTTATGCAAATGAAATTATTTCGCATTCACAAAGGAAATGTCTCACAACCCTTTATAAGAAAGTAGACTGCCTTTGGAAATTGGAGACCAATCACTTTCGTATGATTCCATTTGACATCATATCATAAGTTTGTAGTGCATCACTTTTGATAAATGCAACATCCTGAAAATGTAAATATTTCATGTGAATTAAATTTTCACTATCAATTTCAGGATTATATCATAAAATACAAAAATATAAACAAATATTTTGGAAAGGAAAACCTACCTGCATTAGAGCAATGAGGCACTTCCCAGAATCGGCAAGGTAAGCAATGGTAAAATTATAATACGGCTGAACATTTACAATCAAGCATTCGTTTGTGATGATGATGGTGTACTGGAACAAATGAGAAGCCTCAATCAGATTTTTGCATATAATGCCATAATCATGTATAGGCCACTCCCTTTTAAATTCGTGAAGGTGCTACGTCATTAAACAATTCCTTTATATGCGTATGGACTTCCTTATTTTAAATGGACTTAAGCCAAAGTCAATTATTGCAGGAACTACCTCCCTTGGGCCAAAATAGTGCAACCAGCATAAAATGGAGCAAACCATAATTGATACAAGATTTCTAAATTGTGTTTAAATTTTTTGCGTGCCCATTGTATTTCTACCATTGAAATAAATCAGGGTACAGGGAAAATAACATATTTTGTTAAAGGGGAAGTTCACCCTGGGTTTAAATTGGTTTTAGAAATTGCAGAAAAAGTAAAAGAAAATATGAGTGAAGGTTTGGAGAAAATCGACCAACAAATAATGAAGTTATGAGTATTCAAAGTTTTGATTCTGTGACGTCAAGTGCGAGCAGTTCTCCTATGTGTTATGTACGGTAGTGTAAATTCCATATAAAGTGTCATTTTTTCAAAAGAAAATTAATTATGTCATCTGTGCGGTCGATATATCATCAAACATATGTTCATATACACGCCTCTATCAAATTGACCCATTCCTTTATCAAGAACCATGCAAAAAGGAAAATTTATGGAATTTACGTACACAACACATGGGAGAGCTGCTCGCACGTGACGTCACAGAATCAAAACTTAACATATTCATAACTTTGCTATTTTTTGGTCGATTTTCTTCAAACTTTTACTCATATTCTTGTTTTATTTTTCTGCATTAAAAAAAAAAAAACAATAAAATTCCAGGGTGAACTTCCCCTTTCATTTTTATTAAAACTTCCCATAAGTTAACATAATTATTGCATTGCAAAATGATTATGTGTAGAACTTATGAAGGTCTCACTTGAGGTGTCGATCGGAATCAAAGGCGGCCAATAAAATGTCATAGAATAAGCAAATTTGCATTTTTGAAAACCTCTGCAAACACACACAATATTGTATTGTATTGTATTTATTTATTACCAAAATTGCAAAGATATGTATACAGAATTCGATATAAATATGCATTTGGTAAATGGAGCCAACAAATAGCTAAAGCTAATCTAGGTTGTACCCGTACAGTTTGATTACTGTGATTATATACATTAACATAAAGTAAAACATATGTACATACAATAATAAATTACTACATCATATTTTACAGTATTTACGTTATTTACATACTAAATTAATTAGATATGAATATACTCTGCAATAAGAATTGTCTTATATGATTGTCTAAAAGTTTTCCGTAATTTAAATTCTCTAATATCATTTGGAAGAACGTTCCATATAAAAGAGCGTTCCATATTGTTACCTAATGCGGTGGTCACAACTCGTCGTAGGCTACGGGGCATGTGCCATCAACGTAGCTTGCGTTGCATGTACAATGAATGCACAGGTCGTTGGTCAATTTCTGCGAATCCTGCGTTTCTGTAGTAAAGGTATTGGAAAAGCTTCCTGTACGTCGTGCATGCAACGTGCCTGCGAGGTACCTGCGCTGCACGATTTTATTTCGAAATCCATCGTAGGGAGTTGTACGTCTAAAGGCCCGGTCTCACCTCCCGAACTTTGCTGGAGCGTTCCTGGAGCGGTGAAAAAAAATTCACCACCGCTCGTTACCGTTCACCACCGTTTAACAGAAGTTGGCAACCGTTGAGGCAACGCCGTATACCGTTGGCTACCGCTGATGGTCCCTCCTACCACTCCGAAAGTTTTGAGCTGCACAAAATATTGCGAGCGGTGAGGAGCGCGCAAATTTCCACCCCGGCAAAGTTCACCACCTCTTCAACAACGCCCAGTCAAAATTTGGCAGCGCTAGACGCAAGTTGGTGGACGCTTGGGTCCGCTAGGCCAACGCAGAAATCTTGAACGCTGGACCACCGCTGCTTCGCCAGCTTTGCCCGGGCGGTGATTAAACGTTGCACAAACTTTGGTGGAGCGGTTGTAAGCGTTTTTCGAACGGTGTCGGGCGTTGAAGCAGCGATCCATTGCGGTGATGAACTTTGGTGTGGCCTTGGTATGGAGGTGTCGGAGCTAAACCAACGCTCGCTACCGCTCGCTACCGTTAAACCAACGTTAAAGCAACGCCGGCTTTAGCGGTGCACCACTAAAGGCGCGGTCTCACCGCCCCAACTTTGTTGAGCGTTCCTTGAACGGTAGGGAGAGGGGGCCGAATTTTCGACAACGCTCGTCACCGCGCACAAACTGGGAAAACAATCGAAAACACGGGCGTTGCCTTAGCGGTGCACCGCTAAAGCCGGCGTTGCTTTAGCGTTGGTTTAACGGCAGCGAGCGTTGGTTTAGCTCCGACACCTCCATGCCAACGCCAAAGCAAAGTTCATCACCGCAATGGATCGCTGCTTCAACGCCCGACACTGTTCCAGCAATCCCGTGTCCGCTCGCAAAACGCTTACAACCGCTCCACCAAAGTTTGTGCAATGTTTAATCACCGCCCGGGCAAAGCTGGCGAAGCAGCGGTGGTCCAGCGTTCAAGTTTTCTGCGTTGGCCTAGCGGACCCAAGCGTCCACGAACTTGCGTCTAGCGGTGCCAAACTCTGACTGGGCGTTGTTGGAGCGGTGGTGAACTTTGCCGGAGCGGAAAATTGCCCGCTCCTCACCGCTCGCAATATTTTGTGCAGCTCAAAACTTTCGGAGCGGTAGGAGGGACCATCAGCGGTGGCCAACGGTATACAGCGTTGCCTTAACGGTGGCCAACTTCTGTTAAGCGGTGGTGAACGGTAACGAGCGGTGATGAATTTTTTTCACCGCTCCAGGAACGCTTTAGCAAAGTTCGGGCGGTGAGACCGGGCCTTAAGGCAACGCCCGTGTTTTCGATTGTTTTCCCATTTTGTGCGCGGTGACGAGCGTTGTCGAAATTCGGCCCCCTCTCCCTACCGTTCAAGGAACGCTCCAGCAAAGTTTGGGCGGTGAGACCGGGCCTTTAGGTACTGCGAGTTGTGACCGCCGCATAACAAGACTCTATACACTAAGACGTACACACAGCTTTTCACTCCAACACACAAATACACACACACACACCCGCTTACAAAGCTTTGTTCAGCAAAAATTGTATACTTTTCTATTTGTTTTGGTTTTTTTTTAAATAATTGTAACTCCACAACCTAGCAGTCAGTGATGTTACTCAAAGGTAGCGACAATTCTTCTCAAATTTGGTATAGGGTTCAGATAAGATTGGAGCAGCATATATCTCAAATCTCATTTAAAGTGACATTATTGCTCTGGTCGTTAGATTGATATATGGAAGACACTCCTCACAGGTGCTTTTGAAAAGTTAATAACAATTATCTAAGCATTATTGTGTGCTGTGAGTTTTTTGGAATACAAAATGATGAGAAATTGACGTAATTTTCCTTTGAGTCACATGCACTTAGACATGTATGGGAAAACACAAGTCACTGAACCGTGGCGAAGCCCTCAACTTTCATCTCTTGCTAGATTTAAAAAAAAATCTTTTGCTGAGGCGACACTTCTGGATTTTTGTGAAAATAAAACCAGAGATACTCCCAGACAAGAATTGTCATGTTTAATCAAACTAAGAACTTAAATATTAGTCCGTGAATGAAGTGTTTTCCTGTTTCACGTGCTCACAAAACCATAAATTCATAAATAAATGCCATAGGACCATTGACAAAGGCCTAAAAGTTATATACATATAACCAAAAGAAAAATCTTGTCGAAAGATTTTTAGTGCATTAAATTACTGCAATACTTCTTCATAATCTAAACAAATGGCATACTGATGGTCGTTTTATGTCTTCATTCAAACGTGAATGGAGGGATATTGTTTATGAAAGTCGAAAATACATATCTAAAATTCCATCACATTTGATCAAAATACTACTAGTTTTTGCAATTTGCTAATCGAGCAAATTAACTTCTTTCCTAAGCTTGATCATGTTGATTGTGACACATCTTGATTTTCCCAAATACTATGATTAATTAGGCCCTTACAGACTCCCCTACTCTTTTGTAGCCTTCTACTAATGGTGGTTTCTCACTTCGAGGAGACGAATTTAAGACGAATTTGGGACTACCTTGAGACAGTTTTTAAACTTGCCGCGGACACGCCGCGAAGTGGTCCCAAATCCATCTCAAACTCGTCTCCACGAAGTGAGATACCACCACAAGTTTCCTCAATTTCCATTATTTATTTTATCCCCTTTTCTTTTCTGACGATTTGGTTCCGATTGCAGTTTGCTTTTAAAGCTGCCAAACTTTGACACTCTTCGGCGGAAAAACAATAATTGCTAAAGATTTTGTATTTTCATGGTTATTTCGGTTTTTTTAAGCGTAAATGGAGCAAAAATTAAGGAGCAGCAACAACTTGGCCCTCCGTCTGTCTTCCATGTGGATAAGTTCTCCTCCGGAATGATTGTTTAGAAACAACAACAACCATTTGACCAATCTGGTTTGGAAAAGAGAGAGAAAACAAATTGTGTAATATTAATGATATGTCCTCCGGGGGAGGAGGGGGGTTGTCCACCAGGGGAGTTGTCCTTTGGAGGAGTTGTTCATCGGGGGAGTTGTCCTCTGGGGGACTTGTCCACCAGGGGAATTGTCCTCTGAAGGAGTTGTTCATCGGAGAATTTTCCTCTGGCATGTCTGGGGGACTTGTCCTCCGGGGGGAGATGCCCTCCGGGTGAGCTATCCACCGGGGGGGGGGGTGTTCGGCGGGAGTTGTCCTCCGGAGGAGATCTCCTGATACGAATAAAATAAGCTACTCAGACGTATGATTGGATTTGTTTAACCCCTCCTGGTTCAAAAACTATTGAAGAACTTACTTTTTTGTGTTGTGTTAACTTTATCTCACTTCAGTTTATGAAGTCATGAGAATAAATGACTGGTCCTTAACAATAAAAAAGTTGGTAAATTTGTTCATCTTTCTTCACGGGATAATACACTGTTCGTCATAAAGATGGAATATTTTTTTCTGGCTCAAGCGACATTATGTTGCTCCGGTTTTAATTTTATTGAATGTGTTTGTCACCGCTATCACTTATGCCTTGGTCACAAGCCGCCGTACGTTTTTTTTGGTCGTACGTTTTTTTGGGGAGGCTATGATCGCTACGTTTTTCTGAAAAGTGGCAAGCGCACGGTACGAGTACGTCAACGCAAGGACTGCGCAAGGTGTCAGTACGTGGCCGGTACACCATGTATGGTAATGGGCGGTTGTGTGCATCGTACGTTGCGCACGTTGTAAGTGAGCTGTAGGTGCTTATAACGTACGATCTCTGAGCGTTTGAATCGTTATTGTACGGAGGCCGTACTTACAAGTGCACCTCACGTACGGTGTCGGTACTCACGCGCATGTTGTAAGTGCGTGCAAGTGCGATGAACGTAAGTTTTTCATCTCAATGTTTGTGGTTGATATATATTTTTTTTAATTTATTTCATATTTATTCATTTAAATTTATATATTATATCATTATATTATGATATCATAATCGGTATATATGATAAACTGATGTAAACCTATAACATCACAAGTATTGCATCATAGCTGATATACGTGCTTTTTTCTTTTTTACAAACATTTTCTACATTTTGTTTGGGATATTCTGAAATGAATTGTTTGTCTTTTTCAAATGGCATAGTAAAAGACGAACACCTTCTCTATAGCGAAGAAAGATTATTTTAGGCCGTTTCCATGGATGATGTGCATCAAAATGATTGATTATACAGTAACACTCAATGAAATTGCATCTAACCTTTTTTTGCAATATAGGACTCAATTTAAGCAACGCTAGAAAAAAATTTATCTTCTTTGAGTGTTGTTGTTGTTGTTGTTTTTGTTTCTTTTTACTTTGAGATTTTCATGGTACATTTTGGCGAGTTTTCATTTTCAAAAATGTATAAGCGAAACATCAAAACAGTTTCCGGAGAAACTTGAAACTTGTATCATGATTTTGTTCATGAAATCTATTGACTGAATAGGCTACCCCCAAGAAAAAGAAAAAACAAAAAAAGAAACTTTTGGAGATGGAAGTTGTCAGTAAAAAATAATAATAATAGTAAAAAAAATATTTGTTTACGATGCTGAGGTTCATCGTCATCATTATCAAAGCCAAAAAAGGGGGGTCACCAAGAGGGGAACATCTTTATGCGATGGTACTCGGATGATACGTGCCAAAATGACAGGCAGTCATTATCTAGCAAAATATAATAAAAATTGTACCCCCCCCCCAAAAAAAAAAAAAAAAAAAGATTATTGTTGTAAACTACAACTTAATTATGTAATAAATTGACGTTGATTTGGTGGAATAAAGTTGCACTAAACAGCATTTGCAATACAGGACTAAATTTGTCTTTGTCAATGTTAAAATTAAATTTCATCTGTTGGTGATGCTGTCTGCCGTATATGCTCTTTTTGTAAACATTTTTCGGGGAGAAGTATGAAACATGTTTTTAATTTTTATTTATTGATAATGCCCACCTCCCAAATTTCGATTTTTTTTTTGGGGGGGGGGTATTTGTAATTTTTATCCTCCCTTTGTTTAAGAAATGACTTGGTCAAGTCATCTACTGTTCTCATGTTTGAAGATTTTCATATTTCAGGGCATACAAATATAACAGTCGCAATATTCAGGCCATCAATGACATGTAACATCATAAAGACTCATAAAATGGGGGGAAAAATGCAATGCTGCAATACTTTGACAAGTGAGGGGATTCTATGCAATATTTAGACATATATACATACATTTACATACACACATATATATTATCATAATTGAATTTTATTTTATATATATATATATATATATATATACATATATATATATATATATATATACGCTGTTGCTCATAAAGGTTGGATATTTTTTTGTGTGAACCAGCCAATCTTTTTGCTCCGGCTTAGATTTCTTGAAATTGTTTGTCCCTACTATCACTTTTCTGGGCCCTGGCTATACCTTGGACACTCTCCAGCCTATTCCTGGGGAATGAAAATAAGAAAGAGTTTGTCAACCCCCAGAACGCCCATTTTTGCCTTTTTTGTTTCATTTTGGGGCCTCTTTTTGTTTACCCGGCTGACCAAGGCCCCCTCCGTCATACCCCCTCGAAAAGCGTCTGAAATATAGAGTTGTTATTGTTCTTTATGATAAATCAAGGTTAAAGATCACAGGCGTTAGTCTCTTGTCTAGGGGAGGGGTTGAAGGAAAAAGTAAAATCGGTAAAAAACGGAAATATTCTATCCAACCTTTATGGTGAAAACAAAGGAAATGAAAAACAACTATTAACCCTTAATTATTGTCATTTTCCCCAAAATCTTGTTTCAACCTTAATGACAAGGTTGTAAACGGTAACCATTGTCTATTTTTCATTATGATTTATGTTTGGCTGAGATTCTACAATACATTTTTGAGAAGGTAGAAATTTCTATGTTGTAAAAATGAATAAATTCAATTCTCAACCCGAATCGAAGCACACTTTGACCCTTCCCCTAGACAATAAATCTAAGTCTGTGATCATAAACTTAGATTTAGCTCAAAGAACAATAACCACCCTATATATCAGACGCGTTTGGTGAGAGTGGGATCACGGGGGCCTTGGTTAGCCGGGTAAACAAAAAGGGGCCCCTAAATGAGAAAAAATGACACAAATGGGCGTTCTGGGGGTTGCCAAACTTTTGTTTTATTTTCATTCCCCGGGAATAGTTCGGGGGTGTCCAAGGTATAGTCAGGGTCCAGAAAAGTGAAAGTAGGGACAAACAATTTCAAGAAATCGAAGCCGGAGCAAATAGATGTTGCTGGATCACACAAAACAATATCCTACCTTTATGAGCAACAGTGTATATACATGTATAATTATATTCAAAATATTGTACGAAACGTATGTCGGCTCAGTAGAAATCAGTGCGCACAACGCGCGTTGTAAGTGCGGAGCACTTGCTTAGTCCGTACGATCCACGCGAGTTCTGCGTGCTCAATCGACAGTATAAATGGGCAAGAGCAAAGTAAAGGGCCTGTCCCACAGAAGGCGATCGTTGTGGCGACAACCTACGAACTGCTTTTTAGTACCCATCGCCACCATGCGCAGGTCCAATCGCCTATAAGATCGTGAGTTATCGCGTCTGTCGCCAACAAATACGTAGCAAAATTCTGTTCGCCGCTGGTTTCTTAACAAGTTAAAAAATAGCCGGCGTCAGTTGGGTTGACGTAAATGATCGTAGCCTGTCTTCTCTTGTCGCGACAAGGTGCTATCGTAGATTGTCGCCAGATAGAACATGTTTAGCAGAGCGGAACGGCGGTCAGTTGCAGGTTGCCACGCTCCAGCGTACGTTCCACGCATCGCTGAACCGAAAGGCCACTGAAATTTAAGCCGCTACGACCTTTGTCGCCACCTACATACACCAAAATCAGGATCGGCCTCCCATTCACATACTGTACAGTCGCCGCTAATTTTTGAAATTTTGAAAAATCACTCACGACCCAAATTATAATGCGCGACTGAGAGGACTATCACGAACCTAAAGGCGACAGGCCGCCATCAGGTAGAAAACACTCAATCGCCTGTGTCAGTCGCAAGGATCGCCACAGTGCGCAAGTTTATATTTTGGTTGATTTTAAGCTGCGACAAGAGAAGTCGAACCACGAGAAGCGCGAAGGTCGAGGCTATTTTATTATCGGATACCAGCTATTGTTAGTCTATTGTTTGCGTGGAAGCAAGTCGTTGTCGTAGCCTATCGTAGACAGAGTCGTAGATTCGTATATGATCTTCGGTCACCTACGATTCTGACACGATTCTGGCAGGTTCTAGCATGCATAGGTTGTCGCGACAACGATCGCCTTCTGTGGGACAGGCCCTTAACTGTGCGCAGCACGCACGTGCCAAGTGCGCCGTCGGTACAGTAAAGGGCCTGTCCCACAGAAGGCGATCGTTGTGGCGACAACCTGCGAACCGCTTTTTAGTACCCATCGCCACCATGCGCAGGTCCAATCGCCTATAAGATCGTGAATTATCGCGTCTGTCGCCAACAAATAAGTAGCAAAATTTTGTTCGCCGCTGGTTTCTCAACAAGTTTAACAATAGCCGGCGTCATTTGGGTTGACGTCAATGACCGTAGCCTGTCTTCTCTTGTCGCGACAAGGTGCTATCGTAGATTGTCGCCAGATAGAACATGTTTAGCAAAGCGGAACGGCGGCCAGTTGTAGGTTGCCGCGCTCCAGCGTACGTTGCACGCATCGCTGAACCGAAAGGCCGGTGAAATTTAAGCCGCTACGGCCTTTGTCGCCACCTACATTCACCAAAATCAGGATCGGCCTCCCATTGAGATACTGTACAGTCGCCGCTAATTTTTGAAATTTTCAAAAATCACTCACGACCCAAATTATAATGCGCGACTGAGAGGACTATCACGAACATAAAGGCGACAGGCCGCCATCAGGTAGAAAACACTCGTTCGCCTGTGTCAGTCGCAAGGATCGCCACAGTGCGCAAGTTCATATTTTGGTTGATTTTAAGCTGCGACGAGAGAAGTCGAGCCGCGAGATGCGCGAAGGTCGAGGCTATTGTATTATCGGATACCAGCTATTGTTAGCCTATTGTTTGCGTGGAAGCAAGTCGTTGTCGTAGCCTATCGTAGACAGAGTCGTAGATACGTATATGATCTTCGGTCACCTACGATTCTGATACGATTCTGGCAGGTTCCAACATGCATAGGTTGTCGCCACAACGATCGCCTCCTGTGGGACAGGCCCTTAAGTGAGTGCCGCAAATATCTAAAAAGTCTTACGGAGTCTGCGCGTTGTGCGTGCTTTGGCAGTACCGAGGGCGTGCGTGCGCGCACGTGGGACAAATCCGTAGCTCGAACGTAGCCCGCACGCAGCGAAAGTTCCTCCTGCACTAAAAGTTCTGCGTCGTGTCTGCGCACACTAAAATCCGTACCGAGTCGGTACTCACCACCATGACCACGTACGTGGCGTACGATTTTTCCAAATTTTGCCCACGTTTTTGCACGTAGAAAGCACGCACGTGCAAGTACGACGATATGTGACCAAGGCATTAGCGGGATTTAGGGTATATCTTGGACGTTCCCTCAACCCTTCCCGGGGATTTTTCTTCAAAAGAGTTTTTCACCCCCAGGATATGACCATTTTCGTATTTTTTTCTTATATGTGGGGCCCCGTTATGTTTACGCGACCCACCAAGGCCCCCTCAGTCCTACCCCAAGGAAACCCGTCTAAGGTGAAGATTTGTTATTGTTCTTTAAATTAAATCTAAATATATGGTTACAGGCTCTTTTGATTGGGGTTCAACATTGATTTTATTAATTTTTACACCATGGAAATTTCTATCTTCTCTAAATTGTATTGTAAAATCTCAACCAAACATAAATCTAAATAAAATATTATCAATAACTACCATTTACAGCCCTGTCATCAAGGCTAAACACAATTTCAAGGGAAAATTATTATATTGGAGGGTAAAGGGTTGTTTTTAATTTCTTTTGTTGTCAGCATAAAGATGGAATAAAATATTTCGAATTTTTCACCAATCTCGCTAGATTTAAATTAAAGAACAATATGAACATTACACCTCAGACGCGTTTCCTGGGGGTAGGACTGAGGGGGGCTTGATCGGCCAGGAAAACAAAAAGGGGCCCCAAAATGATTAAAAATGACAAAATGGGCATCATGGGGGTTGACAAAACTTTAATGGAAAAAAAGTCCACGTGAAGGGTTGGGAGAATGTCCAAGATATAGCCAGGGTCCCGAAAAGTAAAAGCAGGGACAAACATATTCAAGAAATTAAAGCCGGAGCAAAATCATGTCGCTATAGCGGCAAAAAAATATTCCACCTTTATGACGGACAGTGTAGTTCCATCGGTGAGAGCTCTGGTTAATTGAATTTAGCTTATGATGTGAAGATGTGGTAAGTTCCTACGAAAAACAACTAAATATCGCATGAGTTTTTAAAGTCGTTTTTTATCATCATGGGGATTACAGAAAGAAATCTCAACTCTTTATTTTCCATAACATTTATGTTTTAACTGGGTTTGTCTTCCTCTTAAAAGGGGAAGTTAGGAAGGAAGAATAACAGTTATTTCTTTCCTATTCTTCCATTGACTACGGGTTATTTGTTGACCATGCTAAGACAAGAGTATTCTCTAGCAACAAAAAGAAGCAATTAAGTGAAATTTGAAATGTCTGGGTGAAAATGGGGAAAAACCTTAAAAAACAATGGAAGTTTTCTTTTTTCATAATGAAAAAAAACGATAGGTATACTAAATATTTCAATAAAATTTCTTATCACGGTAGACGTTGTTGTTGTTGTTGTTCTGTTTTTATCTTTAGGTATTTGTGCAATTTCTTAATTGCCTTCATTTTGTCAGTAGTGTGGCTATTTAGTTGTTATACTCAATTTTATTCTTTAACGACACTTGTTTCTGTCAACATGGTTGGATTTAATCACAAATAAATTTTTTATTTATTTTGTCAACAGTCGTTACCATTTCAACTATTTCATATCATTAACTTGCACCTCTGTGTCACATCTGAAAATAAATCTCTCACACCCTCTGCTCAATTCGTGTTCTCTCTTTCTTTCCTTTCCTCTCTCCCTCTCTTTTAAAGGTAGTAACCCTCTGAGGAAAAAGGTCTACTCAGATTTGGCACGGGTTTCGGAAGCGATTAGAGATGCATTTTTTGGAAATTATCGTTTCAGTCAGCTTCTCGTTTTTGGTAAAACAAGTGAAATATGACATCATCCTTTTCTTACCTTTTATTCCACGGGCCTTTTGACTGGAGTGGTCATCAATGGTCGAATCTCACTTCGCGGAAATGAATTTGAGACGGATTTGGGACTACTTTGAGACGGTTTTAACAATTGTCTCCGAGACGGGAAAAAGTCTCGTAAACGACTCCGATACTTTTTTTCCGTCGTGAAGACGTCTCTAATACTTTTTCCATCGCGGAGACGTCTCCGTGACAATTTTAAAAATCGTTTCAAAGTGGTCCCAAATCCGTCTCCACGAAGTAAGTACCACCATACTGTTTTAAGATGGATTTATTACGTACAGCGCTTTTATAAGGAATGAAATACTTTGTATTTAGTCATACCTGGTATAGCATACAAATGGCAATTGGCCTAATTCGGGGAGAAGTGTTCCTCCTTCTCAGTCCATTCTAGTAGGTTAATGGTTCTTGTATTTTACTGGTAGAAATTTTGAAGACGTTTGGAGAAATCGTTCATAAATCTTTTACTTTAAATATTTTTACTTTACAACGATAACAGCCAAGTTTGATGAGAATTGTTGACCATAGGGCATAGTTTACCTTATAACTCACGAATATCTACTAACGGCGGGACACGGAGGATACCCGGTGATGGTGCACGGTGGGTCGGTGATGACACGTCAAAAACGTTCACGTTATTTTGTCTTCGGTTCATGCCCTGCGAGTGTTTTGAGCATGCTCGAGCATGCTCAAAATTTTCACCGGGCATGAACCGCAGGCACCGGTCGTTGGAGACCCGGTGTAAGGGCGGTATAATTGAGTTGTGATGTCGGTGCGCGTATGGTGCACGGTGATGGACTTGACTGGTGGATCTACCCTTATGGTGTCTTCAATCCGCCCTTTTTTTTCATAGCTCTCGATCTCATCGGTCTCTTCACAAGCTCAGCGAGGAATGATATTGCAGCTTTCAAAAGACACAGTATATCTCAGAAATACTTTTAGTGTCATTGTCGGGGAGAAGAATTTAAAATTTGGTCTTTTATGGACATTTAATCTAAAATAATGTCAATTTTTTTTTCATGTTTGTTTTGTTTTGTTTGACATTAGTTTCTAAAGTTTCATTATAACAGCTTTGCAAATAAACATTAAGCTACTTTCCGAATAAGCTCCAGTATAGTTTGGCCTAAAACGTTTGCCCAAATTACATGTATACTTTATACCCGCGTTTCATAAAAAAAAATGTATTAGTTTTATCGAATATTATTTTCATTTCCCCACGAAAATGTTCCCATGCTTTTGAAATATTTAAATCTTGTTATATCAAATGAAATATTGTTATCATGATAAAAGTACTTTATTATTATTTTTTAATCATTATATTATGAATTGTGTAATATGTTGTCATAATCATTTCATTGCAATATTCTTTTAGCCAAATTATAACCATCTGTAGAATCGCATCAAGAAAAATGCCTACATCATTCATAATTCTGCTTTTTGGATATTTTTGTATGATCCATGGATTAGTTTTTTGTTTATTTCTATTTTCATTGTTTTACACACGACCCTTTTAAGTGATTTTACTGTGATTAAATAAATTAATCAAGACTATAAAAGGCAATACCTTAATATAATATTTGTATTAACAAAAATACAAGCAAATGACATTGTCTTTTGTATCTGAGAAACCGCTTTTAAGATTGCAAAAAAAAAAACAAAAAAAAAAAAAAATCGTTGCCATAGATTGTATATAATTCATGGAATTAATTTAATTACAGTAGGGTATATAGTTATGGTAATGACATACCAAAATTGAACCGCTTTTCAAGGAATCCTACAAAGAATCGGAAATACAAAAAGAGACTTACCCAGTCATTTCCCAACCGAAAATTTAGGTAAAAACAGTGCCTAAAATTGAAAATTAGGGGGCTTTACCCCCTTATCGCCCGCCCCTCCCCCAGAATAAATAAATAATAATATAAATGACTTGTATATGAATGGATGGAGTGACCCATATGGAACGACTCCTACCCCATGGTTGTTGTTTTAATAAGGATGGGATGGACGCCCAAAGACAAAAACGCAGACCCCCTATCAATAATTATAATCAAGACATACAAAATAATATTAAAAATGAAGAAACTTTGTGGGGGAAAAAAAACTCTGAGGCTTTCCCATCTTTTCAGAACTCTAATTTAGAACAAATTAATAAGTACGACCAATTCGATATTGTATAAAATCTATTGTAAAGTGTAAATAAAAAAATGTAATGTAATGTAAAAAAAAAAAAAAAAACAGATCTGAACTGATATGAAAACAGAAATAGAGGCTTAAAGTAAACGAAACAAATGCGACAAAATATGGGCCCCCTATAAAACCATAATTTCCGAGTAAACCAGCCCCCAAATAAAGTTGATAATCATCTCCCTGTTTATGATATATGATTTATTCCTCATGGTATATAATACTTTTGTTTCGTAAAATATTACTCTGGGTATTAGTTTTTAACTCAAATTCATTCAGTTATTGATTGATCTTGTTCAACAATCAAGGGACAACCGATTTAAAAACGTAGTTTTCACGTATGGTTTTCATGTAGGCCTACTAGGAGTTGGCAAGTTTAGCCACAAGGGGGCGTACTTGATGCGGAAAAGGAAAGGGGGGGGTGATCGATTCATGTTGCCCGACCTCTGGCGCTCTATCTCCGTCCTGCAAAAGGGCATGAAACGGGTGCGGTGTTCTCATTCAGTCCTTTTACCGCTCTTTTAACGACTGGTCCGGTTTAAGACCGTTCTGAAATACCCGGTCATCACCCGGTAAATAACCCGGCAAGAGTTCGGCCGTTCTTGAAAATCCTCTCAGGAACGGGTACCTAGCGAGCTCCTTTGAACGTGTTGGACGGGCTTCAAGCGCTTCACCGTGTGCCTCACCGTTTGCCGCCGTGTGCACAAATTTGGCCAGAACGGTGGCGAACGGTGTGCCAACACGGTGCATGTGACACCTGCATTAAAGCCCAAGTATAGTTGTGGTAGAGAAAATTGCATTTTTTAAAAACATACTCAACTTGTACTAATATTGTTCCAATGACATATCAATACATGGGCAAGTAATATAACCATGTACCATGCTTGTCTTTCCATGATATGTTATAGTTTGCATAAACATGGGGAGATATATATCAAAATGAGGCCATACTTCCTTCACTCTCACCCCAGAACTCTGGGCATGCCACACCACTGCTGACTGGTATGGCGTGTGTACATTCTGTGTGTATCAGTCTGTGAACCAATAGCATATACTTTGCACACAAACCACTGCACGTTGCACTCTCCCAGTGTCATTCTGTTTAAGCATCAACAGATCGATTTACACAGTTTTGTTGCTAAATTTAGGTCTTAGAGTGGATTTTAAGGCAAATCATTTTGTACAGAGAGGTTATTTGAGGTATTAATTCATATAATTCTGCTATGGAAGTAAAACAAAAAATTTGTTCTCCCAAAACTATACATGAGCTTTAACAACACATACACACACACACCCACACACTAAATTCATACATGCAAACACACCCACACACAGAATTTATGACTGGTAGGTGTCACAAAAGCTGACACAACAATAAAATTACATGTTATTTTCCTCATTGTATCATTAATTAATGATAATCTCAAATGTATATTTTAAAGCTACTTATAATACACAGTCACAGTGTTGATGATTTCCATCTCGCTTTAAAAACACACGCCAAGCCACCCGAGCACACACATAATCGCACCTACCTATCCATCTACTTTTACACAATCTCCCCTTTGTATATCTCTCTCACTCACTGTTGCTATCTTTGTCACACGCACGTACACACACACTGTAAACATAAATTAGTCATTGGTGCTTATAAATTAGTCAAAACGACTAATTTATATTAGTCCAGTCTCAGTGACTTAATTACCTCAGTCAAGACTAGTTTTAATAGGTAAGTCATTTTGACCAATATAAACAAGACATTTAACAAATGACTTATTTACATTGGTCCCAGCATGACTAACAAATGACATGTAGACCTACAAATGACTTATTTATGGTCAGAGGCTAGGCCTACGGCGCAAGTAACAGTGATTCGCGGTCAAACCACACGGACACATGCCGACATGGTAAAAACAACGACATCGAATGCAACGCCCAAGAACATGAAGAATTAGATCCATCTCAGGATATCGTTGAAAATGCTTTTAAAGACCAAGGTAAGTTTATGTCATATTCTATTTTTAACGCGAATCCCGAACATGGAAGAAATTGTGAAGCTAAATTTTTATTGTAGCCCCAAATGCTCAATTCCCACGTTAGTTGTATCTTATATCATGGAATACTAGTAATTTGTAGTTGCAGAACACGCTCTATACTCGGATGTGTGCTGAATGATTTATAGTTATGATATGATGATCAATAATTAGTATCATTGAATATATTCATGTAAAGAATCAAAGGAAAGAGTCCTCTTGCGACAGCCACTCAAAAAAAAAAAAAAAAAAAAAAAAATCAATAACAACACACCTGTGCGCATGCGTCTCTATAATTTATCGGACGTCAACCTTTTGCTATTCAAAATTGATTAAAAAAATAAAAAAATCCTCGGCAGTGCGCAAGCCGTCTCGTTGGTGTAGTGGTGTGAGAGTGAGACAGTGACGCTGGTGACTTGGGTTCGACTTCCTCTTGTGTTTTTTGACTAAATAAACTGGAAGTTGTGTTTTGTTGTTATTTTTTTATTATTAAAATATCTTTTTTTTTTTAAATATAACCCTAACCATAACCCTAACCCTAGTCTATGTTTAAAATATTATTATAAACAATTTCCACATGTAGGCCTATATTTTTCAATTTGGGTAGCTGTCGCAAAAGGAACTCTTGCCGAATCGAATTTTAATTTGTAAAAGATGAGGTGGTGCAGCTCCCCCCCCCCAAAAAAAAAAACAAACAAACAAACAAAACAAAACAAAACAAAACAAAAAATGAAATAAATAAAAACATTTTTTATTTAACATTTATTTTTCATTAATTTTACATGCAGAATGCCAGACATCTCCATGGTATCTACAACATCTCCATCACACTCAACAAAGCACAGCAAAAGTGTTAACCACAGTCACAGATGAAGCTTCGCAAACAGAAGTATCACTCAAACACTTTACATCTATCCTACGAAGACAGACAGCTTACAGACCCATCGGCTTTCACGCGCTCCAGATTCATAGAATGTGTTTCTTCTTCAGACGATTCATGCTTCTTTTATAGGGCCTACCGGTGAGTTGTTTTTTATAATTGTTCACATATTTTGCAATAATGTATGATCATGAGCAATGTATACACGTACATAACAATATTTCCTATTATTTTAAGACTTTATAACACAATATACAGGTGACCCAGAAAAAAGGAAACCCAACTTTGATCAACAATGATTTCAAAAATATTCCAATGGGATTATGAAATTTATATCACTGTAAAGTGCAACTCATTACCATTCTAATGATATCTCTCTCACCTCACAATATTCATGCTTCGCTGAACCCATTGTTCCTGGAAAAAGTCTTGTAAAATGTGCGTGGTTTCACTTTCATGCACCTCGAGATGGTTGTGTGAATGTGCCTGGAAAGGAAACCCAACTTTGATCATCAATAATTCAAACATATTTCAGTGGTGATTAAGAAGTTAATATCACTGGAGTATAACTCATTACCATTCTAATGATACCTCTCTCAGCTCACCAATAATCATGCATCACTGAACCCCATTGTTTTGAAAATGTCTCGCAAATTGGATATGTTCTCTTTCATGCTCCTCTGAGATGAGTTGCTTTGAAGGTTCCTAAACAATCTAAGTAGAGCATTCCGTGACTTAAATAAAATGGGTTTGATAAATGGGTTGAAATGTTCTATTATTTAGTCCGTTAATCTTACCATCCAGTAATTTCATCATGTTACTGCTTCACAACAACCCAGAGAACCTTTATTCTCCGGTGGAGAATGTAAGAAGCATGACAGTCCATCAATCACAATTTTCAAACTAATTTTTAGAAACAATAGGGGTTCAGTGATGCGTGACATGGCGAGCTGAAAGAGATATCAATAAAATGATAATGAGTGGCACTTTCCAGATATAAACGTCATAATTACCCATGTTCATGTTTTTTAAATGATTGATGATGAAAGTTGGGTTTCCTTTTTAGCACATTGCAACAACCCATCTCAATGAGCGTGAAAGATGAACCACTCCACAATTTTGCAAGACATTTTCAAAAACAATGGGGTTCAGTGATGCGTGACATTGGGAGCTGAGCAAGTGGTATCCATTAAATGGTATATGAGTTGCACTTCTCCAGTGATATAAATTTTATAATCACCATGGTAATATTCTTTGAAATTATTGATGATCAAAAGTTGGGTTTCCTTTTTTCTGGTCACCCTGTATTTCCCCCTTCTTACATGATTGTAAGGTGATCCATGGTGAGCTATTTGTTCAACTTCCTGAAAGAGAAGGCATTCAAAATGACATCAAAAGATATAACAAAAAGTCCAAGACTAAGAATTCATATTTCACAGGTTAAACAGACAAATAAATACACATCATGTGCTACCAATAATTATATTAGTTCAATCGTAAAAAACTTTGATAATTACAAAGGTATAATCTCTATGTTAGAAATAAGATTTATAAAACAAACATTTTCAGGTTTGATGCTGTAACTGTATTAAGTTTTGCAAAGTAAATTAAAGCAAATCAAATGGTTGAGTTTTTTTTTTTGGGGGGGGTGGAATTGACTCCAGTGCTTCAAAGTATTATGGTCAGAATATAAACATTGAAAACAATTTGGGTATAGTCCTGAATGAAATAAATTTGATTGTTTAAAATAAAAGCTAATTTATCCAGTGGATTGTAGTAATGAAATAATGCAATAATTAGAGATAATGCATGTAAGTTACACTACAAATTCACATAATTAACATTGTTATTAATATTACTAAGTATTACATAATATATGTGCACATCAAAAAAAAAAACATAAATATAAATTGATGGTATTATAAGATGCATTGAAATATCATCTACACACTTACAAATTTATGTATAATATATTTCAAAGTTTAATAATAATATGCGTATGATTTTGATTTTTGTACATGATAACATTTCGAAACAATAAAATAAAGTGTTCAAAAGCATTTACACTTACAATATAATGATAATAATATTGATAATTATAATTGCAAATAAAATATTATCCCCGAAATGATAAAGATTTGAATTATTAATTACAGACAATAATAAATTGTATTATGGATGATAATTATAAAAAGTTATTGATAAAAAATTGCATTATGATTGTATTTTATAAAATGTATAAATTGTATACAGTGTACTTCATACAGACTGCTGCTCAATTCAAAATTCAAAATTTACAATTTACATGGGCATTGCAGAGTTCAAGAGACGAATAAAATTTGGGATGGAGGAATGTTTGTACCTGGAAGTTCTAGTGCGGGGGATTTGAAGATGATGCGCGTTTCGAAGGGAACGTCCAGAAATTGCCATACGGGTATCTGGCAAGAGTTGGCGATGTCGCTCTGATCGTAGTAGGGAATGTGCGAAGTTACTCACAAGTTCATTTCTTCTATCACTGAGCGAGATGACATCCATCGAGCTGAGAAGTTCTTTGTATGGCAAGAGATATGGCCAGGCAATGATACGGAGAGCCCTTTTCTGTACCCTCTCTATACTTTGAACTTGGGCGATGGTGATGCGTGATGCCCAAAGAGGTTTGGCAAACTCGACTACAGGTCTGATGTAGATTGTTTATATATTGATGAGATCATCACGCATTACACCATTCTTCTTGAGCTTCCTACTTGTTGGTCCCATTTAAGGTTTTCTTGCACGGTGACACCAAGGAGCTTGATGGATGACACAACCTCAAGCTCGGTCCCTTCAATTTGGAGTTGCAGTGGAGGTGGAGCATTCCGTAGAAACGATATCTGCATTGCCTTACATTTGTTAGCATTTGGTTTCATATCGTTGGCGCTACACCAATGGACTAGCGAGTCGATGTGAGACTGCAGTGTTGAACGTTCACCTTTACCGATGATCTCCACAAGGCTAAGATCATCTACATACTTCCACCGGTTTTCGATCGGGCGTGCTGCATCATTGATCATGACGAGGAACAGGATAGGCCCTAATTTGGTTCCTTGCGGGACTCCACAAGAGATGTCCAGTGACGCAGATGTTGCACCTTGATAGCGAACAGATTGCGATCGGTTAGACAGGAAGTCGCAAATGGTTGGAACAATAGAGCGATCTACTCCGATGTGAATCAGCTTCTCGATTATTATTGTGTGGTTAATGTGATCGAACGTTTGCGGAAATCTACAGCACACAAGTTGGCAGTGTGTCCCGACTTGTCAAGTCCCTTATAGATGGTATCGAGCATGCTGACAAGATAGTGGACAAGGGAACTACCTTTCATGTTCCCGAACTGTTGTTGATCTATGACGTCATATATGTCGCTCATGACCCAATCAGCTAGGAATCCCTTAAAAAGTCGGGCAATTAAAGAAGTGATGGAGATTGGTCGAAGTTGATCAAATTCTGTAACTTTGGAGCTCTTTGGTATTGGGCACACTGACGCTCTCTTCCATGTTAGTGGGAAACATCCATTATTGAGACATTCTTTGAAGATTTTGGTCAATGGTTCAGAAAGCTCATACGCGAACTCTTTCAGAAGTCGTGTTGGGCAGTCAGCAGGATGGCCAGCTTTAGATGCATTCAGTTTCTGATGACGGATATACACCTCACGTCGTTCTATCACAGGTGGTGGAGATGATGCTGGTAGATAGGGGCTCAGGTTTTCAATGCACAAAGGAGGAAGACTTGAGCAAATCTCAGCGAAGTATGAGTTTATATCATCTGCTAATTGACGAGGAGATTTGTCAGAGGGTGGAAGATAAGCTCCCTTTTTGCGTAGACCACTGAGGTTACGAATCTGCTGATGCCATTTTCCGGGCTCCGACCGTTTCAAATTCTCAACCTTATGTTTGTAGAAGTTTGATTTGGATGACCTTATTGCTCGTTGAACTTTGTTTCTCAGAGGTTTGTAGGTGCCAGATTTTTGCTCGAACGCCCTGTCTCTCTCAAGTATTAACCTGCGAATGCGACCGTTCATCCAGGGTTTGTCGTTAGATCGCCGCTTGGTGGTAACCAACTTGAAGTGGCGTCTGTACTGGGTGTTAAGCGTGTGTTGAAGACGGTCAACCATGACGTTGTGATCACTATTTTCATAAACTGAAGACCAATCCATCTGCGTTATCTACTGACCGAAAGAACACACTGACGAATCACGAAAAGGGCGTAGAGAGACCTTTCGCGTTTTCTTTGGAGGAATTGACTGAGCTGGACGGTAAGTAATAACCGAGTGATCACTAGATGAAATTGGAGCAGAGATGACTGGATCAAGATAGTTCTCTGAGATGTCCGTAAGTATTTTATCAAGAACAGCCGAGCCACGTGTAGCTTCATGGACAACTTGTGATAGCAGTGCCTGTTGCTCCAGTTCAGCCGTAGAGAAATCGTTAAAGTCACCCATAATGAGACAGGAGGCTTCATCCGAAGTGGCTTTAATGATGTCCACCATTGTGATAAGGTGATCAGACAGATCCTCGTTATACTGTGATCGTGGAGGTGAGTAAAGTACACAGATATAAATATCACAGGGAAGGCGAACTGAGCTGGATGACTTCAGGTGAACCCACAATACTTCAAGATGAGGAGGAATAAGGTCAGTAAAAACTTCTCTAGCATGGAGGTCTTCATGGACGTATAAGGCTACTCCTCCGCCCACTTGATTGCTGCGATCTCTGTGAAATTGCTGGTATGATGGCAGTTGACATTGAGAAGCTGGATTTTCAAGTGAGAACCAAGTTTCTGTAACCGCGATTAGGTGTATATTCTTGTGTTGTGTATTGAGAGTTGCTTCAAGGTCACTGAACTTGTTATTCAAAGAGCGTGCATTGAACAACATGATAGCTGGTAAATTTGTCTGATGTTGTGTAGAACAGTTAATTAGCACTGACCTGTCAATTTCTCTGGTAGGCGTGGTAGCTTGTCTTAAGTATTGATCTGTGATGACAGGAATCTTGTGTTGTGACTTTTCAAATGAACGACGACCCCTCTTTGTTGGTTTCACTTTACATATTCCATATTGCCTTAATGTATGGTAAACATCCACAGGTACACGGGCTGTATTACATCTTGTCCAGGTACTGGAATGGATTCAAAACACCGAAAGCTTCTCCAGCTAGATCTGAGGTATTTTCACTTCATGTTCTATAATTCTGTACTTGAATCTGTACATGAAAATCATTTTTGAATAACAATCTCACCTTTTAGAGGGAGTGTATTTTATTGTCATTGCAGGGTATTTTTTTTTATTGTTTCACATAATTAATTGCAATTTACTTATATATTAGCTTATAGTACATTATGTCTCATATTTTTATGTTTGGAATTAAGACACCTTTCCAATATGGAGTGGTCATGTCTACTTGAAAGAGACTCAACAACTGCTTGAACGCCTTTTTTAAACACAATTTGTACCATTTTAAACTGATTTTTTTTTTTGTGTAATGATTTTTTAAGTTATGAATGTTATATTATAATTGTTAATGTCACATATATTGCAACACTGAATTCACCTGGCTGGATAATAGGTTAGAGCGGTCCGCAGACTGTAGTTATTTAGTTAACTTTGCCCAAGGCCTGGCAGCCCAGCCAGGTGAAAACAGTGTCTTAATATTTTTGTGTTCTTTAATAATATGTTTTTATATGGAATCAATTTTATTTATATTGTATGTCATCTTTCTGCCGAATAGAATAATAATAATAATAATAATAATAATAATAGTAATAACTAATTTGAATGACTATTTTAATAATTTAGTAATTAATAATTTAGTAAATTTGAAAATTAAATGAATTCATGTAAGGTACCTTCCCAAAAGTTAAAGCCGCGGCCCGCTGCGTGAACGCCGCACAGCGGCGCTTTATAATTAAGTCAATGGAAGAATAATAATAGGGGAACGGTATATCCTGCCTATAAGCCCGCTGTGCGGCGTTCACGCAGCGAGCCGCGGCTTTAACTTTTGGGAAGGTACCTAAGGAATAAAGATAATGATGAGAGGGACAAATATTTCAATTATTATATAGATGCCCTTCCGGGGATTTTATAATGCCTGTCTAATAATTCTTTTTATTTTAATGGCCTTATTTTTCAGGAACATCGTTCAAGGATATTCACTGTGTATGAAGAATTCATTATGACACTTTTCTGTCTTCGACGTGGTTTTACAAATCGTGGACTGGCTTTTTTTTTCTATTCTGCATAATGTTCTTGTATTCAAACCTTTATATTACACTGTACCATGTACTTTACCTTTTTTGAATGTATTGCATGCAGTGAAATGCAACATGTCATGTATACATGTACATATTCAAAGCAATACGTATACATAATTATTATATTATTTGAAGTGAAGGTGATGATTGGGAATTTCTTCATTGAAACCAACATATTCGAATTTACATTTATGCGTGTTAATTTACTCTCTTTTTTTTAAATATAAATTTGTATTAGACTTTTCCATTCTTCTCCATCCTGGTCTCTCTCTCCCTCTGTCCTCCCCTCTTGTTCTCCTTTCACTTTTACTCTTATTCTGTGTCTTCCTCACCCTCTCACTCTCTTCCTCCTATGCTATTTAAGTGTATTGGCCTCACAAATTTGCCTTTTAGTACAGTAATAACACTATGATGTCTTGACAGGCTATTTACTATGTAATCCTCATTACAACAATTCAGAGTATCTGCTATCATGATAACGATAACTATTATGCTATATATTTTTATAATTCATGTTGTACTATGTAAAAATGAAATTTTGTAAATATGTTTTATCGAGTTAAAAATATAGACCATTATTATTATTATTATTATTATTATTATTATTATTATTATTATTATTATTATTGTTATTATTATTATTATTATTATTATTATTATGTATAGCCCGATTATGTTGAAATAGATCTGTTTTAAATCAAAAAGAGATTTAGTTGCTTCATTTCTTTTGTTTTTACATAAAATATGGCCTTAAAATGATGACCAGCTAAAATAAGTCATTTGACTAATATTTGGCTTTGTCTGACTAATCAATTCTAGTCATCTGACTAAATCCAAAAGTGCCTGAAATGACCAAACTTTAGTCATTTGACTAATTAATTCTAGTCATCTGACTAAATCCAAAAGTGTCTGAAATGACTAAACTTTAGTCATTTGACTAATTAATTCTAGTCATCTAACTAAATCCCAAAGTGTCTGAAATTACTAAACTATAGTCATTTGACTAATTAATTCTAGTCATCTGACTAATTAATTCTAGTCATCTGACTTAATCCAAAAGTGTCTGAAATGACTAAACGTTAGTCGTCTGACTAATTAATTCTAGTCATTTCAGACATATGGCAGGACAAATTTTATTAGTCAAAATGACTAATTTATGTTTACAGTGCACCCTCACACACCAACAATGGCACAGTGGACCCACACGCACCTTTCACGTCACACTCCCTCGTATTCATTACACAATTAAGGAACCATTTCCCTACTTTATTTTCGTTTTTTCCCCTCACTTCCACAAACTTACACCAGACGCTTAAACAATCTTTCCCTCTTTCTTTCTTCCTCTTCCTTTCTCCCTCTTCATTTCTCCCTCTTTCTCTATCTTTATATTCATGAATGGTGATTTATCCTAGCAGAGCCACCTTTATCACCTAAAATGAAATATCACGTTCTTCAATATAGAATACAAGAAGACACAGGCGTAGAAACGCATTAATTTATTTTTTTTTTTTCCTGGCGGATGATCTATTCATCATTCCCCCTCCCCAACAAACATAAGAAAATTCGTCCAGCTCTACACCAGTGCAAGAAGACCACGGCTCCGGGCAATCACTCTAGTTACATTAAATCTGGGTTTACGAATAGAGCCCTATGTGTATTTTCTATTGAATACTTGAACCCTTGTCTAGGTGAAAGGTCAAGATATATTTTGACCGGGTTTTCAAAATTCTTATATCATGTCTCTCTTTTTTATTTGTATTGTAGAATCTCAGTCAAACACGGATCACGAGGAATAACAAACGAAATCAGGATAAAATAATTATAATTAGAGTTTTCATGTGTGTTTGCCTTATTTAGTCATAACCAATAATTGCAACATAAGATATTCCAATTTTACACCAATCCCATGTTCTACTTCAACCCTTCCCCTAGACAACAGACGTAACTTATAACTATATATTCATAAACCCAAAGCTATATCAATGAAAAATGATAACCCTACACCGC
>CALNVZ010001721.1:32510697-32543765 GCA_940671915.1 Paracentrotus lividus
TAGCGAAATCAAAATGGGCGTAAATACTGTTAAGTAATAATTACCAGTTTTGAGCGTAGTCTGAGGTGGGAAATCTACTTGCGAATATATTCCTAAGCTGTTAGAGCAGTTGATATGGAATGAGTACTCCGTTTCTGGTTGAAGTCCTGAAATAGCTACAGGCGGCTCAGTGCTTATATCCAAAGATCGTGTAGAGCACTCTCCTTTGATAATTGCAGTGCATCTATCGAACAGACCAACTGTATCTTCCATTAAAGTCCAGTTTAGGACCATTTCGGTTGCAAAGACGGACAAAATGTTGGGGTTGATCAAACCTTTGCAAATACAAATAAAATAAAATAAATCGTGTAAAAAGACGCAATGAGAGATGTTCAACAATCCAAAAATATTTTAATATATATAGGAGGGCATAATCCAAAGCCGGAGCTACTTACACAATGATATAATCATAATGTTTATTATGGATGGGACAATAAATATTTGGCTTTAATATAACATCATACTCTATTTCTAATATTGGTATGGAACGAATAACTTTTGAATAAATACGCTTTCTTTTATTATTCAAGATTATTCCTATTCTATTCACTTCTTCCTTATTGAATGAATACAGAAATATCGATAAACTCTAAGTTATTACCTCTCAAAAGTTAAGTGTTACAGATTTCATTTTCTTATAATAACAAGTCAAAGAGGAGAGGGGAAAATTGTCTAAAAATTAAGCAACTATAAGGAAAGAGTCACAAGCCAAAAATAAAATATGCCTTCTGTCAAAATATATCTGAATCAGCCATCATATATAAACAAGAACAACGAAAGGCAACATTGTAAGTTAAATTACAATGTCTTCTCAAAAGCAATACTATGGATGACTCATTAGGATGCATACACAGTACACGGTTCCAAGAACAACTAGAATTATTATTATTACCGTTGTTATTATTATTATTATTATTATTATTTGGTGCGTACCTTGGAAGTTACGGGTATCCATCTCATTGTCTGATGTAGATACACCTTCATTTGATAGTGGTCTGTCGTTTGAGCCTGCACGATACAAGTATGATTCCCCACTTAAGCCCAATAATAAGATTATTAAAAAAATAATAATAAATAAAACAAAAATGATAACAGGTTTTTCAAGAGCAACTTGAACCGAACTTTTGAATAATTGAAACAAGGTTGTCTTTTAAATTTGATTCGATTATTCTAATGCTATGAAATTATGAAGCACGTTAATACATTTTAATGGCGATAGGAGAATTACAGAATAATAAATATGAACTGATTTAACTAATGAGTCATTTCCATTTGAAACTTTCATTTAAGAGAATGCTATAATTCTTAATATTTCATTTAAATAGCGAAATGCAAATGGGCTCAAATACTGTTAAGTAATAATTACCAGTTTTGAGCGTAGTTTGAGGTGGGAAATCTACTTGCGAATATATTCCTAAGCTGTTAGAGCAGTTGATATGGAATGAGTACTCCGTGTCTGGTTGAAGTCCTGAAATAGCTACAGGCGGCTCAGTGCTTATATCCAAAGATCGTGTAGAGCACACTCCTTTGATAATTGCAGTGCACCTATCGAACAGACCAACTGTATCTTCCGTTAAAGTCCAGTTTAGGACCATTTCGGTTGCAAAGACGGACGAAATGTTGGGGTTGATCAAACCTTTGCAAATACAAATAAAATAAAATAAATAGTGTAAAAAGACGCAATGAGAGATGTTCAACAATCCAAAAATATTTTGATATATATAGGAGGGCATAATCCAAAGCCGGAGCTACTTACACAATGATATGATCATAATGTTTATTATGGATAGGACAATAACTATTTGGCTTTAATATAACATCATACTCTATTTCTAATATTGGTATGGAACGGATAACTTTTGAATAAATATGCTTTTTTTATTACTGAAGATTATTCTTGTATTTCTTCCCTATTGAATGAATTCAGGAATACCGATCCAATAAACTCGAAGTTGTCACCTATCAAAAGCTGAGTATTACAGATTTCATTATCTTACAATAAAAAATCAAAGAGAACGGGGAAAATTTGTCCAAAAAAAGAGCAACTAAGGAAACAGTCACAAGCTAAAAAATAAAACGTGCTTGAAAGATAATTAGTGTCTCTATATTAAATTCTGTCAAAATATATCCGAATCAGCCATCATATATAAACAAGAACAACGAAAGGCAACATTTTAAGTTAAATTACAATGTCTTCTCAAAAGCAATACTATGGATGACTCATTAGGATGCATACACAGTACACGGTTCAAGACACTATGAATTATTTATTACCTGTTGTTATTATATTATTATTTCATGATTTATTTATTTGGTGCGGATACCTTGGAAGTTACGGGTATGCCACTTCATTGTCTGATGTAGATTCAACCTTTCATTTTGATAGTGGTCTCGTCGTTTGAGCCTGCACGATAACAAGTATGATTCCCACTTAAGACCCAATATAGAATTATTAAAAAAAAAAATAAATAAAAATTAATGATAACAGGTTTTCAAAGAGGCAACTTGAAACGAACTTTTTGAAACTATTGAAACAAGGTTGCTCTTTTAAATTTGATTTCGATATTCTAATATGCATTTGATATTTGAAAGCACGTTAATTACTTTTTTAAATGTGCGATAGGAGAAATTACAAAAATGATAAAATGTTGAACTGATTTTAACTAATGAGTCATGTTCCATTGAAACTTTCATTTAAGAGAATGCTATAATTTCCTTAATATTTCATTTAAAATTAGCGAATCAAAATGTGTCGTAAATACTGTTTAAGTAATTAGATTTACACAAGTTTTGGGACTGGTAGTCTGAGGTAGGGAAAATGACTATCTTGCGAATATATTAAATATATTATAACATAGATTATTATAAAAAAAAATATAATTAAAACAAAAATGATTAAGCAGGGTTTTTTCAAGAGCAAACTTGAACCGCAACTTTTGAATTAATTGAAACAAGGTTGTCTTTTAAATTTGATTCGATTATTCTAATGCTATAAATTATGAAGGCCACAGTTAATATATTTTGTTAAGGCTGCGATGAGGAGATTTACAAAATATAACTGCTGAACTGATTATAATAATGAGTCATTTTCATTTGAAACTTTCATGTTAAGAGAATGCTATAATTCTAATATATCTCATTTAAATGAGCGGAAATCAAAAATGGGTCGTAAATAACTGTTAGTAAGTAATTACCAGTTTTTGAGCGTAGTCCTGGAAGGCGTGGGAAATCTTACGTTTGCGAATGCATATCATAAGCTGTTTAGAGCAGTCTTGATTATGGGAATGAGTACCTCCGTTTATGTTGAAGTCTGAATAGCTACAGGCGGCTCAGTGGCTTATATCAAAGATCGTGTCTAGAGCACTCTCCTTTTGATAAATTGCAGTGCATCTATCGAACAGCCAACTGTTCTTTCTTCCGTTAAAGTCCGTTTAGGACCATTTCGGGTTGCAAAGACGGACAAAATGTTGGGGTTGATCAAACCTTTGCAAATAACAAATAAATAAAATAAAACAGTGTAAAAAGACGCAATGGAGAGATGTCACAATCCAAAATATTTTGATATATTAGGAGGGCATATCCAAGCCGGAGCTACTTAACACAATGATATAATCTAATGTTTATTATGGATGGGACATAAATATTTTGGCTTATTATAACATACTACTCTATTTCTATTATTGGTATGGAACGAATAACTTTTGAATAAATACGCTTTCTTTTATTATTCAAGATTATTCCTATTCTATTCACTTCTTCCTTATTGAATGAATACAGGAATACCGATAAACTCTAAGTTATTACCTCTCAAAAGTTAAGTGTTACAGACTTCATTTTCTTATAATAACAAGTCAAAGAGGAGGGGGGAAAATTGTCTAAAAATTAAGCAACTAAGGAAAGAGTCACAAGCCAAAAATAAAATATGCCTGAAAGATAACTATGGTCTCTATAATACATTCTGTCAAAATATATCTGAATCAGCCATCATATATAAACAAGAACAACGAAAGGCAACATTTTAAGTTAAATTACAATGTCTTCTCAAAAGCAATACTGTGGATGATTCATTAGGATGCATACAAATGTATTTTTACAGCAAATCTGCTGTCGGCAGAGTCGCCATAAAAATGTTATTAAAAAACAGTTTTGTTGTAAATTTCTCCTGCAAATAATTACGTGAGAAATACAAAATATACATCAGGAGTAACACATTTTATACGTTTTAACCAAATACGTAAACTATATAACTTTAATGATTCTTTTCCTTCTCATTCATTAATTCTTAGAGGAGAAATCTACAACAAAACTGTATTTTAAATTACATTATACGGTGACTCTGCTGATATCACTTTGCTTTTTTTTATTATTATTATTTTCTTTACAGTGTAAAATTATTAATATTACCACTATTATTACTACTATTATCATTACAATTATTATTGTTATTATTATTTAGTGCGTACCTTGGACGTTAAGGGTATCCATGTTATTGTCTGATGGAGATACACCTTCGTTGAATAGTGGTCTGTCATTTGAGCCTGCATGATACAAGTACGTTTCCCCACGTCCTGTACCATAAACCACTGCGCGGAACCTGGGATAGATTGCTTGCCCATCAGCATTGATGACACGCTGACTTTGAATAGAATATCGACCCTCAGCAACAACGGCCCATCTTGAGCACATGTTTGTTCCGTTGAGTATCACCAGGGAATATTCCTCCTCCCATGTCAACTGGTGAGATAATAGAAACATTGTGATTATTTCCATCCCCTTTCTTTTAATGGGGGGCGTTAATTGAGCTTTTTTTGGAAGTATATGCAACCAATATCCCTTCATTTATGGTTGAATTAACCTATCAAAGAACAAACAAATAGGCCATTTTAGAATTGCGAAAAAGGTATTGCAGTACTTTTAAGCGATTCCATGACATGTGCTCCCGCGACAATTGCTCCGCTATAAATTCCATACACTAATCGAATGACTAACTTCAACCAAGGACTTTACACTATACCCTACCCTAAACCTAACCCTAAACCTAATATAAATCCCTATTACAACCCTAACCCTAACCCTATATCTTAGACGAAATAAAGCCCGGAGCAATTGTCGCAGGAGCAAATGTCGTGTCACCCTTTTAAGCACTATAATAATAATAATAATAATAATAATATCGTTTTATTTACCCAGGGTAGCCACTTCAGTTCTGACAACTGTTCTCCCAGCGGGCCCTGCATGATGTTATTATTACCCCTGAGCTCCTTGTTAAAAGGCAACTTTAGGTACCATTTTTGTAAGTCTTTGGTATGACTCGGCAGGGTTTCGAACTCACGACCTCCCGTTCTAGAAATCACTAGAAATCATCCCAATAACATTTTTTGGTTGTGTTTATATTCTTTGGGCACGTGTCAATGATCCTATGGCATTTATTTACAAATTCATGTTTCAGTGAGCACGTGAGACTGGAAAGCCCTTTTTCATGTATAAACAAAAATTCAAATTCTTACTTTGATTGAATATAACAATTCTTTTCGGGGAGTGCTTCTAATTTTATTATCACAAAAACGATGTTTCAAGCCTCAGTGGGCACAAGATACAAGAAAATCATAAAAATGAGAAGAAAGTTTGAGGCTCCGTCATGGTTCAGTGACTTTTCGAATACGTAATTTGAAAAAAAACTCATGTTAGTTAAGGACCAGTTGAAGCTATGTGCAAAGTTTCGTAAAATAACTCATTGTAAAATGGACAAAAGTTGACATTTAAAATATGCCAAATTTCACTTTTGTTAAACCTCTGTACAAAAAAGTTAATGGAGGAGGAATCATATGACATTCGGTCTCTTTTCATTGATGATTATTGTTAATTCTACCGTGAGTAAGACCGATTTTCGCGAAAATGGTTTCAAAAGATGCGCGAGACTTGGAAGTTTCATGTCAGCAAGTGGCGCGATCAAAAACATTCGCGCAGCGGATTGGTCCGCGGAAATGTCGAGGGGCCATGATGGTCCCCCCCCCCCGGTCTTTTTAGGGTTGAAATTACTGCAATACCTCTTCGTAATTCTAATTTTTTTTTTTTTTTTTTTTTTTTTTTTTTTTTTTTTTTTTTTGATGGGTTCATTCAACCGTGAATGAAGGGATATTGGTTTCATACACTTCCAAAACAAGAATTCCATCATATCTGATCGAATGTACCAAGGCAAACAAGTGAAAATCGCAGTTTGGGCAATTTTTTTGCTGCATGCTCATTCAACCGTGAAATTTGACGCAAATTTGCTTTCCATATGTTAGGAAGCACGTTTTGCATACATTCTAACGTGTAAAATGTTTAAAATCTGAAAATGGGTCCGATATCACTGAATCAAAGTTGTAATTTTAGGCTTGTGAACTTCAAAAAATGACGTTTTTGCATTTAACCATTGCTCACTAAAGCATTACTTGATGGTTTTTCCTAAATTCCGCTCCCATGGCCAATTAAATTCCCTACATGAACATAATTATAATTATATTTTTTCAACTCCTTCTGGTTAAAAAATTATTGATATCTGAAACAGAGGGAACTTTCTTTTTGTGTTGTGTTTATATGCACTTATCGGCAGTAATGTCACATTGATTTTTTTATTTGATTTCTTTTAATAATAATATATCAATGCACTTATTGGTATAATTTCTTCCCTGAATGTATAGCATCAATATATGACACCCAGGCGCAGATCCAGGGGGCCCAGCGGACCCCCCCCCCCCCCCCCCCCCCCTCCCCCGCTAAAAAAGGGAGGGGGAAGAAGGAAAAAAGGTAAGAGGGACAAAAATGGACGACCGGTCCAATTTACAAACTGAACCTTACCCTTATGACTGATACTTGATGACTTTTATGATTTAAAAAAAAAGTTAAAACCTTCCCCCCCCCCCTCCCCCCTTATCGCACGGCCAGTGGGACGTGAACAATTTTGATGTACCTTTTTGCTTGTACGGTGTGACGGGGAAAAAATGGGTGTACCAAAATCTGGAATTCCAATTTTGGGCCCCCTCTGACGAAATCCTGGATCCACCACTGACACCTTCCCTACCACCTTTCCTTTCCCATCAAAGACCACCAAACACCTAGAAAATTCACTTACTGACAACGGTCGATGATCTTTGAATATAGAGATATTCATGGAGTATTTGCATTCAGTCGTCAGTTCCAGATGAATAGTATTAATATTTGTCGGTGTCCTATGAAATTCGAAGATCGGGAAAGTTGTCTGCTTAACGAATTGCTCAATTGGGATGTTTCGAATCATCGAAGGGTCACTATTTTCAACGTCGTCTGATTTTTTGCCTTTGACGTACTTCATGATCGAGATGGGTTTGGTTGCCGACACCAAGATCATTTTTTGATATTGAACATCAACTGTGATATAATCGCCCATATTCATATTCACAGCTGTCGAGTTGTGGAATACTGTTGTATTATCTCGACCGGCTATAATCTGCAGAAAATAGCCTGAAAGTCGCCTTGGAAAAGGACCCACAGTGTGAAGTTTCCCCCATGCCGTGAATGGAACTAACTGTTCTTCCAGATGATCACAATATGTAACCCCCAGAGGAACATTGGCACACGTTGAACCTACTGTTACTGCAATGGAAGTGTTCGCAACGATACGGGATCCTGTTATATTTATATATTTCGGAAGTAGTTGAATAGACTCAAAAGGGGCAAGAGTGTATCGGAGAATGTCACCGTTGTAGTACATTTTATTCTCAAACAGAACAGTAGAATTCAGGAAGATTTCAATCGCAACTGTGTTATACAAGGCGGATATCATAAGTGCGCCACTATATTTTATTGATGTCTCCCAAGACATCAATGCTACAAAGTATTCAACACCCAAATACTTTCTTGGTACAACAGAAAATGTATCAGAGGTAGTTTCCTGGAGATTATAAGATGTCACGTGTATGTCCTGATCGGATGTTAAGAAAACTGTGGAGTTCACTATTCCTTTTGCGTTCCAATTGATAAGAGATATTGGTAAAGGGTAGTTGTACGGACCAGATCCAGGTCTTAATGAGATAAGGTCTTCAAATGATCTTCCTGGAAAAGCCACTCGCACGTTACATTTCTCCTCTGTAATTCCTTGAAGAACTACGCCAATGGTTGTGGGATGACTTTTCCGAAGGTGATTAGGCATTGGAGCAAATATGAAACCTCTGCCACTGTTTGCGGATATTACAGAGATGGTCACTGTCGATGGGAGAAATAGAGAGAGGAAAACTTAACTTTTAGCTTAATCACGTGACCAGCAATATATCATGTAGGAATGGCATTGATATTATCAATCAGCGGATGTGATGGTAAAATACGATTATTCGAATTAGTGAATAAACGCAATTGCGGGAGGATGCAGGTCACAATAGCTAGCCATTATTATGGCCTAATTCAATGCACACGGCCTTCCCGTAGGCGGGAAAATTGCGCCCCCAGCAACAAGGCTGTGATTGGTCAGTCACTGCATGGTAAGCGCCGTAATTCAGCGTCCCTAGTGATGGCTAAGCAACAGCTCCGTGGGTACCGCCATTACGCGGTTAAGAGCCAATGAAACGCGGCGAACGATTTCAGCGTCGTACGCTTACGTGCCACGTATGCGCTTGATTTAGAAGCTTGCATTCATTCTCAACTTAGTACTGGGGGATACAAGACGCTAATGTCCCTCCCTCCCACCCAATTATAGAATATGCCTCTGGTTACTTCTAAGAATTATAGTTTAATGACGCTACATCATAGTCTAAAATAATTTTATATGCTTCAACTTCTTAATTTGCTATTGTCCATTTATTAATTAATGTTGCTTGTGAATTTCCTTTTATGAAAGATTATATCGACTTCTCTTTCTTTTGCTATATCTGTGATAGATTACATAATTAGGCCTTTAGTTAAGAACATAGAGAATAATTTGGTTTAACATGCATTATATAAAAATTACTTTATATTCATTATTAAGAATATACTGGATGGCAGGGTAAGGGTCGGAGGTATGGTATATGCACCCCGTAGTAATGTTGCAAAGATAACGATATTAAAAATATATAAGGTATATGAAACCAGAGGCTAGGAGTTAGAAAATTACATTGGTCAACTGAAGTCCTGTTAATGAAAAACTATGGAATTACATGAATCTCATTTCAGATTATTGCAGAAGTATAAACGACAAAGGACATGATAATAGAACATTAAGAGATATCTTGATCTGGTTTCTTCATTGTGGAATTAGAATGTTTATGGTGGGACATTTGGGCTTATTCCAGTCGGTCGAATTGGCATATGATCCGGTTACTTGAATAAGGCTGTTTTGGTTGGATGGTCTGGCTTGAATTTCATTTCAAATGAATGCAGATAGATAACCGATAAGGGATAATACAAAATAAAAAGATTACTTGGCCTCGTTTCTTCATAGTTGAATTGGGCTGTGTATGGCAGAAAATTTGGGTTTGTTCTAGTAAGTCGAATTAGCTTATACTCCGGTTACTTGAATATTGCTGTTTTGGTTGGATGGTTGGGCTTGTTCTGGTTGGTTGGTTGGGCTTGCTCGATTAAGTTAGATAAGCTTGTTTTGGCTGGTTGGTTGGGCCTGTTGTGTTGGTTGGTTGGGCTTGTCCTTGTTGGTTGGTTAGATGGGCCTGTTCTGGTTGGTTGGTTGGGCTTGTTCTGGTTGGTTGGTTGGATGGGTTTCTTTATGATATCGGTCATAATTTGAACAAAAGGGGGAGGGATTGTATATTTAGGTCAAGTAAGCATTGGGTAGGGGAACCCAAGTTCTGAGTCTCCTGTCTTGGAACTTCGGTTGGATGTCTTCCTCCAGGCAGGTCACATGACCAGGTTCCCCTCCCAGAATTCACGCTCAGGTCTTACAGCTTCTCCCCTTCCTATATTTAGGACACATTCTATTGAACAGATGATTAATGGAAAATGTATGTTTAAATGTTCAAAGATGGAAATTGTAACAAACTTGAATTGAATGATAAACGGACCTCTAGGAAGAACAGAGCCATTGTATTAATGGTTCTGAATAGAGTGTTCCCTCCGTATCTATATTATGTCATATTATTACTCTGTATCTTGTATCATGTTTGATTTTTATACGGAAAATAAAACCATACCATACCATACCATAAACATGATAAATTTATAGGGGAATCCGCATTCCAGGAAACACCTGTCCTGGAATTCCGGTCGGATATCTTCCTTCCGGGAGGTCACGTGACCCGCATTTCCCCTTTTCATTGGGCCTCCTTCAAGGAGGCCACTTTTGCTTGATTTTGACTTGATAAATATTGTTGACAAAGTGATAAACAAGTACATGTTGTAAATGATGTTTTGATCTGGGAATATCCCCCAGTAGCAATAACAGTTGGGAAACGACAATCATGTCTAAACTGTATTCATTCTCGCATTTTATGCTTTTAATCTTATTTTGTTCACATAAGGCACTGGCTTTATGTTTTTAATCTTATTTTGTTCACATAAGGCATTGGCTACTGGAATGGCTAAGTTTATTAACAGTTTACGATAACGAATGGTCCAAAAGGTCTACATAAATGGCATTCATGCTTATAAGTATACAACAGAATGAATGACAAATACGGTATGAGTGGATGCTAAGAAACGTTTTGTCTAAAAATTTCTCTTTTTTTATTCAGAATTGGAAAGAAAGTCAAAATAATGTGGACTTTTCTTTTCTTCTTTTTTTTCTCCCTTTTTCTCATTGTAATAGACCGTCATTGTAGTACCAAATCTAAGGAATGTTGGAATTGGCTTTGAAATTCGTATGTGCAGATGTTCAACAAAAGTGAAATCGGCATACATGCGATGTTAATTAAGTTTTCATCATTTGACTGTCAGTAAACATTTCTTGAAACTTTGTACACAGCTTCTGGAGGTAACTCACGTGAGCTCGTCCCGAATTTCGTATCCGAAAGGTCCCTGGGCCATGACAAAGCATAATTTCGCATTTGCTTAATTTTGTGATATTTTGTTATCACTGAAGCATGAGACATCGTTTTTTTCGTGAAGATGAAATCAGACATACTTCCAAAGAAGAAAGCCCACATAATTCTGCGATTCTTGTGAAAATTTCAAATGTTTCATTTCATTGGTTTTAAATACATTTAATAATTAGGCTCTTCTGTAAGAGTGGTTATTTTTGGCCCATTCCAAGTTTGATGAAAAGGAATACATTACAAAAATGCCACACATTATTTTGTGCTTCACTTTTATTTCAGTTTACAACTGTGATGTTCATGCTTTTGTTTTCAAGGAGCAATGTCATGTCTCATTGGCCATGAGTCTAGACTAGTTCGCGATTTGAGTCTTGAGAGTTGTAGAGATGTCTCCAAAGTCCGGAGAAGTTTGTGAAATTGTCTTTAAAAAATACATGTAGTTTTTCCAGTGGCTAGCCGCCGTCAACCTGACATCGCTGATACTCTTTTGTCTACTAGTGATACACAAAGTCGGTCACGACTAGTTTGTGACTCCAGTCTCTGTAGTCTTAAAGATGTCTCCGCGACGTTTTCTGGGTCTCCAGGGAGTTCACCCCCCCCCCCCCATAAAATCAATTAAAGACTTTTTAAAAAGCCTTGCTTGCTTGTCAATAAAAGTGGGAAAATTCTTCTTCTTTTTTTTTTTAATCAAATGTGTTTGGCATTTTTTCACAATCTTTAAATTCATATCAATTCTACTCCACGGGAAATGTAAATCTAACGTATGACATTAAATCTTAACATAAAGACGCGTCCATTATTGAGGAGGGAAACGCAACATTACATTCATGAGTTTAGTGGGAAATACATGCATCTGAGCGGCGCAGAAAATTATACGCTCTACATTAATGTCAACAAAACCCGCGCTAACGGCGGAAGCGACCGATTGACAACTGCATGCAATTATTTACTTAGTGTACAAAAACTCGCCTAAGAAAACTACCCTGTCGTAAAATGGTATTATCAGTCGATCCGTTCGAGGAAATTCGTCTGGACATGAAATAAATAATTGAACTTTTATCATAGTTTTCGTAGGTAGATGCTTCAGACCAGATTGGGGAAAAAGACATTTTGGCAAGCCTATAACACCATTGTGCTAAAGTTGTAATCAGAATCTTTATTTTTCATAGATTGATGTTCCTAACGATTATGATATAAATAGTGATCTTGTACATATCTTCGCGAAGACGCCGTCCACATGCGATATGCATGTGATATGCGGAAATATTGACCATCGAGTAAAGATTCGTTTGTGATAATGTTCAAAGTGACAGGACTTTTTTTAACCAATCGAAATGAATGTACCATATTGGAAAGCTGAGAATTCAAGCTTTAAAAAACTGCTTGATCATTAAGGTGTAATATAATTATGGTAATCGAGGAAGATGACTAACAGCGTATGAGCTATATTTGAGAGCAAAATTAGCCATATTGTACAGGAATTTGATCTTACTAGGATTCGAATTGACTCAAGTGACAGGACTTTTTTTCCCTTTTCAATAAGTTATTCCTATTTTGAAAATTCAGACTCTTAGCGTACTTATTCAAGTTGATCATTTCTTTGAAAAGGTAGTTGCTCGCCATAATCAAGAAAACAAAGTGAAAAAACTGTGCAAATTACAAAAAGTCTATGGCCGCGTTCGCCTTGCGTAGAGTGATAGCGCCCTCTTCCCCTTAAGTTTACAACTAGAATTGATATGGAATTTTTGGGCGACTCCCTGGAGACCCAGAAGACGTCGCGGCAACATCTTCAAGACTACAGAGACTTGAGTCGCAAACTAGTCGAGACCGATTTTGTGTGTCATTAGTAGACAAAAGAGTATCGGCGATGTCAGGTTGATTGCAGCTACGACTGGAAAACTGATATATATTTTTTAAAGACTTTTATTCAAATTTCCACACACTTCTCCTGAGACTCAGGAGACATCTCCACGACTCTCGAGACTCAAATCGCGAACTAGTCTAGACCCATGGCCAATGAGATATGCCATTGCTCCTTGAAAACAAAAGCATGAATATCACAGTTGTTAAACTGAAATAAAAGTGAAGCACAGAATAATGTAAAATGGCATTTTTGTAATGTATTCCTTTTCATGAAACTTGGAATGGGCCGAAAATGACTACTCTTACAAAAGAGCCTGTGTATTAAAAACAAATGAAGCGAAACGTTTGAAATTTTCACAAGAATCGCGGAATCTATGCGGGCTTTTAAAACATGCATATGGAATTGGCAACAATTGTTTATTATTGAAGTTATTTAGCGCCCAATCAGAGGGACATTTTTTTTTTTTTTTTTTTTTTTTTTGGTGGGGGGGGGGACGCGCTGTATATATGTAATGGTGGTGTCACATGTACCGGGTAAATAGGACGGGTCTTCGCCGCTCACCGAAAAACAAAAAAAATCCAACACGGCAATAGAACGGCAAGGGCCACAATGCATTTTTCCAAATTATCAGCGGGTATGTATCGTTTTATACCGGGTCTATACCACGTCCTGGCAAGCCAGGTACTGGGCTGACCGTCTTCATATAGTCCACGCTTTCCTTTTGTCCGTGCGATTACTGCTTGCCCACCTGCCTCACCGCTCTCTGACAAGAAAAACTATTTTTTTTCTTCGCCGGGTGACTCACCGTTTCCCACCGTTCGCGACCGTGTAAAACAATTTGATGCGCACGGTGGGACACGGAGGATACCCGGGGATGGCACACGGTGGGTCTAGTCCAGCAGCAGATTGCAATTTTGGGGCCTTACCTTGTTTTGGCGTCTATAGTTGTTTTTTTCAACGGATTATGATTGCCTAAACATTCTATTTGAAGAATCCGATTGCTGACACTTTGTCAGCATTGAGCATTTTAAGATATGTGACGTCATATAAAATGGCCGCCAAATTACCCAGTTTCCCTCTAGAATTGAGAAAGTAGATATTTAATATGGACATTTCAACAACATTAGGGAGCTAAATGTCTGCATATCTCTTAGACCATTTCTAAATATTGTTTTGTTAGGTCACATGGCCATACATTACATGCTAATTTGCATATTGTCCATAGCGCCCTCAATTTTGAAGTATTAGTTTCCATGAAATATATGTGCTCCCGAAATGATAGGTTTCAAGCCCCCCCCCCCCCCCCCCCCCCCCCCCCATATATTTTTCTCTGAAAATACCAGCCAGGGATAAGCCTACATAAATTATTCTTCACTAAAGCAGTGAGGATTGGTTTAATGGTTCTAATTTTTATTCCAATAATAGGTTTTTATTTAGATGGTGTTATATAATATTCAATGTGAAACAAATTAAAACATTAATTGGTTCTTTTCGACCTCTAAAATGAGGGTTGATAATTCTGCAGAATTGATACACTATCCTGTTAATGAAATAAAGAACAAGCCTCTAAAGGTAATTAATAATAATAATAATAATAATAATAATAATAATAACAATAATAATAATAATAATAAATTCTTATATAGCGCCCTTCCAAATAAATTTGCTCAAGGCGCTTCACATAAAAAACCAAAACCAAAACACAATAGTAAGAAAGGTGACTTTCTCTCCAAGTTAGCATAAACAGATCAGAGGGAGAACAAATATGTCTTCAGTTTGTTCTTAAGTGTTTGAACCGTTGTATAAAAACGAATTTCAAGAGGAAGACCATTCCAAATTTTGGGACCTGCAAAACTAATAGTTTGTTCATATTTTTTGGAATTGATCTTTGGAATTTAAAAAAAAAGGTTGTCTGTTCGAGATCGTAAAGAGTTATTTGACTTTGTGAGAAATGAAAACATGTTTGAAATGTATTGAGGAGACACATTATGAATAGATTTAAAAACAATCAATGCTACTTTAAACAAAATTCTCTTCGAGACAGGTAACCAGTGCAAAACTCTTAGTAGAGGTGTGGCATTATCAAATTTCCTTGCTTTAAGCATAATACGAGCGGCGCGATTTTGGATGCGCTGAAGCCTTTCAATATCAGAAACTTCGATATTAACAAACAAAGAATTTGCAAAATCTAATCGGCTCAGCACCAAATATTGAATATATTTATTTTAATGACTTTTCAGATGATTATTTTTTGGTTACATTTTCAGGGGAAGAGCTCAGTTGGGAACATTTTTATGGTTTTGATCAACATGGCTAACTTTAACCTTGCTTATTATAAATGACTTTTTCTATTTAGAAAACTTTAACTTTTGATATTGCACTGCATGCCTCTGGAATCTGGGGTCACTACATTATTATACAGTGTGTTCCTAAAAAAAGGTAATCGAAGTTCAAACGTCAGTCATTTCAAAAGTGTACGATTATTTTTGTGATTTGTTAATTAAAATATTAAGTAACTCATCAGCTTTAATTTGAGACATTGCTTATGTCCAAACTGTAATTGGTCACAGAGTTAGGGTCCTTTGAAGGTAATAGGTACAAAACCCATTTTTTCCAAGTTTTTCGTTTTTAGGATATGAAACCAACTTTTCATAATTTTTTGGTTTCATAGTTTTGGGGGGTTTTGTAATACAAAGTTTCAATGAAAATCAATCTCATTTGTCAAAGGACATATTTCAATGGCAATGAGAGGGGTTCGCAATTATGAGTCTCTTGGGTCGTGGAGACGTCGTGGTGACGTCTCCTGAGACTTCAGGGCGTCGAGGGAGAATGGAACAACAGTCAAACATGTTCAATTTTTTTGAATAATTTAGGAAACTGACCAGAAATATATAATATGAAAAAATGAGCAAAGAAAATGGGGTACCATCGGGATTCGAACCAGAGACCTCCTGGATACTAGTCAGGCGCTCTAACCTACTGAGCTATAGTAAGCCCCGGTAGGGGTTGTCCCTAATACCCGTTAACTCTTCAATGCTCGAGTGGTCAGAAGCTATAGAAACCTGGCATAAACCCGAAGGATAGAAATCAACTTGGAGTAAATGCGAGGGATCACGGTGAAGTGATGCAGCTTTTTTATTATAAATTTTGAATAATTTGGGAAACTGACCAGAAATATATAATATGAAAAAATGAGCAAAGAAAATGGGGTACCATCGGGATCCCGATGGTACCCCATTTTCTTTGCTCATTTTTTCATGTTCAATTTTTAGTAGACTTCTTTAAGACGCCAGCAAGTAAAAATTATTAGCCCGTTCGATTTCTTTTAATCGTTAGCAAGTTCCGACAACGTCTCTGCGACGTCGTGGATACTTAAGGGACGTCGCGGCAACCCCGAAAAGACGTCACAGAGACCTGTTCACGTATTAAAGAAGTCTACTAAAAGATTGGACATGTTTGAAATTGGTTTGATTTTTCTCGCGACTTCTTGCAGAATCAAGAGACGTCGCGGCGACCCCTCCGAGACTCCAGAGACTCATGCATAATCGACAACCCATGTCATTGCAAGTGAGATATGTCCTTTGACCAATGAGATTGCAATTTATTGAAACTTTGTGTGACAAAACCCCCAAAACTATGAAAACAACATTTTATAAAAAGTTGGTTTCATACCCTAAAAACGAAAAACTTGGAAAAAATGGGTTTTGTACCTATTACCTTCAAAGGACCCTAACTCTGTGACCAATTACAGTGTGGACGTAAAAAATGTCTCAAATTAAAGCTGATGAGTTACTTACTATTTTAGTAAACAAATCACAAAAATAAATCTTATACCTTTGAAATTAATGACCTTTGAACTTCGATTACCTTTTTTTAGGAACACACTGTATATTACATTATATTACACCAGATCAGTGTTGGACATAGGACTTTGCTTTGGGGTTAAACCCTTCCAGGTCTTCAATGGTACATGGTTCAATTGGGAGGGGCATAACCATGATAACAGCATGTATTCCATGGTCTGCTCTTCCCCCACACTCACAGCATGTCCTTCCTCGTATACCAACTTTTCCAAAAAGACCTTACAGCGTCCTGTGCCTGTTCAAGATTCAAGATTCAAGATTACTTTATTGATTTTCTTTCATGTTCCTGGATGGTTGGCCATTATGACCTGGAGGAATTCTTATGCACTTATGAATAGCCTGTGTGCCATTTCCTAGCGATGGTTGGTCCATAGGATCAGCCTAAGTTTATGGGCAGAGTTATCAAGGGATACTGTAGAATGGAGGAAACTATGTCTTGATTTCAGTTTTTGTTGGTAGGATTGGGATTGTAGATGGGATGGAGACCCCCTCCTGTTTTGTCTTCAAACATTGTCAAAGGAATGTTCCTGTGAGGCAATGCAGAGATCGTCAACATACAAGAAACTGTATTGGGTGTATTGGTTGGTCGTTGGTATACACATTGAAGAGCAGAGAGGCAATGACACTCCCTTCTGGGAGACCATTTTCATTTTGCGCCATCTGCTGCGCTGGCCATCAAAGCTGGTTTTTCACCAATTCGATAAGTGAAACAACTTTATAAACGACTGGTGATCAGTTCTTGTGCTAAATGGTTTAGCAGGTGATTAGTACAGCACCCAAGAACATTATCCCGTTGCTCGTAAAGTCGTTCTTAACTTTAAGGACGACATAATATTGAAACCAGATAGAACCGTCTATTTGATAGTAGGTTCAGGAGTAGCTTGGTCAACTTCACATCGTTGTCATCCCAAAGAATTTACGGGTAAGAATCTTATGGTTAACAGTTTCATAGGCTGCTGTGAGGTGAACAAAAGCTATTCCGGTAATAAGGTCTTCCTCAAACCCATCCTCGATGTGTTGTGTGAGGTTCAGGAGTTGGCTAGTACAGGATTTTCCTGGCCGGAAACCTGTCTTCTATTGTTCAGGAATGAGGAGGTCATCATCAATGGTGACAATACGATTATAGTAAGTATGAGTCTTTCAAAGAGTTGCATGATAGGCCTACATGTATGACAGAGTAGATCGAACGATGGTCATATAGCTCTTAGGTATGGCTGGATCTTTTCCCTGTTTAAGCAGGACAACGACTCTTGATTTCCTCCATATCTTCGGGAATGTATTGGTACTCATGCAATAAGCATATCAAGCAGCCACTGAAGTTCAACTGGTCCAAGGTGATTGATCTGTTCGCAGAGGATGTCGTCAAGGCCTGCATGCATTGTTGTTCTTCATGGTCTTGATACCATCACACAGGATTTTCATGCTGAAAGGTCTTGTCAGGACTGAGGGCTCTTGGAAGCATTCTTCAGCATCTTGGGGAAGCTTCGCTCTCCTGGAACAGTGATCAGGCTTTCCCTGACTGGTCAGGAGCTGGTGGGCAACTTGGTCAGCAGTGACTTGTGGTCTTGATTGGGTTTTTGTGCAGTCATTTCCCAGAATCCGATTTGTTTTCCAGGCTTTCCTACTGCTGTGGGTCATATGCGGAATTGGTTTCTCACATTGGTTGGCAATGTTGACACCCGGTCACGGTTGTGTCTGCGTCTCCATCGTTCGCTGAGGAAGGAAGAGGGGAGCTTTGCATCATGAATGAGTACCATGTGACTTGCTTAGTAACTGTTTTCGACGAGTTCGCCGTCTCCATTGGGTTCTCTATATTCCCATGTAACATGATGGCTGTTGAAGTCTTCAATAGCCACATTGATGTGGTCTCCAGATACTTCATGGGGGAAGTTAAAAGTCTGAGTGGGAGGTTTATAGGCAGAGCTTACAGAGAGATGGAATTTGGCTGGTTTAGGCAACACAATCTGCCCTAAATTGGAAGAAAATGAGACCTATCATTTTGAATAGCACACTTTTTTTTTTAAATTAAAAATAGAGGGCGCTATAAACAAATGTACAAATTATCTTGACATTTATGTCATGCGATATAATAAAACAATATTTAGTAAAGTTTCCAGAGACATTCAGACATTAATTAGCTGACTAAAATTGTAGTTTTACACATTTTTAGAAGAAAATTATGTTTTTTTTGGCGGCCATTTTGTATGACGTCACATATCAAAAAATGCTCAATGCTGACAGAGTGTCAGCAATCGGTTTCTTCATATTGAAGGTTTAGGCAATCATAATCCGTTGAAAAAAAAAACTATAGACGCCAAAACAAGGTATATCGAGATGGCGGCCAGACTAGTCGGTGATGACCCGTCGAAAACGTTCACGTGATTTTGCCTTCGGTTCATGCCCGGCAAATGCTTTGAGCTTTTGGCCGGGCATGAACCGCAGGCACCGGTCGATGGAGAGCCGGTGTAAGGGCGGTATAAAGGCGTTGTAAAGACGATATGGGGATGGTGTAAGGACGGAACAAACGTTCCACGCCCGTCCACAAAGCAGTTATGCACGGTGCACGGTGTCTTCAATCCACCCTTTGTTTTCGAAGCTCTTGATCTCGTCGCTCTCTCCATGGGTCCAGAGAGGAATCATATTTAAGCTTTTCAAAGATATGGTACATGCAGGTAATATGGGCTAGCAGGTAATATGGGCTATGAGAAGTAAATCATGTCGTGACCGGTGACGGGTGACCGGTGAGCGCCATATGTTGTTCATGAGAACTGTTTGCGAAAATCTATCGTCGTGAGAGCATCTGATGCCGAAATTTCTCTGAGAAAATTGCTGAAAACCAACAAGGAAGGTAAAAATTAAGGCTTTTTTTTTTACCCTGATGTAAAATTTGATATTTCACAAAATGTGATGGTGAAAAATATGTTTGAGGGGGTAACCTCAATTGTTTGTTTATTTAAGCTTATAACTTCATTTTGATCATAATAGCGTGTACAGGTCAATTTGTTGTTATAAAGGGGTACAATGTGACTTTGAATGCTTGCCTGGCATAGCAACAATTAGAGCAGGTAATTTGGGTAGTCCAAAATGGCGGAAATGATTCTGGTACTTGTTATTGGGATAAGGCATCAATTCCTTCGCTAACATTTATATATATATATTTAGTATATTATTCCCACTTTGAGACAAGGAGAAGGAAACAACAAACATAAAATTGTTATAAGCGTTTGTCCATGGCCTTAAATGAGACGAATCCTTTGCATGTTAACTTTTGAGTGGTCAACACAATTTCAAATTTGTTGGAACTTTCACATCAGCATATATTAACACATATACACGTAAATTCTAACATGAATATTGTTGCAAATAATGTTTTGTTACTTTTACGTAATCATATACATGATATATGAATAAATATGTATATGAATGTTAGTGCATTAAGCTAGCGATCTGAAAGGGAAAAAACTGGAGCCGGCTGAGCTATCTGCAGTTAGCTAGCCGTGAAACAAATAAATAATTAATGCCAGGTCAAATATTAAAACCATTAGGCTCGATATACGAGACTACAGACATGTATAAAAGTCATGTCAACAATTGGTTCCCCGCCTATCAATCTGGACAATAATAAAAAATATATCTCCAGCATTCGGGCAAACTCGGCCTGTTCCCCGCCTATTAATCTGGACAATAATAAACCATTTCTCCAGCACTCGGGCAAACTAGGCCTGTTCCCCGCCTATCAATCTGGACAATATATACATTATACTCTTCAACAACAATGAATCCAGCATTCGGGCAAACCAGTGACCAACGGCAAGAAAAACATTCCTACATGAGAGAATATTATATCTCATATCATGGAATAATCATACTCCTATCCTCACAGATCGCTTGCTCCCCCCCCCCCCCCCCTTTGAAGGAAATTAGAAATAATTTATTGTAGGCCTATATTGATTTGTATAATAATATTTAAAGGAGAATTGTCCCTTTGTAGATAGTTGGCTTACTGCGGATGCAGAAAAATCAAATAAGCACATTAGTGAAGATTTGGTGAAAATCGGATAAATGATAAGAAAGTTATGAGTATTTAAATATTGAGATCTCTAATGACATAGGAAATCTCCCATTGGCAACGCGGTAACCATATGTGATGTCACAAAGGGAGAACTCCCCATATGGTGTGCACAAAAACTATTCCAAATGTCTCTTTATTTTCATTCTAATGATAGAACAGCTTTTCTTTTCATGATATATTACCACTTATAAATATTTACAAGTCATCCCATAAAAAGATTCGTTATTCTCCCTTTAGAATTAAGAAAAAAGAGGATTTTAGTACAATGTGTACAATAGATGTGGGAAAGATCTCCCTGCATTACATCACACATCATGGTCGCGTTGCCAATTGGAGGGACTCCATATCATAAGTGATCTCAAAATCTAATAATTCATATAATCCCTCTTATTCATTGCCTGATTTTTCTGAAACTTTCCCAATATGCTTTGGGGGTTTGTCTCCATTCACTGAAGCTAAATTTCTCTGAGGGGATAATTCCCCTAATATTTAAAAAACAAAATAATATACAAAATACAAAAAAAAAAATATCTGGTCAAAGTATTTTCTCAACGGCCTTATAATTTCAAATGATATTTTAAAGTTAATGATTTTCAAAATTTAAACTAATTCCAGACATAGAAGAGTCATTGTTGCTTTTAAAAAATACATTAATTACATATGCCCGTATTACCTGCACATGCAGGTAATATGGGCACTTTGGTGATGACGTCAACATTTAAATATTGCAGACAGGGGGGTCGGTGATAATTGTTTTTCTTCACAATAAAATTTAGAGCAGTAATTATTGATTCATATAAACAAAGATTAGACTCTGTATCATTTTGTAATTTTATGCAAATGAGATTAGGTGACTCATATTACGTGCACGTACCCTACACTATAATCTGAATTATTTTATTAACGTTGTCGGGGAGAAGAATATAAAATTGAATCCTTTTATGGACATTAAATCTATATTAATGCCAATTCTTTCGCTAAAGCTCAGTTATGTTTTGTTTGACATTAGTTTCTGAAGTTACATAATAACAGCTTTGTAAATAATCATTAGACTACTTTCCTAATATAAGCCCTAGTACAGTGTGCCCAAATTATATATTACCCGCGTTTCATAACAAAATTGGTGTTAATTTTATCGAATAATATTTTAATTTCTCCGCGAAAATTTCCCCATGCTTTTAGAATATTTCAATCTTGTGAAATCAAGTGAAATATTGTTAGCATAATACAAGTATTTTATTATTATTTTGATGACATTATGAGTTGTCTTTTTTAAAAAAAATTTCGTCATATTTTTCTTATTGCAATAATCTTTTAGCCGAATTATATTACCCACTATAGAATCGCATCAAGAAACATGTCTACATCATTCCAATTTTGTATGATCCATGGATTAGTTTGTGTTTACTTGTTATTTTCATTGTTTTACAGGACCCAGTTGAGATAATATTTCATTGTTAGCCAAACAGTGCAACCGTGCTTTAACTGTGATTAAATAAATTAACAGTTTAATTATTAATACAAGACAATACCTTCACATAATGTTTTTTTAATAATAAAATACATAATGACATTGTATTTTATATCTGAGAAACCGCTTTTTAAGAATGTCAAATAATATGAATTTTGTTTTAACATTGATTTTATATAATTCATGTAATAAGTCTTATTTCAGTAGGGTATAATGATGTTAATGACATGTTAAAATGAGAGCCACTTTTCAAGAAAGCCTGCACGGCATTGGGGAAACAAAAAGAAACTAATACGTAGGCATTCCCCGTCCAAAATTTAGAGAAAAAAGTGTCGAAAATTGGAAATTTAGGCTTTTGCCCTCCCCCCCCCCCTCCCCCTTATCCCCCGCCCCTTCCTTAAAATAAATAAACGATAATATATACAAATAAATGGAATGACCTGTGTAGAACGACCAATTTCCACCCCATGGCTGTTGTTTGAATAATGATGACATGTACACTGTCCGTCATAAAGGTGGATTTTTTTTTTTTTGCCGGTCTAACAACATGATTTTGCTACGGCTATAATTCTTTGAATATGTTTGTCCCTGCTTTTACTTTTTGGGACCCTGGTTATATCTTGAACATTCTCCCAACCCTTCACGGCGATTTTTTTTTTCCAAAAAAGGATTTGTCATCCCCCATGATGCCCATTTTGGTCATTTTTTTCTCATTTTGGGGCCCCTTTTTGGTTACCCGGCCAATCAAGCCCCCTCAGTCCTACCCCCAGGAAACGCGTCTGAGGTTTTATTGTTTATATTGTTCTTTAAGTTAAATCTAGATTTATGGGGACAGGCTTAGGTTTCTTGTCTAGGGGAGGAGATGAAGTATCAAGTGTTATTGGTAAAAATTCGGAATATTTTATTCCATCTTTATGCTGAAAACAAAAGAGATAAAAGACAACCTTTAACCCTTAATTGTTATCATTTTCCCCTAATCTTTTTAAAGACTTGATGACAAGGTTGTAAATGGTAACTATAGATTTAATCTAATTTTAATATATGTTTGGCTCAGATTTTGCAATACAATTTTGGGAAGATAGAAATTTCCATGTTGTAAAAATGAATAAATTCAATGTTGAACCCAAATCAAAATAAATTTTGACCCCTCCCCTAGACAAAAGAGTCGAGCCTGCAACCATAAAACTAGATTAAACTTAAAGAGCAATAACTACTCTACACCTTAGACGTGTTTCCTTGGGGTAGGACTGAGGGGGCCTTGATGGGTCGCGTAAACAAAGAGGGGCCCCAAAAAATAAGAAGAAAATGACAAAAATTGCCATATTGGGGGTGACAAACATTTTGGAAGAAAATTCCCCGGGAAGGGTTTAGGGAAGTCCAAGATATAGCGTGGATCCCGAAAAGTGAAAGCGATGACAAACACATTCAAGAAATTAATGCCGAAGAAACATCATGTCGCCAGAGCCGGGGAAAATATTCCACCTTTATGAAGAACAGTGTATATTGGAAGGCCAAAGACCAAAAGATTTTCTCGCAGACCCCCTACAAATATTATCATACAAAATATTATTACTTCAAAATGAAGAAACTTTATGGGAAAAAATTCTTTGAGGTGAGCAGAAATAAGCTCTATAGGGTACATGCAGGTAATATGGGCCAGCAGGTAATATGGGCCAGCAGGTAATATGGGCCACCTGAAGCAAATCATGTCGTGACCGTCGACCGGTGACCGGTGACCGGTGTGAGCACCATAATGTTGTTCATATGAACTGTATACGAAAATATATCGTCGTGAGAGCATCTGATGCCGAAATTTCTCTGAGAAAATTGCTGAAAACCATTAAGGTAGGTAAAACTTACGGCATTTTTTTACCCTGATGTAAAATTTGATATTTCACAGAATGTGATGGTGAAAGAGTGTTTGAGGGGGTAACCTCAATTGTTTTGTATATTTAGTAAGCTTATAGTTTCATTTTGATCATACTAGCGTGTACAGGTCATTTTGTTTTAGTAATGGGGTCCAATGTGGCATTGAATGCTTGCCTGACACAGCAACGTTAGTGCAGGTAATATGGGACATCCAAAATGGCGGAAATGATTCTGGTACTTAGTATTGGGATGAGGCATCAATCTTTTGCTACGATTTTTTTGGGTATATTCACAGTATATAATTAATATAAATAACTTATTGTAGGCCTATATTGACTTGTATAATGAAAATAATATTTAAATAATATTTAAAAAAGATATAATAAACAAAATACATATCAATGAAATATATAGTCAAAGGATCTACTGAAAGGTCTTACAATTTCAAATCATTTCTTATAGTTAATGATTTTCAACACTTAAAGCAAATTCCAGACATGTTAGAGTCATTGTAGTTAATGCAGGTAATATGGGCACTTTGTCAATGACGTCAACATTTGAATATTGCAGACAGGGGGGTTGGTGAAAATTGTCTTTCTTTACAATAAAAGTTAGAGCAGTAGTTATTGATTCATATAAACAAAGATTAGACTGTGTGTCATTTCGTAATTTTATGCAAATTAGGCAAATGAGCTTAGGGTGCCCATATTACCTGCATGTACCCTAATGGAACAATATAATAAGTAGGGCAATTATTGCAAACTGAAACAATTGTATAATCATTAATACATTTGTTAAAAAATTTTAAATAATTAAATCAGAAAAAATTAGATAATTTTCGAGTAAACCAGCCCAAAAATAAAGTTAATAAAATCATCTACCTGTTTATGTCATGTGATTTATTCACCATGGTATATAATTCCTTTTTTTTTTTGTATAGTATTACTCTTGGTATTAGTTTTTAACTCAAATTCACTAAGTTATTGATTGATCATGTTGGTAAACAGTCAAGGGGACAACCGATTTTTAAATGAAGTTTTCACGTAGTTTTCATGTACTAGTAGTTGGCAAGTTTAACCACTAGGGGGCGTTCTTGATGTGGAAAAAAAGGAGGGGTGATCGATTCATGTTACCAAACCTCACCACGGTCCATCTCCGTCCTGCATACGGGCATGAAACGGGTGGTGCGGTGTCCTCATTCAGTCCTTTTACCGCCCTTTTAACGACCGGTCCGGTTTAAGACCGTTTTGAATTACCCGGTCTTCACCCGGAAAGGACCCGGCAAGAGTTAGATCGTTCTTGAAAATCCTCTCGGGAACGGGTGCCCAGCGAACTCCCCTGAACGTGTTGAACGCACCGTGTGCACAAAATTAATTTGGCCAGAGCGGTGGTGAACGGTGGGCCAACACGGCTCATGTGACACCAGCATAAGATAGCATAGGTACCCCAGAAGAATAGGATTGGGTAGAACTCATTATTAAATGCAACATGACATTCGGAAAACAAGGAATTAAGGAATTGCACAGATATCAATGATAAAATATCTCTTTCCTCCCCTATTGACTTGAGAAAGTAAATTGGCATGTTCTTATTGTTAAGTTTTGTTCATTTGATATGAGCTTTTATGCTAAATTTCATATCCGATAAGTCATTGAGCCATGGCAAAGTCTTCAACCTTCTTTTCATTCGCCAAATTTTCTCATTGTCTTGGGCTCACTGAGACATACGTCATCGAGATCTTCATGAAAATAAAATCAGGCATAAGTTTATTGTGATATTTAATCAAATTTAAATTTTAGTCAAGACGTGAAAAAGAGCTTTTTTAGTTCCACGTACTCTTTCAAGAATGAATTTCGACATGAATGAAAAAAAAAAATTTTATGGTATTTTGGGGTTTTATCATGACCGTGAATTAGTGGATATTATATGCAAAATCGAAGAAATATATCCTTCCAAAGCATGAATCGCGTCATATTAGCCACTTTAAATTTGCCAAACTGCATGATTTTTTGACAAGTATGATGTTAATAATCCTAAGTTATGTTTCGAATTCGTTGATTTAAAGTTTTGAAAATAAGCATGTGAATTTCAAAAAATATATATATATATATTTCCCTCATGACTGAAAAGCCGGCTCTTCATAATATTCTCTCGATGGTACTGTACATTTATAATTCAAATAAGGTATCATTTTGAAAGTGAGGAGTTCGTCTTTAATCAAGTTAATAACATGTCACATAAGAATAGCCAAAATAAATGAGCCTGGTACATGGCCCCTGTTAAAAAAAAAATAATTAATTTTTGTCAATACACACTGTATAGGTTTACGCGTTGTGAATGAATTATTAAAAATAGACTAAACAGTTTCAACAGACTTTTGACTTTTCTCAATATTCAGATATGTTATCATTGAAGCATGTCGTAATCATTACGAATATGATACAAATTTAAAAAATGGGAATGGATTAACTTTCTAATGTAATAAACAACTAGTTTCTAATATATTACAATTGGTGTTAAAAAAGGGGGTGTTCATAAATAAAGAGTAGATAACGTCTACATAGTGCAGATCAGAAATGTAATTACAGTAATTACATGTGTAAATCTAGATCATTACAAAAGAAAATTCCATGTCATCATTATGATGGTCCAAACAATAGCATTTTGTTTATGATAAATATGAAAAATTGGTTCTCTCTTACCAAATATGACAAGCGCTGTGACGATACAATGATGTCTTCGTAAAAACGCCATTCTGTAAATATATAAAGAAGAGTGAAACTTATACCTCAGAAAATCCCACTTAATTTTGTTGAAAAATATCAAACGCTTAGTGGGAAATGTAAGGCTGGAATTTAATTAGTCTTTAAAAACGAAGAAAAAAAATATGAGTATGATGAGTTGAGGACCGAAGAAACTCCACCAAAGAATAACGAATTTTTGCAAGTTTTGATTCTGTGACGTATCTTCTGCTCAACGTCTGATTTTTCATTGGGTTGTTTATCGTAGATTTGCAAAAATGTCACTTTACATAAGAGGATTAATCGCTTCACCTATGCTGTCGATAACCTATGTTAATATAAAAGTACAGTAAATGCCTCTACGAAACTAGCGGTGATGAAACTCATTAAAAAATCTTCAAAAGAAGCATGAAAATAGACAAATTTATTCAACTTACACGTCGTAAAATAAAAACTTTAAAAGCTCACATCTCCGTTTTTCTTTGGCGGATTTTTTTCAAACTTTTACTCACATTTAGATGCATTTTTCTGCTTTTCCCTTTTCTTTTCTTAGAAAATCAATCAAAAACTGAACAATATTAAAGTTGTTTTGTGCACAAAGCATTTGATCAGTTCAAATCAAAATTTTGAATGGTCAAATGGTAAAATACGTGTTTTCACTCCAAATTCACTCGAATTTTCACTCAAGTTAACTCTTTTTCTGATATCAGAAAAAGTTCATCTACTGTCAGTAAGACATCCTAATGTTGGGAAAATGGTATTTAGTGACATGCAAACTTCGAGCTATGATATTAGCAATCACCGGATACAACTTAAACTGGGTGATTAATTTCTATAATGCATACGACCCAACTTTCTCTGCAACTGAAATTTAAATTTTGTCCATTTGATACGATAAAAAAAACACGTAGGCTCCTTTTACTTTTGATAATAACTGTCATCGTTTTATCTCGCTTATCTTCTTATGACATTCTCATTGCAATGCTTCATAATAATTAGAAAGACATTGCTAGCACGAAAAGCGGAGCTCATTTATATGACCAAGAGACGAAGTAAAGGTGCAGATTACGTAAAGAATTATAAATAAAATCATTCGTATAACTTTATTTTAGTTTGTAGCGTTTTTTTTTTTTTTTTTTTTTTTTTTTTTTTTTTTTTTTTTTGATAGATGTGATGTACTGAAAAGTGAGATTTAATTGGAGTTTACTCGCAATTTATATTCCATGAATGTTTTATCAAGTACAAAATTGAAAATCAATATTTTGGAAAGTAAAACTTACCTATACAAGAGCAAAGGGGAGCTTTCAAAAATCGACAAACAATGGTAAGTTAAAGAAGCCGAATACGGCTAAATTTTGACGGTGAGTTTCTGTTGATACTGGAACAAATGGGAATCATCAACCAGATTTTATGCATATATACTGGAATGTTAGGCCTCGCCCCATTAAATTTGTGAAAATCCTACGTCATCAAACGATCCCTTTATCATATATTTGTCGGGATTTCCTTATTTTAAGTGGATTTGAGCCAAACCAACAGTATTACCAAGGAAACTACCCACCCTGGCCTAACTTATTGCAATAACAAGTATCAAAGGACAATTACCGCCCGGACAATTACCCCCCGGACAACTACCCCCGGACAATTACCCCCCGAGACAATTACCCCCCGGACAATTACCCCCGAGGACAATTACCCCCCGACAATTACCCCGAGGACATTACCCCGCACAATTAACCCCGGACAATTAACCCCGGACAACTACCCCCCCCGGACAATTACCCCCGAGGACAATTACCCCCGGACACTACCCCCCGGACAATACCCCCCGAGGACAATTACCCGCCGGACAATTACCCCGGGCAACTACCCCCCGAGGACAATTACCCCGGACAATTACCCCCGGACAATTACCCCCCGAGACATATACCCCAAGACAATTACCCCCGGACACTACCCCCCGGACAATTACCCCCGAGGACAATTAACCCCCGGACAATTATCCCCGAGGACAATTACCCCCCCCGGACAATTACCCCCCGGACAATTACCCCCGAGACAATTACCCCCGACAATTACCCCCGAGGACAATTACCCCCGACAATTACCCCCCGGACAACTACCCCCGGACAATTACCCCCCGAGGACAATTACCCCCCAGACATTCCCCCCGGACAACTACCCCCCGGACATTTACCCCCGAGACATTACCACCCCAGACAATTAACCCCAACAATTACCCCCCGGACAATTACTCCCGAGGACAATTACCCCGACAACTCCCCGGACATTTACCCACCCGAGGACAATTACCCCCCGGACAATTACCCCCAGACAATTACCCCCCGGACAATACCCCCCGAGGACAAATTACCCCCCCCCCGGACAATTACCCCCCGGACAATTACCCCCCGAGGACAATTACCCCGCGGACAATTACCCCCCCCAGACAATAACCCGCTGAGGACAATTATCCATTTCCCTTCACTTAAACATGCAAGCGTGGAGCGCGAGCTTTTGAAAAATCGAAAAATTCTTTCTTTTTGAAGGTTTCACTGGTGGTAGAACGATTAGAAGTTGAAGGTTTCACGGTTCACCAAGTAATCTTTCTTGAGGGTATGCGTGGTCCTGAAAAGGACCTACCCAATAGATTGGGTAGGTCCTTTTCAGGACCACTCATACCCTCAAGAAAGATTACTTGGTGTACCGTGAAACCTTCAACTTCTAATGAAAAATTCTTTGTTTTCTCAAATAAAGCATGAAAGCGTGCAATTTTGGCTTTATATTTGATATGTTAGTATAAAATCATACGAGCGCGAAGCGCTAGCGGAAGTTTTTAGAATTTTTTTAAGCTGGGCATTTAATTTTTATGCACTCATTTCCCTTCATAGATACCTCAATGATGAATATAATATGAATTTGTGTGTGGGCCTAAGTTGCCTATGGTTGCTTTTGGGCCTAACCTATTTATTTTCCAATTAGTTTCTGTCCTTTTGACTTTGGTTTTGGTTTTGCTTTGTTTATGTTTTTCTTCTTTCTAAAGGGACTGTGTATATAGTGATAAAAAAAGAAGAGGTTTCGATTTTTTTTTGTATATACATATTTCTCTTTTTGGAGACAGTAATATGCCAAATTTTAGTTGGTCTTTGTAGGTCTTGTCTTTAAGGAGTCTGAATACCTTAGTTATGAGCTCGGTCGTTTGGAACCAAAATAGGCCTATCTCTGGACTTTTATTGCTTAATATCTGGGAAAAATTGAAGAAGCATCGGCCTTTTTTTACTTTCTTTTCCTCTCTTTTCCTCTTTTTCCTTCTTTCCCTCAAGCCGATTGGGGGCACGTGCACCTTGCCGACCCCCCGGCCCACCCCCCACCACGTAGTTACGCCTCTGATACTGGTAGTGATCGAATGTCACTTTGCCCTATATAGTCGATTTTTCCTTTCGAAGTTACAAGCAAGAAAACAAAGTTAAACATAGTTTAGTATTAGTCGTCATTTGTTGGATGTTCATTTATGCCTCGCTCGGTCAATGCTTTATGCTTTACGGAATATAATAAAAACCAGTTATGCTGGTTAAGATTGGATTTCACAGTGGTGTCAAATTTGTTCTTTCTTAATTTCAATAATGAAAAAAAAGAGTAAAAAGAAATATAGATTTCAATCGTCAGTTGATTGATATTCATTTGAAAGAAATGTCTCGTCTCGATCGGTCTCGATTTCAGGATGTATGGAATGATTTATGGACTAATGGAATAAAAACCCGTTATGCTAGTAAGGATTTAATTTCACTGTGCTGTCAATCAGGAGTGTAAAAACATGATTTGTGTTCTCGTTGTCGGTTTTTGGATATTCATCTTAAATAAATGCATCAATTGGTCCTTGTTATTCTTTAAGGGTCACAGGGGTAGTCGATTCTAGAAACGACCGTGTCCCGAAAATAAAAGCAGTCAATATATCGTTTCATGCTTTTAAAAAGAGCTATTTGATGAACGTTATAGGACAATACCCCTGGACAATTACCCCCGCGGACAATTACCCCCGGACAATTACCCCCCGAAGGACAATTCCCCCCGAGGACAATTACCCCCGGACAATTACCCCCGCAACCATTACCCCCCTAGGACAATTACCCCCGGACAATTACCCCCCGAGGACAATTCCCCCCGGACAATCATACCCCGGACAATTACCACCTAGGACAATTTACCCCCGGACCAATAACCCCCGGACAATTACCCCTAGGACAATTACCCGGACAATAACCCTCCCGGACAATTACCCCTAGGACAATTAACCCCCGGACAATTACCCCCGAGGACAATTACCCACCGGACATTACCCCCGGACAATTACCCCCGAGGACAATTACCCCCGAGGACAATTACCGCCCGAGAGTTACACCCGATCAACTACCCCGACGACAATTCCAGCGCCTCACAGGCATTGAATGTTGGAATCAGCGGCGACCATTGTGGGGTCTCGCCCGGTGTGCAGGTTTTTCTAATTATTTTCTACTTGATTTTTATCATACAGAATCTCTTTTCCCTCTTTCATATTTCTCTTTTTCCTTTGCTCTCTCTCACTTTTCTTCTTTTTCCTTGCTTTTTTCTCGCTCCTCTCAGCTTCTCGCCATAAAAAATGGGGGGGGGGCTTGAGCACCAAGCCCCCCCGTTTGGATACTCATTATGATCAGAAAATATGTAAACGGGCCACTTTTTAATTTTCATAGAACAACAATCTGAAAATTCATGAAGGACACAAATACCATAATGAATCACACATGTTGAATATCTCTGATTCCATCTTCTGATTCAACTGATTATTTTCAATGTATTTTTTGTTTCAATTTCACGAAAAAATGGATAAAACCTGGTCTGAACCATGGTTTCTAAGGGCGGCAATAAAGGTCATAACTTAATAACTCCATAAACTTAAACAAACTTAACGTGAAATATAGACTAAAGCTTAATGTCAATTTAGCAAAATAAGGTTAATCGTAAAAATTTAAATATCATTAGACACATAAGCTATTCGCTATGGGCCAGATGAACCTGCCATAGAAACCTGGTTTCGGACCAGGTATTTTGCTGATATCTACCGTTGGAATATGAGGGCAACTTTACATATTTTTCTGATGATATATGTGTATCCAACAAGGGGCTTGGGGTGGCAAGCGCCCCCTCCCCAATTTTTTATGGCCAGAGGCGCGCGTAAACAAAAACAAAAAAGGGGAAGGAGGGGTGGAGGTGGTGTGGTGAATGGACAGTTGGCGCGAATGCTGATCACAAGGTACGCGGTTCGAATTCCCCGTCCATTTCCACATATGTCCTTTGGCAAATATTAGATTCTGCAAATTTCCAGAACTTGACCAATGTAAGGTAAATGGGTACCGGGAGGAGAAAATTCCTCGAATGGGCTAAAGCGCCCTTTAATAGGCCAGCTATGGGCTATAGCAGTAATAATATTAGCTTGCGGCCACTGATAAGTTTACTAAGATTAGTCGCGGCATATAATACATCTTCAATATTGCATATTATTATTAAAAAATTATTATTAAAGGAAAGGAAGAAAAGGAAAAAAAAAAGAGAGGAAAATAAGAAAGTGTGTGTGTGTGGTGTGAGAGAGAGAGAGGAGAGAGAGAGCAGGAGAGATGAGAAAAGAAGATAATATTAAAAGAAAGGGAGAAGATTCATTAAGATAAGATCAAGTAGAAATAATTCGAAAAAACTTGCGACACCAGGCGAGACTCACAATGGGCACCGCTTGATTCCAACATTCAATTTGCCGGTGGAAAGGGGGGGGGTAACTGTTCGCGGGTAAATGTCGTCGGGGGCATTGTCAGGGGTAATGTTCGGTGGTGGTAATTTGGTTCGGGGGTTAATTGTCGTCCCAGGGGGTAATTGTTCGGGGTATTGTCTTCGGGGTAATTGTCCTGGGGGTAATTGTCCTGATTACAGAATATAAAAGAGTAAAGAGAAGAAATTCATTAAGATAAGATCGAGTAAAAATAATTGGAAACCTGCGAGGAGACTCACAATGGGCGCCACTTGATTCCAACATCAATGCTGTGAGGGGGTAATTGTCTCGGGGGTGTCCAATTGTTGGGATTGTCCGGTCAATTGGTCTGGGGGGTAAATTGTCGTGCGGGGGTATTGTCCTCGGGGGTAATTGTCGG
>CALNVZ010001721.1:32544089-32558875 GCA_940671915.1 Paracentrotus lividus
CAGGTATTTTGCTGATTATCTACCGTTGGAATATGAGGGCCACTTTACATATTTTTTGATGCATATATGTGTATCCAAACAAAGGGGCTTGGGGTGGCAAGCGCCCCCTCCCCAATTTTTTCATGGCCAGAAGGCGCCGCTAAACAAAACAAAAAAGGGGAAGGAGGGGTGGAGGTGGTGTGGGTGAATGGAAAGTTGGCGCGAATGACGATCACCAAGGTACGCGGTTCGAATCCCCGTCCATTTCCACATATGTCTTCTTGGCAAATATTAGATCTGGCAATTTCCAGAACTTGACCCATAGTAAGGTAAATGGGTACCGGGAGGAGAGAAATTCCTCGAATGGGCTAAAGCGCCCTTTATATAGGCCAGCTATGGCTATGCCAGGTAATAATATTAGCTGCGGCCACTGAATAAGTTTACTAGATTAGTCGGCGGCATTAATACATGCTTAATATTGCGATATTTTATTAAAAAATTATTTATTAAAGGAAAGGAAGAAAAAGGAAAAAAAAAAGAGAGGAAATAAGAAAGTGGTGTGTGTGTGTGAGAGAGAGAGAGGATAGAGAGAGAGAGAGAGATAGAGAAAAGAAGTAATATATAAAGAGGAAAGGGAGGAAATTCATTAGATAGATCAAAGTAGAAATAATTCGAAAAAACTTGCGACAACCAGGCGAGATCACAATGGGCACCGCTTGATTCCAACATCAATTTGCCGGTGGAAAGGGGGGGGTAACTGTTCCGGTAAATGTCGCTCGGGGGCATTGTCAGGGGTAATTGTTCGGCGGGGTAATTGTTCGGGGGTTAATTTCTGTCCCGGGGGGTAATTGTTCGCGGGGTATTGTCTTCGGGGTATTGTCCTGGGGGTAATTGTCCTGATTACGAATATAATAAGAGTAAAGAGAAAGAAATTCATTAGATAAGATCGAGTAAAAATAATTGGAAACCTGCGAGGGAGACTCACAATGGGCGCCACTTGATTCCACATCAATGCTGTGAGGGGGTAATTGTCCTCGGGGGTAATTGTCCTAAATTGTTGGGGGAATTGTCCGGGGTTAATTGTCTCTGGGGGGTAAATTGTCGGGGTAATTGTCGGGGGGTAATTTGTCCTCGGGGGGTAATTGTCCGGGGGTAGTTGTCCGGGGGTAATTGTTTCCCGGGGGGGAATTGTCCGGGGGTAGTTGTCGGGGGTAATTGTCCGGGGGGTAATTGTCCTGATACGGTTATTTTGTATTTCTCACTTAATTATTGCAGGAAAGAAATTTAACACAAAACTCGTCTTTTTAATTGACATTTTGCGACTCTGTGACAGCCAGATTTGCTGTAAATTACAAATTTTTACAGTGTAACTTGCAGGCGCGATTTGGTCGATAAATTTAGGCAGCATTGCGTCGTCCACGCGCATACGCCAGGCGAGATAGAACGGATCCCTGAATTTTAGCACGACGTCTAGCTCCCTGTCTGTTTTGATGCTGATTCTACTTTAAACATGCATTGCTAAGAGCCAGAGGCAGAGGCTTAATTCTTCCTCGATTTGGAGAGCAAGAACATCAATCTGCAGTTAACTTTAAGTTTAATACCGGTATTCTCCACGGCGAGCACAAAGCTGACTTTGGCATGCATCCGATGAGTTTCGCGGGGATGCAAGGTCGGCTCAAATCTAACGTTAGACATAACATTAGTCAACTAGCAATGTATCTTATTTTTAGATTTTCATTTCGATATTTGGACGTAATCTTCTCCACCATATCGCCAATGGTCTTATCTGAATCGCCAATGGTCTCATCTGAATCTGTTGGCGCCAAAGAGAAAGAGAGATTCATTATGATAAAATCAAGTAGAAAATAATTAGAATACCTGCGACACCGGGCGAGACCCACAATGGTCGCCGCTTGATTCCAACATCAATGCCTGTGAGGGGGGTAATTAGTCTGCAAGCACAGACTCCATTTGACACTTAAACAAATTTCAGTCTAGAGTGGAGACTAGTCTCCATACTCGCTGTCTGTGTCAAATAAGAGTCTGTACAGACTTTGGAAAAGTGGTTCCCACGCCAAAAAATTAGCCACACCCTCTAATAAGAGGATTTCATTTGATTGGTTCCTGTGGAATGTCAATCAGCCACCTGGGGACTACACTAGTACCCTAGAAGCCAAGGGCCGTTAATCAGCATTTTTGCTGGGGAAGGTTTGAAGGTCCTATCTAGTGTAAAATTTTCCGCTGATTCCAAAAATGTCACTCTTACTGACCGTACCCGTGACACTTTGGCCATTTTGGCCAATTTTTGTCCAAAAATGACCATTTTGGTCACTTGTGGTCAAGGGTATTTTATTTCTATAATTTTTGCCGATAAATGGGATTTTTAAACCTATCTGATGTAAAAAATGTGCGCTGATTCTAGAAAAAGTAGTTTTATTGACTCGGTGGGTCATTAAAGGGGTCATTTTGGTCAATTTCGGCCAAAAATTGTCATTTTTATCATTTTGGGGGCCAAAATTAGACCAAAATGACCATCAGAGTCAACCAAGTGATGATCTTCCCACCCCCGAACCATTTTAAAAAACTTCCTTGGGTCTAAAACAATACTCCCATACCATTTTCCTAAAATATTTGGACAGCCCTGGTCATTTAGGCCAGTTTGACCGAAAGTGACCATTTTGCCATTTTGCAGGATTTTGCTGTACAGGCCTATGTATTACGTGCATTAGTCATGTTAGTGTATACACGTGTATATAAATTATGTAGACGTATTGTTATCCTTTCGTTCAACTCATTCCACTAAAGAGTTGACTAGTGGTGGAGAAGTGGCAACAATTGATGCTGATTTCAAAAATAGAGGTCTTATTCAACCTACCTATAAGGATCTGGTCAGGTCACTATTGGTCATTATTGGCCGAAGGTTGACCATTAGCCCAAATGAAATAAAAATACGATTTACAATAAATACAGTGCCTAAAACATAGTTAGACTGTGTCTCTAGCACTTGACAGACATTTTTTTTTTTATCATCCGCGTCATCAGAAACAGATTTAGCCCCACACAATATGTGCACATTCTCCACTCCCTACTTAGCATGCTGACCATGAACTATTAAAAACCAAAAAAATGTTTGATATTTGCTTTCACAACAAAAAGGCATGCACAAATATGACAGCTGAAAATCTTGTGGTATTTCCTGTGATTTAATCGTTTGTATGTCCACTGTGGCGGTTCTTACCACTTTGAGACCCGCACTGACCATTCCTATATGCAAATGGTCAAAATTTGCAACAACCGCAGAGTGTATACAGTAATCCATTATTTAGTCTACAATGCACTAATTGTCTTGATTTACTGCTTATTGTCGCACACATTAAGTCTGGTCATTTTGGCCACTTTGAAAATTAAGCAATAATTTTATGTCATTTTTTAAATTTTATTTTAATACAATTTCATCACTCATTTTGTATTGTAATTTGTATGCAAGAATAAAAATTGTAAAAGCGGCATGATCGTGTAAGCAAAACACAGAAAGAGAGAAATTCCTAGCTGATCATGCTGACCTAAGCTGACCAGTATATTATATGATTTCCATAGCAACATGAAATCTAGATAGTGATATAATTAATTTTCATATAACTATATAATTGTGTTATCTGCATGATCTGTTGACGATTTGAATATCCCCAAGGAATATAATAATTAAAAAAGAATATCATTAAATTTCATCTTTGTCTTAACCATTATAACAAAGGCGGTTTTCATGTTGCTAGATATGTGTCCTGAGGGAGTCCAGTATTATAAACCAACATGACCAAGTTCCTCATTGCCTTTCTATCGGAGAAAACATTTCAACTAGGGTGGAGAAGTCATGTCCTGTTGAATACTTATAGTTCGTGATAAACATATTAAGTCTTCTTGTAATGTGAAGAGAGCAAATGAAAGCTACAGATATTTTGGTCAAGATCTTGAAGGATGTCCAGTCATCTCCTGGAAGAAAGTGTCTATAACTCCGTCATGGTTGTCTTTGATCATTTCTGCAAAGACACTAGTGTGACAAACATGGTGTAAATCCAGTTTGGGATGATAAGTAGGACATGGTTGACATCTGTGTTACAGCCATGTTGATCTGTTCACATTCATGATAGGAAAAAGAATCACTGTCTTCTTTGAAGCGAACTGCACAATATAAGCATGCCATTATGTGCTTGTATATACTTTATATTTGGGTCCTGTACAGGGATACCCTCATCCTGGAATGATCCATGGGTTGTCTGTTTCTGTTCTCGACGAACAATCACATATTATCACTTCACCAAAATCAGGAGTAACAAGAAATTCCATTTACAGTCAGCTCTCTTTAGAGTGGTCTTGATCCAAGCCATGAACTTAGTAGGTCAAGACAAAGAAGTTCCATGGAGACTTGAACGAGTGCAATATATTGACACCAGAGTTGTTCACTTGAAGAGTCTTTGACAAATAATACTGAACTGTGCTTTCTAGCAGAAAGATAAAATATGCCTGGTGATGTGAAGAACGACATGGTAAAACCTCTTGGGCAATGGTCAAACTCATTCCTTCGGGGATATATGAAATACCCTTCAGGTTAAAAAGACCTTGCTTATAATTTAAGTGAAGGATTCTGCCAAGTCAAAAAGATGGCTGACTAATAATGCTTCTAGCCTGCTCTCTGATTTTAGTAGAGATATTTCCTGCTTGGTCATCGGAGATCATGTAGCAGCCATGAAGGAGGTGTCCACAAATTGGTCAACTAGCTGCCTTGCAAACGAATCGATGACAACTTTTAAGACACAGTTAAGCCATCTCGTATAAGTTGTTCATTATTTCAGGATGAGTGGTATCCATGTACAGGACCCAAGATAGTATATACAGGCACATAATGGCATGCATAATAATTATTGTGGCAGTTCTCATCAAAGAAGACGTTGTTTCTCCTATCAAGAATGTGAAAATATCAACATGATTCTCACGGCTGTAATGACATAGTAATAATGTCAACCACGTCCATGCAATTTATCATACAATTAAAACCTTGCTTTGCCACCGGGGCGTCTAGGCATTAACGATCAAAGACACTTTCTCCCATCCTTTCAGGAGATGGAGATGGCCCACTAGACATCCTTCAAGATCTTGACCAAATATTTGTGCTCATTTACCCTTAACGTTACAATTCATTAGTTGCCAGTTAATTAATTATGTTTCAGGAGGATATGCACTCGCCTCGCCTGGTTGAAATGCTTTCCTGATAGGAAAGCATTGCTGGAGCCTTGGTTTAGGACACTGGACTCGCTCATGACACATGTCAAGCAACATAATAACTGGCTTTGCTAAAATGGTCAATATCATTGAAAGTCGTTGAAATACATTTTCATGACATCTTCTTCAATTGCGATATTCCAAATCGTCATCAGATCACGGACATGTGTATTTGAAGTCATATGAAACATAAGATCAGTATATACAGGGCGTCCAAAAAGAACATACACTTTTGAAATGGCTGCCAAATAAGAAATATATGATTTTAGGTAATGAAATTACAATGTATGGAAAGCTCATTATTCCAACTTTCATATGACACCAAAAAGTCCGAAATAAGTCATGCATGAATGAGGAGCGTTCACTTTTGTAAAGGGTATGGAAATTAGGGTGCGCAGGAATTGCCCTACCATTTTTATGGAAAGGAAGTCATTTGGAGCTTATGGCATTGAGGATGATATGCAGAATTACTGATCAATTATGATGAGTTGGGGTTTGCTATTAAAGTGAAATTTGTGGATTCGGGGGTTACAATTTCATGCATCAGTGAACAGGAATATGTATTTCCTATTATAGCATTGTAACTTTACAAGTTTTATTCAGTGGTGTGTTAGTGGTAGTCAGGATGGGTGCAGAACCGGTGAGATGCAGGGTAAGACTTTTGATCACTTTTGAAATAACTGTATGAAGATGATGTAATGCTTGATTGATTAGTTGAAACATTTGGAGACTGGTACCATGTTGATTAAGTGATTGCTAGCTGGGTGTTGATTGTCTAATTTTATGTGACTGATTGATTGATAGATTGTCATCACCATCCCAATTTGGGTAAATAAGAGTAGACCGGGATGCGGGGAGGGTAGTCGGAATATTTGGGTAGAAACCAATGAATATGAATGGTCAAAAACACACCCATGCAAAAAAAAAAGAGAGATAGATAGAGAGAGAGGGAGGGAGACAGAGAGAGAAAGAAAGAAGATAGAGGGAGGAAGACACAGAGAGAGAGAGAAAGAGAGATGAAAGAAAAGGAAGAAAGAGAGAGATTAAACACACCACTGAAGCACCTCACTAAATATACCTTGGAAAGTTACAATGTAACAATAGGAAATATATATTCCTGTTCACTCATGCATGAAATTGTAATCCCTAATTCCACAAATTTCACTTAGTAAATCCCAACTCATCATAATTTATCAGTAATTCTGCATATCATCCTCAATTCCTTTAGCTCCAAATGACTTTCCTCATACAAATTGGTAGGGCAATTCCTGCGCACCCTAATTTCCATACCCTTTACAAAAGTGAACGCTGCTCATTCATGCATGACTTATTTTCGGAATTTTTGGTGTCATATGAAAGTTGGGATAATGAGCTTTCAAAACATGTAAATTTTATTACCGAAAATCATATATTTTTTATTTGGCAGCCATTTCAAAAGTGTATAGTTCTTTTTGGGACGCACTGTAGAATTCATGTTGCTATGGAAACTACACTATTGGTCATCTTGAATTAGTATGATCAGCTTGGAATTTATGTGCTTATAACATCATGGCGATAACACGATTGTCATTCTTTATATACAAATGCACAATATACGCTTAGTGATTGAAATCTTATTCGATTTAGAATTTAAAAAATGACATAAAATTAGTGCTTACGTAGCTTTGACCAAAAAGCGGCCAAAGTGGCCAGAAATTTTTGAGTGGGGAAAACAAGAAGTTTTAACGGGGATGAGCATCTACAAACATTATAGATTATAAACATTATGCGTTATAGACTAAATGGTAAATTACTTGCATCCACTTAGGCGGTTGCTACCATTTTGACTCACACTGACCATTTGCATATACATGATATAGGAATGGTCAGTGCGGGCAAATGGTAAATTATTTGTATCAACTTTGGCGGTTGTTACAATTTTGACCCACACTGACCATTTGCATATAGGAATGGTCAGTGCGGATAAAAATGGTAAGAACCGCCACAATGGACATTACAATGATTAAATCACAGTAAATACCACAAGTCATATTTTCAGGCTTGTCATATTTGTGCATGCCTTTTCTTGTGAAAGCAAATATCAAACCTTTTTTATTTTGTTCTTTTAATAGTTCATGGTCTGCATGCTAAATAGGGAGTGCAGAATGTGCACATATTGTGTGCGGGGTAAATCTGTTTCTGATGACCGGGATGATATTTTAAAAAAATGTCTGTTAAGTGCTTAGAGACACAGTCTAACTATGTTTTAGGCACTGTATTTATTGTAAATCGTATTTTTATTTCATTTGGGCTAATGGTCAACCTTCGGCCAATAAGTGACCAATAAGTGACCTGACCAGATCCTTATGGGTAGGTTGAATAAGACCTCTATTTTTGAAATCAGCATCAATTGTTGCCACTTCTCCACCACTAGTCAACTCTTTAGTGGAATGAGTTGAACGATAGGATAACAATACATCTACATATATACACGTGTATACACTAATGCACGTAATACATAGGCCTGTACAGCAAAATTTGATAAAAACGACAATTTTTGGCCGAAATTAACCAAAATGACCCCTTTAATGACCCACCGAGTCAATAAAACCACTTTTTCTAGAATCAGCGCACATTTTTACATCAGATAGGTTTTAAAAATCCCATTTATCGGCAAAAACTATAGAAATAAAATACCCTTGACCACAAGTGACCAAAATGGTCATTTTTGGACAAAAAGTGGCCAAAATGGCCGAAGTGTCACGGGTACGGTCAGTAAGAGTGACATTTTTGGAATCAGCGCAAAATTTTACTCTAGTTAGGACCTTCAAACCTTCCCCAGCAAAAATGCTGATTAAAGGCCCTTGGCTCCTAGGGTATAGCTTGCTCTCAAAGATTATGAGGTTGGCAGATCAAGTCACTAGTTAAATTAAAATAACAAATCAGCTGACCACATTGCTAAGTCCCAGGAGACTGATAAGAATGGCCCAGTTTCTCCCATTACCTCTACAACATGTAATGTAGGCCAATAGGCCTATAGTATTGAGTTTGTCAGCTTTGGAAAAGAAAGGGAGGACAGTACTTTTGAAATCAGGATTGTAGAGTCATATTCATTATCTCTCTCTGTTTCTCTCTCTCTCTCTCTGTCCCTCTCTTCCTCTCATTCTTTTCACATTGTTTTTACTATGTCTTATACCCTTTTTACATTTTCTTTTTGTAAAAGCGCATAGAGACGCCTTAATTGGCAGTCAGTGATAGGCGCTGTAAAATCATCATAATAGTATTATCGTTATATGTTGCGGAATTGTTTGCTCTGTGCTGTTGTTAGTATCGATAGGACCTACATCCTTTTTCATTTATATTTTGTCCTTCATTTTCCCGAGTGTGATTCACATAGGTTGGTCAAATCATGGTTGTTGACAAGTCAAAGAAGGGTTTGAAACTTTATGGACCATATGCCAATTAATAATTTATATTTATTTCATAGGCTCATTATGGTAAAAATAGAAAAACAAAACAAAACAAACACACAAAAAACAAAACAAAAAAAACAAACAAACAAAAAAAACAAAGAAGAAAAAACAAACAAGCAACAATCCCCCAAAAATAAACAAACAAACAAACAAACAAAACAAAAAACAAAAAAACCTAAATCAAACAAGAAAGCTCAGTTTGGTCAGCTTCCATTATATTCACATACACTAGCATTTTGGTGGTTACATCAACAAATTTGTGGTTTATCAATCGCATTAAGTGTTACAAACAGAAGTAGGCTTATACAATGTTATAAATGGGCCTATACACCCTACACTCTAAAAATGAAGTGTAAAATCAATTTTAAACTCTTCATCCGTTAAAAAGAAAGCCGAAGCTTTCTTCCTATTGACCCTATAAAATCCTAGACATTCTGAGCCTTTGACCCAGAACCCTAGTCAATCAGAAAATTTGATCTTGAATCCGGATCCAACAGCTGACCATGGAGAGTGTATAGAAGCCAGATCATGGAGTCATTATTTTAAGCCTACGTCAGGTTAGAACTTTTATGTGAAACTTTCTGTAACTAATCATCACAAACTGTAGGCCTATATTAGGGATAGTAAAGGTAGGAAGAAATCCGATCCTATACATGAAATAAGATTTTTTTTTTTTAATGGCATTTTAATGATATCTTCTAGTTGTAATACATGTAGGCCTATGCCATTTTGAAAAGTTTGTCAATTTAAATTTTTGTACAATCATTTTTCATATTTTCAATTCCCCTAATATACTACCCCCCCCCCCCCCCCGGCTTACCAAAATTGATATGTTCATTGTATGTACATGTATTAATGTTGTATGTATCCAAGTTTCTCCACCTGAGGGGGGGGAAACAAGATTTTGGCGCCCTTGTGAACTTGATTAAACCATGCTCGTGCAAAGTGCAAGCCGATTTAGTTTCTTAATCATGTTAATAACGCATTATAGTGCTAAACACAAACAAAATTTTTTCAGAAAGAATGATTGCATACAATACGGCATATATATTATACCACCATTTACTCGAATGACGTATTCAAATAAAAGTAAACTTTGTGATTTATAGTGATGTATTTTTCTAGTCAAAATTGTCTATTTCATTGAAAAACAATATAGATATGCCATGGAGCCTCTTAATTTGTTGTCTAACAACGTGATATGATTTTGAAGTTGCATGTGTTGACTTATTTAATATTTTGATGGTATAAACTACACACTTGGTAAAAAACTACATTTTTTATGTTATTATAACAATAGTTATTGTGATTAAAACTTTTTTTTCAAATATAATAAATAACGTATTCGCTGAATTTTACTGTTCACTAATTACATTATCTGCTCAAAATATTCTCTAAACATGCTGAGAACATTAAATAAAAATGAATGAAAATAACAAATATATCTAAACTCACTTAGCACTGGTATTGCAACATACACTGTCCGTCATAAAGGTGGAATATTTTTTTGCCGCTATAGCGACATGACTTTGCTCTGACTTTAATTTCTTGAATATGTTTGTCCCTGCTTTTAATTTTTGGGACATTCTCCCAACCCTTCACGTGGACCTTTTTCCAAAAAGGTTTGGTCAATCAAGCCACCTTCAGTCCTACCCCCAGGAAACGCGATTGAGGTGTATTGTTTTATATTGCCTCTTTAAGTTAAATCTATATTTCTGGGGACAGGCTTAGGTCTCTTGTCTAGGGGAGGGGTTGAAGTAAAAAACGAGATTGGTGAAAATTCGGAATATTTTATTCCATATTTATGCTGAAAACAAAAGAAATGAAAAGCCACCTTTAACCCTTAAATATCATAATTTTCCCCTTAAATTTTGTTTAGCCTTGATGACAAGGCTGTAAATAGTCATTATTGAAAATATTTTATTAAGATTTGTTTGGTTGAGATTTTACAATACAATTTAGGGAAGATAGAAATTTCCATGGTGTAAAAATGAATAAAATGAATGTTGAACCCCAATCAAAATAAATTTTGACCCCTCCCCTAGACAAAAGAGTCGATCCTGTAACCATAAATCTAGATTTAATTTAAAGAACAATAACAAATCTCCACCTCAGACGTGTTTCCTTAGGGTAGGACTGAGGGGGCCTTGGTGGGTCGCGTGAACAAAAAAGGGCCCCCCAAATAAGAAAAGATGACGAAAATGGCCATCTTCTGGGGGTGACAAACTTTTTTGAAGAAAAATCCCCGGGAAGGGTTGAGGGAGCGTCCAAAATATACCCAGGATCCCAGAAAATGAAAGCGGTGACAAACACATGCAAGAAATTAATAGCGGAGCAACATAATGTCGCTTTAGCCAGAAAAAAAAAAATATTCCACCTTTATGACGAACAGCAGGTGTAGTTAAATGCCTGCATTTTTTCATATTTAGAAGTCTTTTATATGTTGTCATGTTTCATTCATGGCCAGAGATTTTGCGATTTTTTTAAAATATATTCTGAAAGAGGAGACTTGTCCCATTTCATTCCTGTGATTAGTAAATACTCAGATAGGGGCACTTTTTCAAACAAAGGGATGACAAATGAACAAAGACCCCTAAAAATAAGATTTTAAGAGGTGGGGATTATTAGTGAATAAAATTATTAAGAAGGAGTCATATTTCTCCGAAAACTGTTAACATGTTTCCATCATGCTTGTGGCGAATTAAAAATGGCCAAAAAGGTAGCACTACAATGAAAGACAAAAGAAGGAACACCCGAAGAAGATCAATTTATTTCTATTTTTGCCAAGGAAAAATTTAGTCAGCAGAGACGATTTATTAATTAGTGCAAGTTTATTCCATCGAATTCCCAAATTACTTTTGAATTCTTTTAGCAAAAATAATGTCGTTTACAATTGAAATAAAAAAATTCACACTTCTATTGGGATTTTGCTAAATATTCACGACCTCTGATTTTGCCACGCATCCTCCACTATAGCAACGGCGTAACAGAATTTTCTATTCTGTACGTGCGTGATGTTTCTTTCATTCGCCTTTGTGATGGTTCGTTATGACTATTTTTAATTTGCCACAAGGAAAATGGAAATATGTAAACAGTTTGCGGAGAAATTTGACTTCTCCTTAATAATTTTATTCACTGATAATCCCCACCTCTTAAAATTTCATTTTATGGGCCTTTGTTCGGTTTGTCGCCCCTTTGTTTAAAAAAAAAGTGCCTCTGTCTGAGTATTTAATGATCTCAGGAATGAAAAGAGACAAGTCTCTTCTTTCAGAATATAAGAAAATTTTTGTAAAATCTCTAGCCATGAATGAAATATGACAATACATGTATATACAAGACTTGTGAATATGAAAAAAATGCACGCATTTAGCTATGTTGCAATTCCAGTGCTAAAGTGAGTGTATTTGCATTCATGAATGAAACTGTTTATTTCTTGATGGGTCATGTATTTCTTCTTCTTTTTTTTTGGGGGGGGGGCGGGGGTCCTATTTTCATCTTCTCTTAATTCTATCCATTATCATTATTATTATTATTATTATTATTATTATTATTATTATTATTATTATTATTATTATCATCTTATTATTTCTTTGTTTTAATTCTTCATTCATTTGTTTTCCTGGCTAATTCTTTTGTATTTCTTTGTTTTAATTCTGTTTTCAATTTGTCTTCTATTAATTCGTAAATATGTCTTTGTCGATCCTTCTTTCCGCATCTCCTCATCATCTATAATTTCTTATGTATCCTTTATTATTTGTTCACTTTCTTCTTTAATCTTTTATTACATTCTTATCTATTTCTTTGTTTTCTTCTTCTTCCCTCTTCCCTTCCATAATATTCTTCATGTATTTCGATGTTTGTTGTCCTTTCATCTTCTCTTCTATCAATTATCATTTCTTTGTATGATTCTCCTCCTTTCTTCTTTACATTAATTGTTATGTATAATTTCTTTGAGTTAATTCTTCTTTCATTTTATCTTCTATCATTTCTTAAATATTTCTTTGTTTAATCCTTGTCATATCTCCTCTTCTATAATTTCTGACATATCTTATCAATTATTTGTTTTACTTCTTCTGTCATATCTTCTATCTTCTTTGTTTTCTCCTTCTTCATCTTCCCTCTTCCCCTTACAAAAATGTCCTGTGGTAATCCTGTGGTAATGTCCTGTGGTAATCCTGTGGTAATTACCACAGGACATTTTACCACACGAACCTTGGTAAAACTTGGACATTTTTCCAACACGAATCCTGTGGTAAATTGGACATTTACCACATGAATTACCACACGATCCTGTGGTAAATTGGGACATTTTACCACACGAATCCTGTGGTAAAATTGGGACATTACACATGGATTTACCACAGAATCCTGTGGTAAAATTGGGACATTTACCAACGAATCCTGTGGTAAAATTGGGACATTACCACACGAATTACCACACACGAATCCTGTCGTAAAATTGGGACATTTACCACACGAATTACCACACGAATCCGTGGTAAAATGGGGACATTACCACACGAATTACCACACGAATCCTGTGGTAAATTGGGACATTTACCACACGAATTACCACACGAATCCTGTGGTAAAATTGGGACATTACCACATGGATTACCACACGAATCCTGTGGTAAAATTGGGACATTTACCACATGAATTACCACACGAATCCTGTGGTAAAATTGGGACATTACCACATGAATTACCACACGAATCATGTGGTAAAATTGGACATTACCACACAATTCGTGGGTAAAAAAAATTATTACCACACCACCTTACCACACAAAGTTACCACAGGATTACCACACACCGTTACCACAGGATTACCACATAATTACCACACGCCGTTACCACAGGATTACCAAACGCCGTTACCACAGGATACCACACGCCGTTACCACAGATTACCACACACCGTTACCAGGATACCGCACACACTAAAAGAATACCACACGCTGATATATATACCAATATTTGCAAAAATATTTTGGGTCACAGTTAGTTATTTCTATATTTCTTGATGATAATGCAAATTCAAATTATCGCCTCTCGATGTTACTCTGTGTTTTAGGAAATAAATTTCCCGAAAAGAAAATACATCAATATGCATTGAATTACTGTTTATTAAGGTAAACTTTAAAAAATACTGATTGTGCATACCAAATCATTTTATGCAAATGAGCTAATTACCATAATACCACATGAAAATACCACAGGAATACCACACGACTTCTACACTTCAGCAGAAACTTGCACTTGTGTAAATCACTTTGACTAATGCCCATTTGGTCTAATCCCTCTTGGTTGTTTGTCTACAATCAGTTGGTCAAATTACCATTTGGTCTAATTTAATTCCCATTTGGTCTAATGTCCCTACCTGGAAAGCCAGTAGGCCTAACCACACGGGAAACTATACCAAAATATTGTTTTATAACTACTGTCACACTCATGCTCATATATCCACATAAACACACACACACACACAACATACACAAATTATATAATGTTTAGTGGTATTTGATCCTGTGTACAAGTATGTGGTATCCTGTGTATTATACCACACGACTCTGGTATATTACCACATATTTCCTGTGGTATGACCACCTTCACACACACACACACACACACACACACACCCACACACACACACACACACACCCACACCTACACACACACACACACACCTACACATATTGCGGTATATCCTGTTATACATTCATGTTTATCAGTATGTGGTAGGTACAGTGTGGTGATGTGTGGTACTCATAGTGTGATACTGACGTGTGGCAATCTGCTCTGTATGTTTGTTGATTAACACATGACTATATGGAATGTTACCACATATTCTTGTGGTATGAAATATATTCCTGTTGTATTTTGTGCTCTTATTTAGGTACCACAGGAATACCACAGACACCCATTTGAATTACCACATATTACCACACATTTCCTGTGGTATGAGATCTTTCTGTGGCATTTTATGTGGTAATATAGGTAAGTACTACAGTCTGTGTCAAATAAAATGGTACAGTTGGAAATATATATTTTTGATGTAGGCCTATGCATACATTC
>CALNVZ010001721.1:32559484-32596522 GCA_940671915.1 Paracentrotus lividus
GAGATCTTCCTGTGGTATTCTGTGTGGTAATTTTAGTACCACAGGAATACCACAGGCACCAATTTTCGTTACCACACGACTCTATGGTATTATACCACACATATTCCTGTGGTATGAGGTATTCCTGTGGTAATTTGTGTGGTAAAACCAGTTACCACAGGAATTACCACAGGACATTTTTGTAAGGGTCTCTTCAATAATTCCCCATGTATCTTTATGGATAGACCCTGCATGTTCCTTTCATCTCTTATCAATAGCGTATTTTTATTTCAATTCGGCATCTAAATCTCTTCTGTCAAAATTCTTATGTATTTCCTTAATTTAATTCTTTCATCTAGAATCATCTTTCAATTGTTACTTACACAGGCCCTAGGCCCTATTTCCTTGTTTTAATCCTTCTTTCATTTTATCTTCTATATCTTATTATATTTCCTTATTTTCTTTTTCTTCCCACTTCTGTTCTTTAATTTCTCATATTTTCTATGTTTATTGTCCTTTCATGGAGAGAATTTACTCCATGGTCCTTTCATCTTAGGAGTTAAAAATATCTTCTACTTCATAACCATATAGACACAGGCCTATATACAGAAATATCCATATGCCAACTATATGCCTACATTGTACATGCATATATACATACACATGTATATACAGCAAGAGAAGTGCAAATTCCATTGGATTATGTAATAGTAGGGTCTACCAAGCCAAAGGTCAGATAATGACCCTTTCTCTCTCAAGTGAGAACCTCATGGTCAGACTTAGGTCAATCCATGGTTGCATGATATTCCATCAATGGAATGATACAGCTCCTCTACCATAAGCGAGCATCTCGCTTATTGCTCAAGATTGTCAAACTATTGTTGGGAAGAAGCTATACGTACTGCGGTGTATCTAGTTTTCTTAAACATTAATAGACCTAGTAAAGCGCAACATGGGTTTTGTGCCTGCAAACTAGGGGGTAAATTGTCGTCGGGAAGGGTAGTTAGATCGGTGTGATAACTCTCCGGGTATTGTCCTCCGGGGGTATTGTGGCTCGTGGTATATGTCCGGGGGGTAATTGTACCTGGGGGTAATTGTCAGGGGTAATTGTTCCAGGGGGGATAATTGTCCTAAGGGGTAATTGGTTCCTGGGTCGGGGTAATTGTCCGGGGGGTATGTACAAGGGTTATGATCCTCGGAGGGTAATTGTGATCTGAGGGTAATTGTCTAGGGCAGGGTAATTGTCGCGGGGAGTTAATGTCGCGGAGGGTAAAATTGTCTAGGGGGTAATTGTCCGGGGGAATTAATTATAAATTGATTAATTTTCCGGATTAGGAGGTATTGTCGCTCGGGGGTAATTGTACGGGGGGGTAATTGGTCGCTAAAGGGGGTAATTGTAACGGGGGGTAATTGTCACGGGGGTAGGATCTGTCCTCTTGGGGGAGTAATTGTCCTCGGGGGGATAATTGTCTCGGGGGGTATTGTCCGGGGGGTTAATTTGTCTAGGGGTGTCGCTATATAACGTTTCACAATTTAAGCTCTTTTAAAAGCAGTTGTTGGACGTAATCTTCTCCACCATATCGCCAATGGTCTTATCTGAATCGCCAATGGTCTCATCTGAATCTGTTGGCGCCAAATCATTGGTCACCGTCGCCATCTTAATATATAGCAAAAATATGATGAGAATACAATTTCGTGTCAATCGTACCTTAACTGGAAGGATATGCTAAAGATCATGAAGATTCAATCCGTGCTGAGTCTTAGTGGTGTATAATCCTTGGAGGAATCACAGTTTTTCAATCATATAGGATATGTGTCAATGCTGAATACGATGATATATAGCCAGACGAAAAACTCAAATCACCACTCTGAAATCCACTAAAATGACTGTCAAGTGTATTCCAGTATATGTTATAGTTATTCCAAATGTAACAGCACAATAACAATTCGAATATAAGTCCACAACTTTGAATTTTCGCAAAATAATTGCAAAAATATACAGTATAAGTATTTTAAAAAAAGATAAGACGGGATCTGACTCATCTCAGTGTGCACTAGGCGTTCACATGGAACTTGGGGAGCCGTCACCTATCTATCGTAATCAAAGGCCGACAATAAATGGAACATAAGAGGCAAGTTTACCATTTTACGGACGCACACACACCCCCTCATCCACCCTCAATCCCATACACATACACACACACAAAAAAACACACACACACATCTCCTCCAAACCCATTCCAGCCGTTAACACCCATCCTCACCCAATCCGCACACATACAAACCCACACCGCACACACGCACACCCGCATACACAAATCTTACTGACACTTCTTGATAGATAGTTCAAGTGTTCAAGTGTATTTTCAAGGAGCCACTTGAAGATGGCCCTCTCAACTGTTCATAACACTTCTTCCCGTTCAAGAAGAAAAATATGTAGAAACACAAAATGGTTATATTCGTTTATGATCCTCATCAGATGCAGCCATGCTTATGAATAATTTTCTTTCAAAGAACACTTTAAAGATCAATTCTGGATAGTACTTAATTTGGGATTCTATTGTTTGCAAATATGCGACCTCGTGTCAATGTGCAATTGCGTGCCAAAAGGGATTACACTTAATTTTCATTATCAATTATTAAACTAATCTGCTTGAAATTATAGATTAATCATATTTCTGGAAGATTTAGTTATCTACTGAGAATTGTGCATAGATTTAAATGGAACAAATTATTATGTATATGGATGTTAAATATTTTATTTCATTTTATTTTTCTTGATGGTATGTATTAGCGAAAAATCCATATAAAGGTATATAAACGTATATAACGTCGGCATTAAGAAATGGTGAATTATGGGACAAAATTATCAGGTTTGATACAGATTCAATGATGTAAATGAAAAACAAGACATAAAGGAAAGATTACATTAACACAATTGGAACAGACACGAAAATCATTCATAATTCTGCTGTCAAATTGTCATAATATTCCAAATGACAAAAGATTTATGATACTTCGGTAAAGGGGTTTGATAATATCCATGTATGTTGATAAGCTTTATAGGAGAATTTCTTAACATAATATACACTATCCGTCATAAAGGTGGAATATATTTTTGCCGCTCAAGCAACATTATTTTGCTCCGGCTTTAAATTTTGAATATGTTTGTCCCTGCTTCTACTTTTTGGAACCCGGGCTATATCTTGAACATTCTCCCAACCTTTCACGGGGATGTTTTTTTATTTTTTATTTATTTATTTCTAATATATATATATATATATAAAATTTTGTCAACCCCCATGACGCCCATTTTTTCTCATTTTGGGGGCCCCTTTTTGTTTACCCGGCCGATCAAGCCCCCCTTAGTCCTACCCCCATGAAACGCGTCTGAGGTGTATTGTTTATATTGTTCTTTAAGTTAAATCTAGATTTATGGGGACAGGCTTAGGTCTCTTGTCTAGGGGAGGGGTTGAAGAAAAAAGTGTAATTGGTGAAAATTCGGAATATTTTATTCCACCTTTATGCTGAAAACAAGAGAAATAAAAACAACCTTTAACCATGAATCATTATCATTTTCCCCTAATTTTTGTTTAAGACTTGATGACAAGGTTGTAAATGGTAATTGTAGATAATATTTTATTTTAATTTATGTTTGGCTAAGATTTTGCAAATACAATTTTGGGAAGATAGAAATTTCCATGGTGTAAACATGAATAAAATAAGTGTTGAACCCTAATCAAAATAAATTTTGACCCCTCCCCTAGACAAAAGAGTCGAGCCTGTAACCATGAAAATAAGATTAAACTTAAAGAGCAATAACACCCATATCTCAGACGCGTTTCCTTGGGGTAGGACTGAGGGGACATTTGTGGGATGCGTAAATAAAAAGGGGGCCCAAAAATAAGAAAAAATTACAAAAAGGCCATCTTGGGGAGTGACAAACTTTTTGGATTGATTGATTGATTGATTAGGGTTTAACGACACTATCAACACAATGTGTCATATAAGTGTCAAACTACATATTACTTTCATGTGTATACTGAGTTAGTTGGGTGGCTACTTTCCCGGGAAAAAATTCCCTACTCTTTTCGAATAGGAAAGCAGGTTCTTTAACGTGCAAGTGGGGTTGCTCTCCATCACACGGGACCGACGGCTTAAAGTCTCCTCCGAAAGACTATAGTTAATTTTTAATGTCTTAATAATTGTCATAGCTGCTTTGATAAGCTTCAATGTTATTTTTTTTAAAGTCTGAGAAAAAGATTTATTTCTTTAAGGAAATCCACAATTCTTGAGCGTGAAACGTCACAAAATAACGTTTTTAAATCCGGTAGGCTACGTCATAAAAATTAGTACGTATGTGGCTGAATTCAACACATTCAATAAGGATATGCTTAACTGATAACACACAATCACACGATACACAACGGGGCAGTTCCTCCGCTGCGAGCAAATAATTGTGCGTCAAATGAGAATGACCGATTTTAACACGGGTCAACACAATATCATCACGTCGTTTAGTTAAGGGGATTGTATTATGTGGTTTGATTACTGATTGGTGTTGGTATAGGTATGACAGGGTTTAAATCCCATGACGTTTGCCATTTTCTTCTAATGTAAATATTAATTTTCGACTTTAGATCTGTATATGGGATCTGTATTTTAGTTACCTTCTAATTTGAGAGCTTCTTTAGCTAACTTGTCAGCTTTTCATTTCCTTTGATACCTGTATGGCTCGGTATCCATGCGAAAACACCTTTTTGCATAGTACATCAAGTTTATATAGAGATTCTAGTAACTGTACAACAAAGGGGTGTTTAAGGTTTCTGCACTGCAAAGCCATTAAACTAGATAAGGAATCTGTAAAAATTACAAAGTGTCTTTTATTCGTGTTTCAACAATGTGTAAGGCCATTTCAAGGCCAACAATTCTGCAGTGTATATAGACGCACTGTCCGGTAATCTAATCTGATCCTGTACATTGTTGCTAATACAGGCTGATCCAACTTTATTCTCATCTTTTGACCCATCGGTAAGATAGCCTGGAAGTTTCTGTATTTATGCCTGATCTCACCGAATTTATCTAAATAGACAAGGTCACATAGTGAAGCCCTTTTGAAAGTTTTAATGTAAAAGGTCAATTACTGGCTCAAAATTCATCCAAGGTGGTATTTTAGGTACTAGAAAAGGAGAATACTAGTGTTATTTAGTATGTGTATTAGAGCTCCTTGAATACGAAGTCCAAAAGATTTATTGAAGATGGTTTAAGGTTATAAAAACAACATGTCGCGGTCTGAAAGTAATATCATATGTTGGGTTTGATGTGTTTATTTTTAATTTAATCGCATAGCTAAGAGAAAGTTTCTCGTATCGTAAATGCAAAGGTGGTTCATTAGCCTCCACATAAAGGCTTTCCATGGGAGAAGTGCGGAAAGCCCCAAGACAGATTCGAAGGCCTTGATTCTGTATTGGTTTTAATTTTTCGAGATAGGATTTTCTTGCGGAGCTATATACTGCACTGCCATAATCAAGTTTGATCTGATCAAAGATCTATAGAGGTGCAGTAGAACAATGCGATCTGCACCCCAATCCATTCTGGAGAACGACCTTTAAAAGGTTTAACGATTTAATGCACCTTTCCCTTAGATAATCAATATGAGCTTTGAAATTTAAGTCTGTTATCAAAATCAGTCCAAGATATTTAGCTTGCTGAGATACGGGTATGATAGAACCATTTATTTTAAGTTCAGGATCAGGGTGTAAAGATCGCTTATTACAGAAATGTACGCATACAGTCTTAGTTTTTGAGAAACGAAACCGTTTCATCTGCCCATTTTTCGATTCTATATAGACAATTTGTAGAGTTGTTTCTATAGTGTCCATATTTTTCCGACGAACAAGATAAGCAAAAGTCATCGACAAATAGAGATCTATCAAACCGCGGCGTAACAAATCTACGATGCTGTTTATCTTCAACAAGAATAAGGAACAGAGAGAATGCTCCCTTGAGGTACACCCATTTCTTGATTATGTAGTTCTGATAAGCTGGATCCGAGGCGAACCCTAAAAACTCGGTGTGGACAGGAAATTTCTGATAAAAATGGGCAATTTGCCCCTCAACCAACATTATAAAATCTCTCATAATGCCATACTTCCAAGTAGTAATCATAAACGCCTTCTCCAAGTCGAAAAGATAGACAACCACATGGTGTCCCCGAATAATGCCATCACGAATATAAGACTCTAGGCGAATGAGTTGATCAACAGTACTTCGATTTTGACGAAAACACTTTGAAATCTGTGTAATAAGTCCCTTCTTTTCTAGAAGCCACACCAATCTAGTATTGATCATTCTCTCCATTGTTTTGCACAAACAACTAGTCAAGGAAAGGGCCGTAATTTGTTGGTTTAGAAGCATCCTTTCCAGGTTTTGGAATGGGAATAATGGTAGCCTCCCTCCAAGAATCTGGGAAAACACCTGTCCTCCACAATACTATTGAAAATATCCAGAACGACAAGAAGAGATTCATCTGGTAAATGTTTTAAAAAACTGGTAGTGGATATCATCCGGACCAGTTGCTGTAATCATGAGACTTGTTGAGGGAATCTTTTAGTTCTGTAATATTAAATGGAATGTTATAGTCTTCCTGTGTTGTTTGAAGCAAAATTAAGTTCCCCTTTTTCAGCTTGACCTTTGTAAGCTTGGAACACAGGAGAATAGTGATTAGTTGAGGAGTTATGTTTCAAATTCTTGGGCTAATAAATTGACTATGTCTAATCTTTCGGTACATTTGGTTCCATCCGCCTCGATAAGAAAGGAACAGGATTACTGTATGTTTTCCGCTTATTTTCTTAACCATTTCCCATACTTTGTTAATGGGAGTATGAATTTCAATTTTGAGATAATAACTTTCCAAGACTCTCTTTTAGCTTTTTTAATGGTATTGCGGGCTTTGGCTCTTGCCTCACGATATTTTTGGAGATTGTCATTATTTGGATTGTTTTTTGAAATTTTCTCAGCATTTTTTGCGACATTTAACAGCTTCTTTGCAGTCTGTATTAAACCAAGGATTATGCTTTCGAAGTGAAGATTTGATTTGGTATGGTATTGGTGGCTATATCAATTAATGTATGAGAAAATGAATTAAGGGAATTTTCTTTATTCCTAAACTTCTCTTGATTAATGCTGTTTGAACATTGTTTGAAAAGGCAACCCAATTTGCTTTTAGGAGTTGCCATTTTGGAGTTCTTTCTTCCGCGTAAACACCTGACCGTTTCAATGAGTATAGGAAAGTGATCACTTGCCACATTGATCATTATGAACATTTCCATTGAAAGTCCATAAAATAGTGGTGAGCATACTGATAAATCAATAGCTGCTTGGACCCAGAGGGCTGGATGAATATAAGTCATTGTATTGCTGTTTAGAATACATAGATCAAAATGATCTATCGTTTGTTCTACAATTTTACCTAGCCTATCTAAATTTTGACATCCCCAAAGGGGCTGTGGGCATTTAAGTCACCAACTAACAGAAAAGGTTCTGGAAGTTGATCCACCACCTATTCTAATTCTCCTTGAGTAAGTTCAAATCTAGGTGGAATGTATATTGAACATATGGTAAAGGTGCAGTGAAGTGTCACCTTGGCCGCAATGACTTGAAGGTTACTTTGAATTTTAATTATTTTATGTGGGTTCCCTTTTTTATTAAAATAGTTGAACCTCCAATGGGTCTACCATCTATCAATGAACTACTACACTTGTTGAAAATATTGTAATAACGAAAAGTAATATTATCAGTTGGGCCCAAGAATGTCTCCTGTAAACAGAAAACAAGAGGATTAAAATCATGCATAAAACGCTTAATTTCTTCATAATTGGTTAAGACCGCGGCAGTTCCACTGAACAACAGCTATGTCTTTATTAGGATGCATTTATGTTTATCCTTTTTTTTACAATTTGTAGTTTGGACGGAGGGGGATTGGAAGGGGGATCACATCCATCTCCTCCACCCCTTCAATTGTTAGACTACTGTATTTATTCTGACTTGTATATTCTGATAGGTTAGATTTTACTTTCTCTACTGGCTTTTTGATTTGTTTGATCTTATCGGTCAAACTGCCAGAAGCCTTTTTTGTCCCTACAGGGTCTCTGGTTAAACTTCTGCTCCGACGAGGAGATTCACCTTTCTTGGATCTTTTTTGTTTTCTCAGGCTTTTCTGAGTTTTTATTTCTCCTGTGCTAGTAGATATGTGTTTGCTTGTACTACTTGGAAAATCTCCCTTCACCCAAGTTAGAGTTGTCTGGCAGCAAGCATCAGAGAGTGTTTTCCCTCGAACTTTCTGCTTTGCTGCTACAGGGGATGCACTTGCCTTATCGGCGTACGAAGAGTTTTGCGGTTGCTGGGACTGAAAGCGCTTTCGTGCTTCAGGATAGGATACATGTTGCAAGGTCTTTATTCCTGTATTTTTTTTTCCTCTAACCATTTCGGGCAATTTCTGGAGTCAGAGGAGTGATTCCTCCGCAATTAATGCACTTGACCAAGTTCTTGCAATCTGATGCCACGTGACCTTCTTGGCCGCACTTACTGCAGCACTTCCTGTTTGGTACAAACGCTCTGAAAATGTCCAAACTTGTGACATTTAAACATCAATTGGATTAGGGATGTAAGGGTCAACCTTTACTCTGAGATAAACACCTTCACGTATGATGGAATACTTGGTGCATTAAAAGTAAGAAACAGTGTGTTCGTCCTCTTCCTCTCACCGTTATTAAGGAAGAAACACGGAAGACTTCCGTGACACCCTGGTCAGAGAGCTCATCAAGGATCTCTCTCAGTTCCACAATCTCTCAATTCGGAGCAACGGATAACTCCTTTGCTCGAATTGAGGGATCTATGAGGAAAAACCTTGACGGGATATACAAACAATTTCACCTTTAGTAAGTTTTTCGATTGTACTGCTCTGTCTACTTCTCCAGGATGTCTCCCGATCTTAAGCGAGACACGTTACGTACAGGCCCAGCCAACCCCTCAATGCCCTTGTTGATCGCGAAAGCGACAGTTTGAGAGGCTTGGTTGGGTCGGTAGCCTGAATTATCAGAAATCTCGGAAAAGACTCACGGTCATCTTCCGAGTCGCTTGATAGGTCATTTCTTGTCTTTTGTTTTGTTTGTGTTTAGCCATAATTGATTGTTTATTTTCGACACCATTGCTCCCACACCCACACCGAGCCCAACGAGGGGACGTCGTATGGCTTAGGAACCATTCATCCTGCCGACCGCCAGGGATACAAAAAGTGTTATACTCCGAGTACAAATGTACCCAGATTGGCCTGATAAGCAGCTGCCTTCTAAATGCAAAGTTGATTACAAAAATAACAATTTACTGCCATAATTTAACATTAAGTAGGCAAACGTATATTGGCTCAAGTCGATGAAATATCAATACTGCTTGCATTTTAGGGCTAAGCACCACCAGCCGATTGATTATATCCAGGCCTATATAACCTCCCGACTAGTGAATCCAGGGCCAAAGTGATGTGTTGCTTCAGGAGACCGCAGATCACCATTCACCTAATCACCAGGATCCCTTCTCCACCGACACGGGTCGCAGTCCACGGCAAACTGACTGTCCCTTTTAGTCGCCTCTTACGACATGCAGGGAATACAGCGGGTCTATTCTACTCCCCGACCTGCAGGGGCCAAACTTTTTGGAAGAAAACCCCCCGGGAAGGGTTGAGGGAACGTCCAAGATATAGCCAGGTTCCCGGAAAGTGAGGTGGCAAACACATTCAAGAAAATAAAGCTGGAGCAACATAATGTCGCTGGAGCCAGAAAAAATATTCCACCTTTATGACGAACAGTGTAGGAAGTTTGGATAAAAATCCTTTTTTTAATATTCATGAACAATGTGAATGAAAAATATTGAGGTGGGAAGAAAACACGATGCCCCATCAGAACTACAGAAAAGAATCTGGAGACTAAGGAATAATAAGAAGATACATCGATTTATTGCAGTTAATAGTTCATATTCTTTTGAAAAAAATGGCAAGTTATGGAATTCAAAATATTTCAGGTACGTGAGAGCACCTGGCAAGTGAAGTAATAGAGCCTTTACTGTTATGGCATTCAAGACCTGGAACTCTATATCCCAGGCACCAAAATACTTCCAAAGTCCTACTTTATTCAAGAAGCATCTGAAAACGCATCTTTTCAAATTTCTGTGTAATTTGCGTACTTTTTATGCTCCATCATTGTATCATTCATATTTTATTTCCTGTTTATGCGCTTGAAATTAATCATGAAAATGTGATTATTAATTCAAGGTATAAGTCACAAACTATAAATATTGAAAACTCTTCTCTTTTTTTCCCAATTATGATTTTCATCAAATATGTATTTCCCATTCTAGATTAATTGGAAACATGTTAGGTCCGAGTGGACTTATCCTCTATTTGGCGGTCCCTCATCTTTATATGAAAACCCTAATTTGCACATAACATTTCAAGATAACATACACCAAAGTATCTCTAAAATGCTCCAGCATTTTATTGAATCTCTCTAGCTTTCTACAAGAAAATTCTTAAAATATTGCAACATATGAGTGGTTAGCATGTAAATCTTTTGGGGTAATGAATCCCAAACAAACATCATACTTCACTTATAATGGTACATAATGTATTATACTAATGGAGTATAAAAGTTGTTTTTTTTATTATTATTATTTGATTGCATTTATAAAAAAAAACGTGCAGTCATTTAATGTTTCCTAAAATTTCATATTCAAAGGCATAATACGAATATGAGGAAATAGACAAATATGCTTTTTGATAATGTTTGAAATTTCTTCTTTGTCAATACACCTTCATTCAATTCTGATTTTAAAATGAATTTCAGGGCAATTTCATTTAAAATTATGTGAGATAGAATGAAAGATTATATAGGATGAAACACATACATGTATCGCTTGAAAAATAAGAAAATACTATCTAAAACTCATTACAAATGTGCATAATATTATTATAAAAAGGTCTTACATCAATAAAAAAAAAAATCTTTTTGATATAAAACGTCTTAACACATGTGGCAGAAAATGAAATATTAAAATAATAATTTTATATATAGCTTTCTAACATAAACTATCAATTCCATTGTTTTACAGAAGGAAAATAACATCACTACCAGTAGAGGTCGCTAGATCTGGTCTAATGGCTAAATTCAGATTTCCATAATGATTCAACGTTTGCTTTCTTAGAGTTGCAGGGTTTCATAAGAGATCAAGATGACTTTCTGAGAATTAACTTCGCACAGAGGTATATACAGGGTAAGGAAGGCCCTGAATAGATTCACTATTTTGTTCAAAATAAAGGCCACGTTTTTTACAGATCTGTGCATTTCCCCAAGCTTCTATGTAGAGTATGGGGCCAGACTTTTTGTAAAATTGTGGCTGATTATATCCAACAATAAAAGTTATTCTCCATAATACTAAAAAGAGTTGGAAGATTCTGTTTCAAAATCATGAACTCATGTTATTGCACCAGAGCCACTTATGAATTTTGGGTTGGCCACAAATAAAGACTCACTATCATCACTCGCTTCTGACTCGTCAAAACATGTTGGGCGTGGCAAGAATGTCTCGTTGCGTTTCCATAGGTCTCCATCTTCACTATCTACAGTTTCCATGACAACGTCTGTATCACGGCTAACACTAAACCGAGTGGAGATGCAGGATCCAGGAGTTGAACTGTCTTCCAAGTTCTTATCCATTTTGGGCATAGCTTTTGAAAAAAAATCAGAGCTGTCTGCTGTTATGCTTCCAGCACTGAAAATATTGTTTGATTCATTAGTAGCTGTGATGCATTTGTGTCTCCTAGCTACTTGTTTTTTAGGTGGTGGTCTTCTGCGGGATGCTTGAGCATCAGAGAGGAATATATCGTCCAAGAAAGACATGCTCTCTTCTCTCTTTGGACATGCCACAGGCATTTTTTCATGGGTTTCATCCCAAATCACTTTCTCATTGACATGAGGATTTTGCTTTGGATTGTTCATCTCATGTTTGTGCTCCTCGCTTGGACCCTTGCTCGGTTTCCTGGCATGTCTAACAGTAGTGGATTTATTGCACTGGTTGCCAGCTGAAACTCTGCTGATTTTCGCACGAACATCTTCCTCAAGTTCGCCAAAGAAGTCATCGCTTATGTCATCATCAAAAAGTTCCTGATAAACCTCATGACTCATCATACCCCTGCGACCACGAACCACACCACCGTTGCCTCTTATTCTTGCCCTCCCATTCCCTTCCCCTTCAACCTGTCTAGACTTTGTCCTGCTAATACTCCTTTTCACAAGAGTTGGCTTCCCACCCATGTCATCACTATCAAAGTGCAGGTTTTCATCATCACTTGAGCTGCTTTCAAATGTCAGTCCAACCGGCGCCTTTCTGTGTCGAGGAACAGGTGCTGCTTCGCGTCTCCGCACTCCGCTATCCCTTTTTCTACCCCCTCTTCTTCCTCCAGTCCTTGAATGATCTAATGTTGGTTCTTGCTTCTCTGCGCTCCGTCTACCAGCTCCTGTTTTGCCAACCGATTTAGAGTCCTCGCTTGGCTTGGTTGGTAGTTTGATGAACTCGCCAAAGTCTACGTTATGCTTGGATTTGTGATATGCTAGGAGGACCTTGAGACATGCCTCATCTGAGAGCCCTTGGATGTGGTGGGCCAGCGCTGAGGGACTCTTGAAGTCTAGTACTGAAGCCATGTCTGTAAACTGAGCCCTGACATACAATTAAGGTATAAAAAAGAATCATTATTATTTTGCATTTGCCAACATGAAATTTAAATATAGATATTACAAGATACATAAAAGCATTTACTCAAAAAACCAGTGAAAATGTAGTAAACTATTTAGGGGGCCGTCACACTGAGGTCGTTCTATAACGTTCTATAACGTTCTTGCCCGTTCTTAAAAAAATTGCTGAACGGGCTTTGGTCGGGTTGGAACTTATAACTTTGAAAAATAATTTCTTGAATACGATACTAGGCAGTTCATAAATAGTTCTCGTTACGTCAATTCCGTCTTTATCGCGTCCGCAATACGTTGTTATCCAGTTCAGACCGAGTAAACAGCTTGTTCACTCTATACCGTTCGTAGCACGTCCAAACCGTCACTAAAAGTGCCTATGCGCAGCATGATAAAAGTTAGGTACCATGTTCGTAGTACGTCCTTCTCGTTCAGAGTAAGTCCTACCCGTTTAAGGAACGTTGTCACTACGTTTAATTTTAGAACTGGAAGCCAGTGCGATTGAACATTTTGAACATGTTCAAAAAAATCGGAATGCCTTTCCGTTCTCTCCGTTCGGGCCCGTTCGCCAAGTTCGTAAACAGATTGTAAACGGTCTGTACTAGATTCTAAAAGGTCTGTACTACGTTCAGTCCGTTTGTAAACAGATTGAGCCCGTTCAACAAGAACTACCAAGAACGCAGTGAGAACTAGCTAAGTGTGACGGGAATTATGACATGCCGTTCTGTTTAAAAATTGAAACGTATTGCTATCCAAGCCCATGCTATAAAGTCCTGAGCAGATTGAAATAGGTCTCAAGTACGTCCACTCTGTGTGTACATAGATTAAGCCCGTTCTGCAATAATTTTAATAACATGGTAAGAAATTGTTCAGTGTGATAGTAGTATAAGCGAATAGATCAGCTATTTGATTGCCACACATTAATTGCTACAATTACAGAAATCTCACAACTTTGAGAATAAATACGAAAAACGGCCATTGGTCCGAAAAAGAACTCGTACATTTGACCTACTTATTCTGGATTAAGATGAACAACGTTCGTATACAGTCCTCAATACGTCCATCACGTCTTTGCCTCGTCTGCAGTCCGTTTGTAACTAGTTAAAATCGGGTGAAAATGACCGTTTCCACGAAACAGAGCACGTCTGAAACAATCCAAACCCGTCCCCAGTTAGCTGGTTAGTTTCAACCCGTTCTTAATCAGTTCCAACTCGTTTCCAATGCGTTTCGTCCCGACCTAACTAGTTCTGGGTCGTTTTTAATCCGTCAAAATCCGTTCTTACTCGTTCTTACGTCGACCAAACGGCCTCCAGAAAGTTCATCTCGTTCTTACTGCGTCATTATCCGTGTCTAGAACGTGTTGAACGCAAATGCGTGCCCGTTTCCCATAAAAACCCTAGCCCGTTTTTGCCAGACCTCATGCGTCTTCGTAACTTCAAGCTGATAATGAATATACAATGCTCGTTTGTAAGACGTCCTAGCACATCTTTAGAACGATTTAAGTACGGCAATTTCGTTTGTAGTACGTTCATCTCGTTTCAGGTACGTTGCTACCCCGTTAAATTTTAGGACGAGATGGGCCCCGATTTTTTTTAACACTTTTTTGAAAGTCCGACCGAGCTAGTCCATGAAGTTCGTAAACAGATCGTAAGAAGTATTTACTACGTCCACTCAGTTTACACACAGACTATGCCCGTTCGGCAAAATTTGCAAGGACGTAGTAGGAACGAGCTCAGTGTGACGGGGGTATAAACAAGCATTACATACAAGATTCGTTGAGGCTATTCTTTTCTCCACATCCAATTTCCATAAAGTTTGACGGTTAAAGTTAGGTTTTCATTATGAGATAAGACTCACTTCTTGACACCAATAGGGGTTTGTCCTACAAGCAAGGTAGTGTCTCCCAAGCGATGACTGACAGCCTGTGATTGAACTCTGGACAAGGCCAGTATTTTCCTTGGAGCTGGCTTTGGCCTACGTTGGCTCTTTACAGTTTCCTGGAGAATGGTACAGTTTGGGAAAGACTTATGTGAAGGCTGTTTTATGAAATTCATACAAAAGCAATGACAACTAACAGGTACTAATCTAGTCAGTTGCAAACTTGCCAATACTAACAATTAAGCGGCAGGATCTACCGAATAAACGGTAGGATACCGCTTTTAGTGGAATTCCTTAAACACTTCCAACTCAAATATTAGCATCTACTGCTTTTTAATTCTTTAGAGTTGTTGAGCAAGCACTTGTGCAACACAGAATACAGCAATCGGTTAGGTAGATTTCTAGCACAAACTAAAATCATTGAAATATTCTTGGTCTATTTACCATATCAAGAGTTGGTACTTGGCAGTAAGCAGGCTCCTGGCTGAACTGTCCGATCTCAAAGACATCCCTCTGAGCCACGTTGCTGACGTGATCCTCGATACGACTTGCTCCAACCACCTTTTGATTGGAGTGCACATACTCCACCCCACACTTTTCTTTAAAAAAGACACATAAAAAAGACAAAAGAAATGATAATTTCGAAAAATATAAAAACTTCTTGTTCAACAATTCCAGCGGATCCAGAACTCCACTGTAAATTCCATACATAAATCTAACAACTTATCTCAACCCAGGACTTAGCACAAAATCCTACCCTTACTCTAATCTTAAACCAAACATAAAACCGCATCCCAACGCTAACCTCTCAGACAAAATAAAGCCTGGAGCAACTACCACAGGAATAAAATGTTGTGTAACCTATTTAACGATAATGTCAGTCAACTTGCAACGCTCATCTATAGACATGAATACACACAATTTAATGCCATGTGTGATGACACTCTGTCAGATCATTCAAAACTCAGAAGGAGACATGTTATAACCCTCAGAAGAGAAATTATCCACCTGCGTATGTGCACCTCAATACCTACCAAAATTGGAAAATGAAATTTAGTGTGATATCTTCGATTAATGCATGTTTTTACTGGTAGTTTAGAACAAAATAAGAAAGGGAGAATTTAGAGGAGTTACCTATTCAATGATAAAACGTGCTAATGGAAGAATACATCTAATTAGGATTCTGAAAAGTCATGGTTTGCCTACTGAAGACCTCCGCACAATCTACATCGCGTTTTCTAAGACCCTTAATAGAGTACGCTACCCCGGTTTGGAATGGTGTGGGCTGACGAAACAGCAGATTGATCGTCTTGAAAGAATACAAAAAAGAACTCTCAAAATAATCTTAGGACCCATATATCGCTCTTATGATAACGCCTTGGATGTGATGAAGCTACCTTCTTTGGTTGACAGAAGGAAGGGACTGTGTATGACCTTTGCCGAAAAGTTGATTTCGAACGATAAACTGTCCTATCTTATCCCTCCTTGCAAAAACACTCGAACACTTCGTAGGTCTAATGTTAGAGAGCAGTTGAAATGTAAAACCAAACGGTTCAGGAGCAGCCCAATACCTTATCTAATTGATCTGTTAAATTCAAAATAATTCAGTCATTTCATGTAATGACTTCGGGCCTCCACCTTGTTATCTGTTTATAATACTACTTCTTATCAGCATTTTTAGAATTTGTGGACCTATTGTAATTAGTTATATGTATTTAATGACAATTTTGAAAATTCATAGTACCAATTTTGAATAATTTATAATACCTTTAATGACGTAGCCATCATCAATCCATACACTTAAGCCTGCTATTTCCTTGTCGACCAAAAATGTGGCACTTATATCATTTCAAACTATCCTTCTTTTTTTTAGTTTACACAATCTGTAAAATATTTCAATATTTCAATATTTTGAATATTTCAATGTTACAATGTTTTCAATATTTCAATATTTTTCAATATTTCATATTTTCAATATTTCAATTTTTCAATATTTCAATATTTTAATATTTCAATATTTTCAATATTTCAATATTTCAATACTTCAATGTTTTCAATAATGAAATATGCTTTCCGCAATCTCTAAAATATTGCCATGTTCATCATTCTCAAAACTGGTAATTTTTGTATATTGTATACAATTTGAATATTGTATTTTACGCTTCATGTTTACATTTGGAATGAATTATTAGTTATTGTTATTGCTAAATGCTATTGAAACGTAAATTTTTATACTTACCCTTAATAATTTGTTACTTCGTAAATTCACTTTATCTTGATTTTTACCAGATGCTAATTTTTCCTATTCCCATATCTCAAACCTGGATAAATCATAATTATGTTCTTTTCATGCTTATTGCTCGTTAACAACTAGCTGCTCACTTTTCTTCACCCCTTTTCTCCATCTCTGCTATAATTGAATTTCGTAATATTCTTACTTACACTTAATTTTCTTACGTAAATATATATATATATATCCCAATCACTAGATATTCCGACTCGACACTTAATTATTATTATTATTATAACATGTACAGTATGAGTTGTTTCACTTTAATAGGAAAAATGTGATAATTTTTATGACCTTTCCTCTCGCAAATGAATGCAATGTATATTTTACCTTTGTAAAAATGATTATTTGTAAAAAATTCTACAATTCAGCCATGTGGCTGCAATTGAATTTTTATTTGAATAAACCATTACTACTACTACTACCACATTAAACTTTCTTATCCCTGACACTCTGCAACCTATATTTTTTAACATGACATCATGACATTTATGAATTCCCTTAAACCTATACAGTGTGTCCCAGATAAAAGTATACCCAACTTTGAGAGCCTCATATTAAAATTGTATAACCTATGTGTAATTAATTTTAATTTCTTGACAAAGAGTAACTCATATTCTATCTAATGATGACACAATTATACCGATACTGTCATGGATGACTGAACACTTGAGTGTTTAAAAAATTTGGTCAAAAGTGATCTGTATCAAGTTGTCTGAGAAGCAGCCCTAGCTTCCTGATCATTCATTGTTTGTTTGGGGTCAGCCTTCCTGAGTCCACTCATTAGACACACAGGATTACTTGATCTGTTGAAATGCAATGGCTGCTTTTGCTCAAACTTGGGACAGGGCACTTTTTACGCTTGTTTTTTAAAGCCTAACTGCTTAGTCATCCGTCACAACACAGGTATAAGTTTGGTATCATTGAAAAGAATACGAGTCGCTCTTTACCATGATATATATTTCAAGGTCACACAAGCTATAATATTTCAATAAGAGGCTCTCAAAGTTGGGTATACTTTTTTTGGGACGCACTGTATAATGCAAGTGTACTTACTGAATACATCTTCGGCTGTTCTGATGTTGCCACTATCCGTGCGACAAATTTTCTGTTCCTCTCTTGTTTCTTCCCGATCCTCCTCATCATCATCCCCAACACTTGGCCTTGACCTCCTTTGGTTGTTACGCTCCTTGAACAACTGTTGGTTTCCTCTTGCTTGACCTTTGACCTTTTGAATGGGTTGACCATGCTTCCCGATGATCGCCTTCCCACGAGCCAGTTTTTTCAGCTGATCCCTCCATCCTCCTCCTCCTTCTTCTTTCTCCTCCTTGCTTTCATCAAGATCACTTGAGGCTATGGCTTCATCAAGGTAATAGAGAGAGGGGGTGAAGAAAAGGACATTTCAGTTCGAGATTATGTGTCTGTTATAATGTAAATTGGAAAACATGAATGAAGAGGTTAATGAATGACTGGACAACCAATTTCTTACTCTGTTGACCAACCCCCCCCCCCCACATACACACACACAAAATCAACAAGACTGAATGAATCCCAAAGCATTGATAAGACGTACAAAGGACAAAGCCAGTTAATTTGTTACACTGAACACATGGGGTTACTCACGGATGAAATAGAGACTGGGAGCATTGCATCATATTTATCAAATCTTGTGGTTTCCTTGCTCATTATACGACTGTATTACTGTAAACTACATGTTGTATGTTGGGTTTTATTTAAAAATATTGGCTTAAACAGTACTTCCAATCGAGAGTAATATAATGCTACATTGTATCATTAATAACAAAAATAATAAGCAGTTACAAGTACTTACTATTTTTGTGAGGCCGTGTAAGTGATGTCCTCGACCTGGTCTTCTTGGAAGATGGTTTCTTTCCTCTCCTCCCACTCTCTGCCTCCTCCACCTCAGAATCATTACTATGGCTACAACCATCATCCTCCTCCTCATCGTCGTCAATATCAAGCAACTGGGAAGCCATACCATGGATGTCATCATCATCATCATCATCCTTCTCTCCGTCTTTTGGGGTTTCCTCATCACCATTGTTCTTCTCTTGTAGAAGCTACAGGAAACAAGCAGATTTAGAATAATCTCTTTCTTTAAGAGGGTTATGATGTCTTTGACACTGCTCTGTTTTCATCCAAGGAAGCATTGCAAATTATAAGCAGGAGTGGAAATGGAGCACATTGTACATTTGTCCGGGCCTCAAACAAATATTTTTTGGAACCAAAGCTAATGTTAACATTATGAGTATTCCCAAAATGCAGTCTATGAAACAATTGTTCTCTAGTGAATTGGTTACCACTCCGTCAATCACATCCACTATCTTCTTTGGCAAAGTATTTATCTTCTTTGGCCACACTTGATCCAGGTGCAGTAAATGGGTACTTTTATAAAGAAATTATTGAATGCTTGAGCATCTTATCAGGATACATGTAGCTCAGGCTGGGGTAATATTAATGCGCTGTGAAGTTTCAACTAGATAGATAGCACAAAGCAATTGCTTTATAGAAATTAATATAAAGCTCAAATAGTTTCAACTGAACTCACCTCATTTAATGGATCCTCCGGTTCTTCTTCAACTGATGTCTGTGGCTGATACTTGGCCACTGATATGCCCAGCTCTGTCTTCTCTTCTCTCTGAAACAGTATTAGGGAGATATCATTGAGAGATGTTTTTAAATCTAAAAGATACTTCTTTTTATTTTGGCAAAGATTAATTGAAAACTGTAATAGAAAATGAATACAAGAAAATGTAAGACAGTACTGAAAGTGTAGTTGTGCTAAATTGTTGTTTAATTTTCATCATTGTCTCATTATTGATATAAAAAAAGAATATTACCTATCAAAGAATCAACTACAACATATTATATTCCATGATTAGATCTATTGATCCACGCTATGCACACACACAAAAGCCAATTTCAACTTTACGATGACAACATGATGTACAGTGGTGGGTTGCAATTAGCTGACTTCTGTGGCAGATCAAGCATTGGCTATAACAAACGATGTCATTGGCACCACTGTCTTGAGATAATAGCGGCTATTGTGCCCACACGATAGGGCCGATAAAGTTATTTTCCAGAACCCATGCTGGAGCCGCCACTTGACTGTACTAGAAAAAGGTCTAAGGATTTTGGGTCTTACCTGAATGACATCCTTAGTGAGGCAGGACCCATCCACTCTCAGAGCAAACAGATTCTGAAGCCCAAAGATCTCTCCCTGCTGCTCCTTGTCCCCGGCTACGGCGGTGAAGTATCGCTTCGCATTCTCTGTTGTCACTGCAACACTAGCCAGTTGCTGGTTTTGAGAAGATGACAGAAGTATTGATATTTAATTTTGTTATGAGTCAAAGCAAAATGTTGTCTTGAATCACTATTATAAATGTTATTTCTCCCTACATTAATTAAATATTTCTTGGCATTATCCATCGTCATGACAATATTAGCCAGTTTCCTCTTCAGCAAACTTTGTCCTTTGTGTTGCCCTCATTGTTTCATCCTTATGCTTTCATCTGTTTATAAATATTTCTCATGTAGATGTTTTCCTCGATAAATCCTTTGGAGATAAACTAAATTCCCTGGAGATAAACCTGTATACCCTGGCACCTCTCATCCTAACTCACACTCATACGCTCATATCATTACCTCTCCCACCCCATCTTATTCACCTTTTTGACCTTCTCGACATCCTTTGCATTACACTAACTGTTTAACTCATGAGTACTCATCTTCTTATAGACCTCTCTCAGGTGTATGTTCTGCTTGATGGATATCGGGGAGATAGGCCTGTACACCATGGTACCTCTCACCATCACCTCCCAACCCCCCCCCCCCCCTCCCATCTTATTCTCATTCTCATTTCTCATTGTAGGGATGGCCACACAAAAGCAAAAAGCCACTAGAACGGTTTCCACTTCACTGTATGGATGTAGTCACCCATGCATTTACAATGCAAACAATAACCCATGCACTCCCTACTCAATAATACACAGGCAGAGAAATAGCAAAATTTTCAATAAAAAACAGCTTTCGAAATTGTCTTTTGGCCAGTGGTAAATATCAATCATTTTTATTCCTAATTGGTCAGGTTCTTCCTTAGAAAATACCTCAGCAGGTGATCAACTTTTCCTGTTGAAAAAATTGATATGAAAAAACTACAGCATGTTCAAAGTGATGCTTCTGTGTGATGTGTGTTATGACTGGAATTTCTCATGACTGGAATAGATTCAGATAAGGAAAAGTGGATATCTATAAAATTGAACTATTTTTAAACAAAAAATGTATTGGGGTGAAAAACAAAGAACAATGTTTACCACTGGCCATTTAAGTTTTAAAATTATTCTACCCTCTCCAACACTCAGCTCTGAGCCACACCACCATGAAATAGCCTATTGTCTAGGGTGTACCTATTGAAACATGCCCTATGGAGTATTTTTCCACGGTGGTCATATTGGATCACATACGGTAACATACATGTCAAAACCATCATTTTTGTACTGCCATAACTTTTGTATAATCTACTCATACTCTTTAATTATGTTACTATAATCTCATTTCATGTTGACACACATATAGAAAATGTGTGGTATGATTTGGTTTAATAAATCAAAGACAAAAGGACCATAAACTTGAGCTTTTATTGCATTTTCTGGCTTTGTCTGAAACTTGTAAAAGTGTTCTAGCAGCTCATTGGTAATCTGAGACACTCTTTGGGTCATATCTTTGAAATGGAACATCCAATTGTGATAATTCAAGTACGAAAATGTTTCTTTTAAAATGCTCTATCCATTAAGCCTAGCAAAATCAACTGAAAAATAACTTAAAATTTTAGTGGACATCCCTACTAATTGTATGAGTCTTATCTCTTTGTTCTCACCTGTTTATAGACCTGTCTCAGATACATATTCTCCTCAATCGATCCCCTTGAGATCAGCCTGTATACCCTGACATCACGATGCTGGCCGATGCGATACGCTCTGTCCTGTGCCTGGAGGTCATAGGTCGGGTTCCAGTTGGGGTCAAAGATGATGACTACGTTGGCTCCAGTCAGATTCAGACCAATGCCTCCAGCCCTGAAGTAAAACATGATTAATTTCTTTGTGTGACACTGATAATGATAACAGCGGTGGGCTCTAATATACCGTACTCACTGTTATTTTCGTGCAATAAATTTTTCGCGCTGAGCAGCCTCAAAACATATGCGCTGGTTCTTACGTTCATGCTGCACAGTCCACTACCACAATTGACCCAATTTGAAAAATGCATAAGAAAAGCGTCCTCATATATTTGTATGTTTTTAAATTATGACATTAAAAAGGATGGAAAGTAAAACTTGGGAAATAATCATCAGACCAAACTGGATCGGAACTTATTGAGGAAGTGGTCTGATAATTATTTCCCAAGCTGTATGTGGCACAATACCTTTCGGGCAGTACATGAGTTACCAGTATCATGAAACTGAGCTCATATCCACAAGTATGTTTCTGCTTTTGTGACACTGGGATAGTTGAAAAGAATGGTTAATTCTACTGAGCATGTTTATTAAATGAAAAAATCTGTCATGAAAATCATATCTCTTACTTTGTTGAGATGAGGAAAAGGAAGATATCTGGATCTCTGTTGAACTCATGGACATACTTCTGTCTGTCCTGTGCAGGAGTCTTTCCGTCCAATCTACGGTAGGTGTATGAGGTGGTCTTCATGAACATCTCCAAGATGTCTAGTAACTGCATTGGAGGGGGGAAAAAAAATTTAGATTCATTTGAATGACGAGTTGAATCAACTGAACATTATTCTTCAATTCATTTATTGATTAATGGTTTAGTTTACGTGGCTGTGTCAATGGCCTTTATAGTACTTTCATAATCTTGTATGTGACTTTTAAAAAAATTGTGTGTCTATATGAAAATCTTTACAGTGTTAGCAGGAGTTTATTTTACACATATGACAAAAGACTTTCATCTTTAATTACATAATGTGAATACAGTGGTTTTTCAGTAAGAATCAAATGTGGAATAAACAGAATGATACAATCACATGTCAAATAGCAGCAAATTAAGATGGGATTAGTAATGAAATGTTTTCAAACACACCAAAATATCATTGTCTAAACAAATACTTCATAACCAAATATACTGAGGGGAAACTTACTTGAGTATAACATGAAAATAGCAGGACTTTGCTATTTTCCCTCTTAAAAACCTTCAGGAGTCTTTCCAAGACCTAAAATACAAAATAGAGAGATATTGTGAACAAAAGATCCCAACAATTCTATATTTGTATCATTTTCATTTATTTCGTTACCACTGCCCAGAAAAAAAGATGTTGAATGTATTTTTACTTGCTAAAGTCAATATATTAAATTCAAATGAAACCTACACATATCTTGAATGTTTTGTTTCTTCTTTGTAATGCATATATTTCTATCTATCTTATATCTGTCAGATGTCTTTTCTTTTACGGAAAGACTAAGAGAAGTAAAAGGAATTGTTTAATGAATGATCACAAATGAATCTAAATTACATTAGGAATCATATTTCATATGACTCATATGAGCTCATAAAATAGTCCTTTCTAAGGTAATTCAAAGTTGTTAAAACAATATCAATACAAAATCAAAGTGAAAACAAGGAATTCTTTAAGGCACTGACCTGCATTTTCCCACAGTATGTAGGATCGGAGAGCGTGGCAAACCTCGCTGCCCTACTCAGCTCAACAAACTGAGGCTGCTTAGCGAAAGCTATCTCACAGTATCGCAGAGCCTTCTCCCGTTGCTTCTTAGACTTGGACACATCAGGCATGAGAAGAGCAATGTGATTGGACACCTTGATCAGCAGACTCATCAGGCCAAAGGTCAACGACTTGATGCCTTCTCCACGATCGTTGCGCTAAAATTGGCAAATAACAGTATGCGTACAAGTTGTATTAAGTTGTCTACAAATTCACAAAGTTCTGGGCTGCATTTAAGAAAACTGTCATTAAAACAATGTACATGTATCCGGCAAAACACCCATAAACTTGTGTTAAATTTGACTACAAAATTAAATGTGAACAAAGAAGGAAACCTGTATTAAATTTGTACTTTGTGAAACTCTACCCAGGTGGTGAAATCTGGGAAGCTAATGGATACGCCACAAGAAAATTGAATCACATGTCCTGTGTTTCAAATCTACTAGTATGTAATCTCACTACTCTCCTCTGAATAAAAGATATAAAGAGAGGATAAGAAAGACGTAAGGAGGATGCAAGAACCAAGAGAGAAAGAGAGAGCAAAAGATTCATCAAATGGATAGTGGCAACACCAGAATGGTTGAAGAAAGATTTAATAAGTCTCCTGTAATACTTTCCTTTTATAAAATGTGGTACCAAAAGGAAGTTAATGGCATGAGACAATTATTTAGTGCCAAGTTTTTGGACACACACAGTAGCATCACATAGCAATGTGAAATGCACTTCAAAAGAATCAAGTATTGCAGCTGATAGGAAAGCATGTAGCTTAATTTTACACAACTTGATTTGAGATGAACTCATTTGACTGCAACGACTGCAACCACTTGTGGTTGATCTCCATCGGAACTGTATATAATAAGTCTCACCTTGTAGCAACAGCGCCCTCTCTTGAGTCCGCGCCCACAGTCACATGGGTTCTTTTGTTCCAGAACAAGCTTCATGTCTTGGGAATCTAACAAGGCTCTGTATACATCCAGCTGGAATGAGGTCAGATTGCAGAACACCACATTCTCATCTGTTCAATGAAGGAGGTAATATGCAATAACTTGAAAGATAAATAGATTTTGTTGTAAGTCAACAGAGTAAAATTGATATTTTACACATGGAATACACTTATAATGACAAAGACTATATGTGTATTTCGTTAGCTCATGATTCTAGAAACCACATGATTGTAGAGTCAACCTTGACTAAGTTTATTTTTATTTTTATTTATTTCTTCAGTCATATTTATCCAGGGTGGCCTCATCAGTGATCACAGCACTGTTTTACAAGAGGGCCCTGCATTAAAATACAGTTAGTTAAAAAAGTTAAATCTTTTGGAACTGCAGAAAAAGCTTTGACTTTGAAAAAAGAATGGCTTATGAAGAATATAAAGAGGAGACCACAGTCATCACTACCACCACAATCAAAGTCATCAGTATCACCACCATCACCTCAACAATCATCATCACCACCATCACATTCATAACAACCAACACCTACATCAATTTTCATCGTCACCATCAACATCTCCACACCATCATCAAAACCACTGTCATCACCATCTCCATTACCGCTCCCATAATCATCGCCACCACCCTCGTGCACATTTAAATGTTTTCAACAGAAATAAGGAGCAATACAAATGCTGTGAATCATCATCATCATTATCATCCATCACCATCATCGTTAATCCTATCACTAACCTTTAGACGGTAGCTGGTGAGCAATGATAGCCTTCGTTCTTCTGATCATCCACTTTAATCTCAACATCGAGAATTTCTTGGCAACTAGAAATATCAGAAAATTTGTAAAGCTGTCATTCTCATTTCTACATGTAATTGAGGGGTTTTTATACACTTGTCATAGACTGTACAAGTACCCTATCATGGTCTACATATTCGTATTTTGAATTAGAGCCCCATAAAAACTAAAAACAACAACATGATCGGTTCCAGGACAACCCCCACTGAACAATTACCCCCCCCCCCCCCCCCCCCCCCCACCTCCCTGCCAATAATCTTGCCTAACTCTACAACTAACCCTAACCCTATTTATCTGGGGATAATTGTCCAGGGGGTAGTTGTCTTGATACAACATGATCATGCCTCGACAAAGTTACCAAATCCCTTTAATACTTTCACAATATACATGTGGTTCATACCTTGCCTGGCATCAGCCAGCTCTCTCTTGCTAGCATTGTACTTTTGTCCTGTTGTTATCACTTTTTCATACTCTTGCTTGAATTCTGTCCAATATCCTAAGCAGCCTGGGTTAGCCCTGAAAAAAACAACAACAAAATATTTTTCTATTTAAATATAATTTATGATAAAAAGTTAAAAGTTCAACCCTGAGTGAAATCCCCCATCCCCCTGACTGAAAGATATAAAACTGAACTCCTCGAAGGCAGAAATTGATTAATTATTTTAAACATGAAAAGCAAGATCAATTTTTAGATCTTTTATTCAGTGATACTAGGCCCACCTGACTCTGTAGATGAACAAGATTTCCAAATGTCTAAAAGAATCTTCTTCTTTTTTATTCCCATATTGGCAACAATTATTTTTTTTCCCTCCTACAACCTTGAAAAAAAAAATTATATTGAATGTTTTGTTGATGAAGATTTCAAAATGCATTGAAAAAAAAAATCCAATTTGTGCATGAAAAAAAATGACTGTACATTTTTCTTTGCATTGACAATTTAGAGATTTCAATGAATATATCAAAGTGTTCTTATTCAAGAATCATTCTATGTACTTGACCAGAAATAAAGTAATATTTGTCAGTGATATTTGCTTTTTATGTGTTTCATCTGATGCTTAGCATTTTGGTTTGAAAAATAAAATTATGCTAAAGTGTCATTAAAAGGAGACATTTACATCTATGGGTTAAATTTTAAAAAGTTAAAGCTGGTGTATAGTTTCGGGAGTAAGAAAAAATCATTTTGATTTGCATTTAGATAAATTATGAAAGATTGAATCCAATAACAATAATAAAGCAAATTATAGTACTTGAAATCTTGTTTTAGTGTCTTTATTTCATAATATAAGTATAAAAAAGCTAAGTCGGGGATCCGACTCATGTTAGCACTTACGTGAAAAACCAATGGGGATTCTCTTGAGTGCGTGTTACACACAGATCGTTCGCATTATTCACGCCGTAACCTCCGGCGTGCGAAACTCTCAGCAGAGGTCTAAACGGCAGTTACATTACGCTTCATTCAAAAAATTTCAATGAAATTCATCAGAAATAATGAAAGCAATGTCACAAGATCTCTCACACATATCTTTTAGTGCAATGTGGACAACATGTAACTATATTTGATCGGTTTTATGCCAATTCGTTTATTGTTACCAAAACTATACACCAGGTTTAAGTGGCATAAGCTTACCAATCTAGCACGCACCACAGCTCCATGATCTTGTTCTGCAGAGCTGTGCCTGTTAATCCATATCTTCTGTTTGTATTGATATCCTTCAGGGCTTGTGTAATCAGGGCACTCGGATTCTGTAAAGAAACAGCAAAAACATTTAACAGCTATAAAATGAAATTATTGAAGCTTCAGAAAATGTACTAATGGGGTTAACCACAAGCATCTTGTGTATGCATATTTGAATTTGGCCATCTATCAATTCTGGAGATTTGCTCTGAAGAGTGCACGATGAAAATGTTCAGTACAATGTATGTCTCTGTCAAAACAATAATTTGACAATAATTCATCATTTACTGAAACACGATTTTCAACACCATTCATATTTTTCATATTTCAATAAGTCATGAGAATTTATGGGCTAACTTTTCTTGATTTTATATATTTCCTGAAAACTTTCCAAAGATACTGCATTCAAGTATGTATAAAAGTAGTTACAAATCTAAGTATATACATGTATCCCGAACTACATGTAGTGTAAGGGAAAATCGATTGTATCCAATTAAGAGAAATCCGTCTTTCACCATTTCATCTGTTCTTGTTTTTGCAACAAAATGATAGTCTGGAGCCGGAGGTATATTTGTCAAACTCAATCATACATACCTTAATTTTATGAACTTCATCAACAAAGACAGCATCCCATGAGACGGTAAGCAAGTCATCCTGTCAAGATACAGATGGTAGATTTGTAATGCTGGTGTATTGCCACTTGGTCTACAACCAAACTGTCAAATGCCCGTCAGAGTTCTAGGACAATTATCCCCTAGGCAATTACCCCCTGGCGAACTACCTCTTGCCAAAAATCTACCCCCTAACCCTACACCTAACTCTGACCCTATTTCTGGGGGGTACTTGTCCTGACAGCAATTGTCCAGGGAGCACCTGATATGGGCCGGCCCATTAGGTCTCATCCCACATGGTCTAATCGATGTTCATCTACAACCAGTTTTACTAACCATTTTGTCTTATTGCCACTTAGCACATTTACCATTTGTCTACTTTTCAGTCAGGCGATATACATTTAATCTAATATCCACTTGGTCACTTTTAGACTATATGTTTAGATGAATTGGAAACATTTGCAATTTGGAAACTTTTGCGAATTGTATCCAACAAGCTTTAACGCGGCGTGAAATATTGAGGAATTGCCAAGCATTAAGTACTTGTACTGGCATTCATTGCATCGTGTAGACACTTTCACAAGCATTTCACTTTTGCGAATCTTTCCTCCTCGCGAAATTAAAAAAAGTATCATTCCCGTGAAACAACTTTTTTTTTCAGTATCATTTTTTTAATGATAATGCTGAATATGAAGAGGGGTCATAAAGCTACGCACTTAGTTTTTGACGATTTAGAAGTCAAGGAATTTAATATTTCATATTACTATTTTTATAGGCCTACCATCTTTTACTACATTTTGTGAGGATTAACTTGGTGCAAAAAACATGCAATAAAATTAACAGCAATTACGAAAATCGCGGCGAGATCGAAACCCTCTCCTCCGTTGCCGTCAGAAAAGAACGGTTCATAAGTCTACGCACTCACTTTGAAGTTTGATTTAACACTTTTGATTATGTGTTTTCTTCCAAATTGTCATGATATATTATGAAATAGTTACCACAATTCAATAATTTGTACCTTTTTAGCACCTTGCTTCCAGGTTTAGCAGTAAAAGGTGGAATTTTGAACTTTGAAATGAAACAATATTTTGCTATGACGGCGCCTGTATTATGCGAGTGCATATTTTGGCCCCATTCACTTTAGCGCGTATTTTGGAGTGCGTAGCTTTATGAACCGCGTAGCTTTATGAACCCATACCATACTGTATAATTTCACATACACATATTTTTGCAATTTTGTACCTGCTGGAGAAATTAGCAAGTGGATAATTTTGTGATATCTGTGATGCTTTCATTAAATAGCTTTATAATAAAGTGGAAATTTTCGCCAAGACAGACTTGCGAAATTTGAGAAAATTAAAACCACTGTGAAAATAACCACTTATACAGTAGCTCTTACCAGATATAATCTGTACGTTTCATATGTTGTCAGTACTGCATCCAGTCTACCTCTCCTAGCCCTTCTCAGTGTATCATCTCTCTCCTTACCATGGTATCTCCTAGGGTAAAATATGAAAACAAAACTTATTTGAAGATAATTCTAAGTTCTGAATGATGGAAAATAACTTTCACATAATAAATTTTAAAGTTATGCTGCATCCAGTCTGCCTCTCCTAGCCCTTCTCAGTATATATTGTCTCTCTCCTTACCATGGTATCTCCTAAGGTAAAACATGAAAACAAAAATTGATCTACACATGTCAAATACTGAATGACGAAAAATAACTTTTACTAAATAAATCAAATTTACACTGCACAATCACTGCTTCCAATCTTCCTTTTCTAAAAAGGTACCCCTCTTTTTTTATTTTTTTATTTTTGGGGAGGGGGGTCTGCACGGGTGGGAACCCAGTTTATTTACAAGCAGGTCTCCTAACATATAGATATTGCGGAAGATTATCCCTGGAATGAAAATTTTTTGTCTAATTTTATACAGATTTTTTTTTAATTTTCAGGTTATCCTCCCAATTCATTAAGTCATTTTAATCTCTGACTCACCTGCTTTCTAAAAACAACTAGGTTGAGTGTAAGCTGGGTGAAATATATCAGTTTGCAAAAATACTTACGCTACAATGCAATGTGTCCAAGTCTCAAACTCATCTAGCCAATTATAGAGTACAGAGTTTGGACAGATAATGAGAAATGTCTTCGGCTTGGTACTGGACTTTTCAGGTGATTCCTGTCAGAAGAATTGGTGAAGAATATAGATATTTTAGATATAATTCAGAATAAGACCAATGCCCTTGCCTTAATTGGCACCACATTATAAAATCTTTCTTTATATGAAAATATCTTTATAAACATATAGGTTATGGACAGTGTAATAATAACAATTATTACATTGCAATACAAATTATATTTCATCATATTATTATTATTAATGGATGATATTAAAAAATAAAAAAAAAAGACTTCTTGATAGTGAAAATAAAGTCTTCATAGAGAATGGATTCAACACACAATGATGGAAGGTATGATAATTACAAGAATCAATGAAAGAAGCAAAAGTATGTCATACCTTCTGTAGGAATTCTGGTAGTCTTCTCTCAAGGTCCTCTTTACCTCCAGTCTTCCCAAGCACAGCAGCAATGAATGCAATAACCTACAATGTAAAATATTGAATATTTAAAATATTTCATTGATTCCACTTGTAAGTGGTGGATCTGAGTACCACGTTTAATTTCATGTAACGAAATTGGCCAACAAATCGTTCAACTTGATGTAATGTTACATTTATTTTCATTTGTTGATACCAGAAAGTAGAGGTGTCAGCTTACTTGTTTACTTTGAAATAAATATTGATTTATGATGAAAGGGTCAATACCTGAAAGAATTAAAGTCAGTAACTAAAACCTGTAAAGAGGAAATTGGATTATGATAAATGATGATGATGACGATGATGATAGTATTGACGAAGATGACATCAATCATGAAGACAATGATGATTAAGTTGAGGAAAATGAGGATGACAATAACAATGATAAAGATAATGATGATGATGATGATAAAGACCGACGGCAATGACAATGCTCGTTTCTTACCTGGACAGTTTTACCCAGCCCCATATCATCTCCTAGGATAGCTCCTTCATCATTCTTGTAATGGCTGTACAGAAAACGCACACCTTCTCTCTGGTACTCTCTCAGGTATCTATTGATAGTGCCAGGCACCTGGTGCAAAAACAGTTTAATTTAATTTGTTTTCAATTTAAATTTATTCCACAGATAATTAAATAACGAGGGGATATTAGAAAAAAAGTGATTTGTCATGGATTACCCCCTATAATGTAGAAAGTAAAACAATTTTTTTTTTTAAATGCAGTTGGGCTGGTTCAAAATTCATAAAGTTGGCTGGCAGAGTGGAATGAAGATATGCAAATTTCTTTCAACATGAATAACAGAATTGCCTTTCAGGAATTATATTAAATTGTCTACAAAATAAGTAAAGTACATAAGAGATCAGACAATATTACCCTACACTATACTTGGGAAGTTCACCCTGGAATTTTATTTGTTTTAATAATGCAGAAAAATAAAACAAAAATAGGAGTGAAAGTTTGAAGAAAATCAACTAAATAATAGCAAATTTATGAATATTTAAAGTTTTTATTCTATGATGTCACGTGCGAGCCGCTCTCCTATGTGTTGTGTATGTAGATAAATTTGTCTTTTTTCATGGTTCTTGATAAAGGAATGGGTCAATTTGATAGAGGTATGTATATGAACATAGGTTTAATGATATATAGACCGCACATGTGAAATAATCAATATTCTTTTGAGAAAATGACACTTTATGGAATTTACATTAAATAACAAATGGGAGAGCAGCTCGCACGTGACGTCACAAAATCAAAACTTTAAATAATCATAACTTTGTTATTTTTTGGTCGATTTTCTTCAAACCTTCACCCATATTTTTATTTTATTTTCTGCATTTTGTAAAATCAATTTAATCCCAGGGTGAACTTTCCCTTTAACTTACAAATAGTGCATAGGATAATGGTCATGAAAGATGTTAAGTGTAAACCTCTATTCAAGCAATTTAGTTTTGTTTTTTTTACCTCAATGACAGGTTTCCTATTTGGGCTTGAGAGGATCAGAGGCTCTTTGTTGCCGATGTCAGACTTCCCAGGAAATAGAGGCTTCTCCACGTCCTTCGCACTGAAACCTGAAAAAGAAAGGATGCGAGATAGCGCACTCAAAAGGCAGTGGTCTCGTAACAGATATCCCCAATTCAAAATCAACTTGATGCAATAGTGTTCTTTTAGGTAGGGCATTAGATTTGATTTTCCAATGGTCTAAAATTGGATTTTAGGCCATAAGTCTCCTGGTCACTTATTGAAATATTCATACAGATATTTTCGCAAATTTTGGACTTGGTGGGAGAATTCAATGGAGAATTATTTCACATTGATTGTTATTTTTCAATACTATAAATAATTTTAACTCCTAAATATAATTAATACTACAATATGCATCTAAGGGAAAATAACTACCTACTTTTTTAAAAATAAATAATCATAACTGCTATTGATAATAAATACTATGACATACATCTAAGGGAAAATAAGTACCTTCTTCTAGGTCAGCCAGATTCCAATTAACTTCACAGGTCTTTGGTGATGTTGTCCCAACTGGCTGACTGATTTTCCTGTCAACATGGAATATAAACTTGTTATGTATCATGAAAATTGTATTGCGAAAAAGTCCAAGTTGACATCTTAAAGCACTTGTTTTATACAAATCAAAAAAGAATTAAAACATATCACAATCTAGTTTGCTTGCAAAAATATTGGCAAATTGCAAGTCTCATTTTGCGATTCTAGAAGTATCTGAGTACCAAGTTCTATTCGTGCCTTCGTTAAGAAATTCAAGAAGCCATCGGAAACCCTTTTCCAGTAAACATTAATTTTTTCAAAAGTAGGTTCTGCCAAGCTTGGAATATAAGAATGAATAATAATCAGAATGATGATCAAAGTGCACTCCAGCAGCCTTGAATCTGAACCATTTTACTAAAGAATCATTTGATATATCATAACTCAATTATAAAATAGATCTGATCAAAATGTTATTACTTCATAATGCACAATACATGTTAAAAAAAATTTTACACATGTAACAATGACCTACTTTGGTTGGCCGACTGTTGCAGTTTTTGGCGAGACCTTCACACCTCCTCCAAAAGCAACCGTCCCCTTGCGTTTCTTTAAACCAGTAGTGACCTTTGACCCCTTTAGCGTAGAAGGTTTCTTGGAAGATGAAGTACAGGCTGGTCCAGGCCTTGGGTCATCGTAAATGTCTGCATACTGAGCTCTTTGATGGATCAATAAAAGAGAGTATTCATATTTAATTTTTTTTTTTTTTATGTCTGTGTTGGATCTCGCTCTCTCTCTCTCTCTCTCTCTCTCTCTCTCTCACACACACACACACACACCAACACACCCACACACCTCTCTTTTTTCTCTCTCATCCTTGAAGCTCAATATCAAAGTATTAAAGTTAATCAATATTTAATTGAATTCAGATTTAAAGAATCTGAATTTGAATCTGAATCTGAATACAAAAGGACTGATGCAGACCATTTTCATTTTTGTAATATTGATCATGTGTTTGTGTCTGTATTATATACAAATATAATGTCCATAAGTGTTGGCTTTGATTGAAAAGGCGACTCCGTGATTTTGTTGTTTTTGTTTCTATGTTTTTTTTGTTATTTTGTGTCCCGTACGACACAGTACTTTTTTTTTTCATTTTGTAAAGGATGTGTAATCGAGTGAAGTTAAGTATTTGTTCTGGTACTACTCAAGGATCATCATCTATCAAGAAAGTATTTATTTATTTTCATGCCAAAAAGATGTAAAATGTTGTCAAAATGTCCCATATGACACAGCATGGAATCCCCAAAACGATGATTTTGTATTCTACACCGTAAAAGGAAGAATGTCTTTGTCATAGTATAAATAATTACAATTAATTGCAAATTTGAAACAACTATTCTGATTGGTTTAGAGTGATACTTTAATGCAAGATGTGCATGCAACAAGGATCCTGATTGGTTCCACATTGATCACAACTATTTATGTTTCTAGGGCATTGGTTATACCTAGGTAAAAAAAAAACATTGTGGTACAAAATAGCAATTTTCCTTACCTGATTCGATCCTCTTCTGAGATGTAATTCAAAAGGGGACTTTCAAATCCTGCATGTTGGGAACTCCTTTTCTCACAAGATTTTTCTTCAGATAAAATATAAAAATAAATGATAATATATAAGATATTACACAAAATTTTTCAATGAGGCAAACATGCTGATTGATGTAGATTGATTTGTACACATGAGGCATTCAATTGTATATAATTTGACAATTGCATTTACATGATCTTTTATGAACTTTAATATAATCTAAATGTTGAATACATTTATCATTATATTACTGATAAAAAGTCTTATGTTATTATTGAATTATATAACAGATTTAATATCAATAATGCAGCAATGGTTATCAAGGTTATCACCCCCTCCATTTTTTTGCCCACCCCTATTTTTCTGCCCCTTTAATCCTCCTTTAAATAAAATAAAAAATTTGTGTTGCACATGATTTTATTTGTGAAGAGTATTAGTTCTTCCATTTCGAAGATAATAGGGACTGCTGCAGTAAAATCCACTCTACAGCATTCCCTTTAAAATACAGCATTCCCTTTAAAATAAATATTTGCACATTGGTTGCTATGTAAGCCTGCACCATTTAAAATTGGGGCAAAATATTCCATTGGGGGTCTGTCAGACGCTCTGGGGAAAAAATTGTGGGTTTTTAACAAGAAATGGGTGACAAACTGTCAAAAAAGTTATGGATATGATGTGGACTGACCCTGTTCTATGTCATAAGAAACTTTTACTAAGTACAAGGTGTTTCAGAAAATCCTTACTTGATCGTGTTATGTCCTGAAGTTCATCCAGATTAACAAGCTCATTTTCTTCTGACGAGAAGCCTTTATACCAGACTTCTGCCCTCCTGCACCCATCCCCATCTGTCTTTAATTTCTGGATGACAGCTCTGTAGAGTGTACCGTCACCAGAGAAAGGGGCCAAGCACTTGTCACCAACAGCCCATTTCCCTGAAAGCAAGAAGAGGGTTGCAATTCATGAAATTATGTAAACTTTCTAGCAGCCAATAAAGGACATCTTGTTATAAGCCCTCATACTTGATCTTAAAAAAACCAGTTGAAGATTAGAAATAATAAACTCACTTACCTTGGTGCAGGAACTATTAATAATAAACTGAATGGATCATGATTAATTCAGGTAGAATTTTGAAAAATAGTAAACCATGATATTCTAAATTCAATACAATTGTTTATCAGGAGAGTATATGTTTCTTTTAAATTCATACAAGGTTTAAGCTCAACTTGAGTTATTGCAGCCAAAATAATTTGGAATGAATCTGTTAAAAATTGTCCTCATATTGTTCCATTTACATGAAAATATTCCTACACAAAATATAATCATGTTCTGTTAATGATTTCAGATGAAATTTGAGAAAATAACGCAACAGTCGGTCAAATAGAGACTAAGAGTAGACAGCTATCTTGGCACCAGTCATGGCATGACAAACACAAACAGATCCGGTGCAAAATGCGTGCACATTGTTTACCCATAGTCATAGACTTACCACACGGCTATGCAAAACACACACATGCTGGTATGCCAGACGAGTGATCAGCATTGATGCTTATTTTACTCTTTTTCTCAGCATTTACACAATTTTTTTGCAAATTTCGATTGGTGTGTAGTATTTATTCACTATGCTTGAGATATTGATGATCAAGAATGCAATTTGATGTTTGGATTGCTTCATCAATGACGACTACTCAAGATTTTCTTTAATGCATTCTCCAACAATTGCTTAACATTCTTCATATCCTTTTTTCTTTCTTTTTTTACATGTTATGATCTATGACTTCAATAGATCTATTCATAAATCAATTGCCATTTTTAATACTTTGTCTTATAATAATTACTTTCAAAATGAGGACTTCAGACAAGCAAAAACTCTTTAAAAAAAACTTTTTATTCGGCCTCCTTTTATCTTTTCCACGGCAATTCATTCTTATTCAATTTTAACGTGTAACTTGTTATTACTGCGTTAATATCGGCAGCATTTTTTTAAAGGAAAACTTTGCTGTTGAGAAAAAGGTATACGAACTATGAGTATAAAAAAGACTAACAATGAACAACAGCAAGAACATTTTTATTGACAACAAGCTCTGAAGAAAAAGAAAATACTCAAACAAGTCAGAGCTGCTGCATGCAGCACACACGAAAATAAACATGTGGGACACTATGGTCCACCGATAACGCACAAACTTGACTAAAAAACACTCATATAGCTGAGATACCCAAAACAATAAATCGTTCAAATTTACCTGCCATAATAGCATAAATCTCTACTCCTGTTGGGACGGTTTAACTACCAAGAATGGGGTTTTTGAAGATTTTCCAGGGCATTTTCGTGCGACTTGAACAGGAAAAACAGACTTGTTAGGACGTGAAACATAGACTTTTCCCAGGCGTTTAGCGGAATCCTGCATAGGCCAAAATAGAAAACGGGGGTTTCCCCTCTTGAACCAAAGATGATGTCATTGTTGAAAAGTGATACTGGGCATACTCTAGATTTTACATGCGCGTATTCTGGGGGTGGGGGGGGGGGGGCTTTACGGGCCCCGGCCCCCGGCCCCCCCCCCTAGGGTAGGCGCCCAAAAGGGCGCCAAAATGACCCAAAAGGGGCGCCAAACTGACCTTAGAGGGGCGCCGAATCGAGCAAAATAAAAAAATAAAAAAGGAAAAAAAAATAAAAAATAAAAAAAACAGAAAAATATACATGATTTGAGCCGATTGACATTTGAAACCTACCCCTACAGCTAATATATGACCTTATGGTTGGCCGAAGGCCAAAAAAAAATCCAGTAAAAACCAATAAAAAACAGTATCTACTGGTTTGCGTAGCGATATAAAAAATTATAAGTCAAACCAATACAAACCATTAGACTATACCGGTTATAAAAGCCATTACAAACCAGTAGGATGTAATGGTTATAAAGTCTCAAAGTCAAACCAATATAAACCATGAGAAACAAAGACCCGTATAAACCAATAAAATTAATATAATCTACTGGTTTGCGTAGCGATATAAAAAATTATAAGTCAAACCAGTAAAAGCCATTAGACTGATCATGCGCGTATTCTGGGGGGGGCTTTACGGGCCCGGGCCCCCCGGGGGGCGCGCAGGGGGGCGCCGAAAAGAGGAGGAAAAAGGGAGA
>CALNVZ010001721.1:32599398-32614989 GCA_940671915.1 Paracentrotus lividus
CACAGCACAAAAGGATGAGGAAGAAGATGTCCTCTTAAAGAGCCTTACACTATTCCTCTTCAACGCCTAATTGGTACAGAGTTATCACGTACATTTATTGAGGCACCACCGTAAACAGTGGACTCTTATGGCGAGCTCAGAGACTCAGGTGTTTGATGCGATCCTTGAGATTTATTAGGGAGATAGAGAGACGCAAGCATGAGAGAGAGATCGAGCTCAGTATAAGCTGATAGCTCCCGGATGAATATTATTTCTTTATAGTTAGTTTTTTTTCAATATCAGTGTTCTCAGAGATCAGCAACTTAGCCTTCTTATAGCTCTCAATTGTTGTCTTCGTGCGAGTTGTAACATGAGCGTGTGCGAGTGGCGATATCCACTGGGAATTTTGAGATCTAGTATCTTTGTGTCCGGATTTTGGATTTTCCCAGGCATTTTTTTCTGTCGTTGTCTCTCCAGTGAGTGACTATAGTCTGTTTATTTATGTGCGTCTTACTATATATGGTGTATTATATCTTCAGTCTATTGATTAAGCACAGACAGCCCAGAGCTGAGGCGCGCGAGCGATACGAGTTGATGACTGATGCTTTAAATACCGCTTCATGTAGGACGATGGGCGTATGTTGAATTCCAGTCGCGTGCATAATTACATTCCAGTTTACGCGAACACACTTTTTCAGACAGATACAATACTTTCTGGATTTTTCTAGTGTGTGTGTTTGTTGGAGCTACATGTAGTTATTCGCGAGTCGGAGCGTACTACTGGTTCGAACAATGCTAATCTTTTGCGTATCTGACTCATACCCTAGGAATTAACTGGTAGTATGACTTATTGATTCTATACACCAGCCTCGAGATGTTTGTTATAGTGACTGGATAAATTGTGCATTATTCTGTGGCTCGCCTAGATGTTCACGGTCGAGAGTTGTCGAGAGCCCCTTACCTATGAATGCATACGCATCCTTGTACGAATCACTCTATACAATTTAGATACTCGATTTGGCCGCCGAAAGACTTACTTCTCAGGTAAAATCGGCGCCTAAGTCTCAGGTTAATTCGACGCCCTGGTTCCAGATAATTGCGCCCACATTATGCAGCTAATTTGGCACCCGTTTAAGATCATTTTGGTGCCCTTTAAGTTTAAGTTCGATTTTGCACCCTCTAAATTTAGGTTGATTTTGCGCACCTCTCCTAACTCTAATTAGGTCGAGTCGGCGCCACACAATCTAAGGTCAATTTGGCGGCCCTTACTTAGTTTAAGGTCGATTCGCGCCCATAAGTTTAATATCAATTAGGCGCCCCCTCAGCTTCAGGTCAATTGGCGCCCCACCTAAGGTTCTGGTCAATTTGGCACCCCTACGTTTAAGCTCAATTTGGCGCCCGTAGTTTAATGTAGATTGGCGCCCTAAATTTAAGGTCGATTTGGCGCCCTAAGTTTAAGGTCAATTTGCGCCGCCTTTGTTTACTGTCGATTGGCGCCCCTATAAATTTAGGTTAAGTTTAAGGCTGATTTTGCGCCCTCTCCTAAATCTAAGGTCGATTTGGCGCTCCATATTTAAGCTCAATTTGGCGCCCTTAGTTTAAGGTCGAGTCGCGCGCCCCTAAATTTAAGGTCAATTGGCGCCCTTACTTGTAGTTTAAAGTCGATGCGGCGCCCTTAATTTAATATCAATTAGCGCGCCCTCTCAGCTTCAGGTCATATTGGCGCCCCACCTAAGTTTGGGGTCAATTGGGCGCCCCTACGTTTAAGCTCAATTTGGCGCCCCGCAGTTTAATGTCGATTTGGTCCCCCAAATTTAAGCGATTTGGAGCCCCTAAGTTTAAGGTCAATTGGCGCCCCTTAGTTTACTGTCATTTGGCGCCCTATAAATTTTAGGTCGATTTAGCACCCTAAGTTTAAGTTTGATTTTGCGCGCCCTCTCCAGTAAATCTAAGGTCGATTTGGCGCCCCTATGTTTAAGCTCAATTTGGCGCCCCCTTAGTTTAAGGTCGAGTCGGCGCCCCCTAAATTTAAGGTCAATTTGGCGTCCTTACTTAGTTTAAGGTCGATTCGGCGCCCCCTCAGCTCAGGTCAATTTGGCAGCGCCCCGCCTAATTTTCGGGTCAATTTGCCGCCTCACGTTTAAAGCTCAGTTTGGCGCCCCCTTAGTTAATGTCGATGTCGATGGTGCCCCCGCCCTCCCTAAATTTAAGGTCGATTTGGCGCCCCTAAGTTTAAGGTCAATTTGGCGCCCCTCTATTTACTGTCGATTTTGCGCCCTAATTTTTATAAGGGCCCCCTCCCTTCCTTCCTCTCTCTCTTTTTTTTTTTTTTTTTCTCCTTCCTCTTTTTCCCCTTCTTTTTTCTTTTCTTTTTTTTTCTCCCTTTTTCTTCTTTCTTTTTCTTCTTCTTTTCTCTTTTTTTCTTCTTTCTTTTTTCTTTTCTTTTTTTCTTCTTTCTTTTTTTTCTTTTTTTTTTCTTCTTTTTTTTTTCCCCTTTCCCTTCTACGGGGGGGGGGCGCCATATTTTGAAAAGTACACAGGGGCGCCAAAATCACGTCGGGCCCCCCGGGGTGCGAAATCCTGGATACGCGCCTGGCTGACTCTACCGGTTATAAAAGACCATTACAAACCAGTAGGATGTAATGGTTATAACGACTTGGAGTCAAACCAATATAAACCATTAGAAACGGAAGACCAGTAAAAACCAATAAAAAACAGTATAATCTACTGGTTTGCGTAGCGATATAAAAAATTATAAGTCAAACCAATACAAACCATTAGACTATACCGGTTATAAAAGCCATTACAAACCAGTAGGATGTAATGGTTATAAAGTCTCAAAGTCAAACCAATATAACGATTAGAAACAAAGACCCGTATAAACCAATAAAATTAATATAATCTACTGGTTTGCGTAGCGATATAAAAATTATAAGTCAAACCAATACAAACCATTAGACTCTACCGGTTATACAAGCCATTACAAACCAGTAGGATGTTATGGTTATAAAGTCTTGAAGTCAAACCAATATAAACCATTAGAAACAAAGACCATTGTAAACCAATAAATTTAATGAAATGTACTGGTTGCGTAGCGATATAAAAATACTAAGTCAAACCAATAAACACCATTAGACTCTACCGGTTATACAAGACCATTAAACCAGTAGGATGTAATGGCTATAAAGACTTGGAGTCAACCAATATAAACCATCAGGAACGGAAGACCAGTAAAAACCAATAAAATATATATATAATGATACTGATTTGCATAGAGATTTAAAAATACTTAATCAAACCAATACAATACCAAACATTATGGTCGACTTGTTAAAAGACCATCAGAAAGCATTAGGAAAAAATGATTTGCACATTGATCTGTTGATGTAAAAATAAAACAGGAGAATAATAATAATAATAATAATATTGTAAATAGATGGTTATGGGCACTGGACATGTATATATTTTTCTTTTTTTAATGTGATCATATGTTTATAAAAAAAATATTATATAACTATGAAATTATGTTTTATTATTATGTAATGATAATTATATATTAGTTCAAGAGACAAGTGCAATGTCATACAGTTTGAACAGGAATACAAAAAAAAGTCAATCTTTGAGATACCATTAGAGCCCAATGATTTTAAAAAACCATTAGGACCTAATGAATATGAATATCCATGATGTATAATCAAAGGGTGTGTGCGAATCAATATTTATATGCGATTTGTTGGAATAAAATAGTGATTCCATTTAATAATTATAAAATATTTTATATATTCTCATACATGTACCACATATGAATTTGAATCAATGAACGAAACTTATAAAAGTTCAACTCTTTGCATAATTACAGGTTATTAATTACTAAACTGATAACATGTAACCAGTGAACTACATGATCTCCCTAAACTACTAGTATGGACAAGGTTTTGTATTCCCTAAATGCAAACTGTCAACTTGTTTCCATTGCATTTTGGAATTTAGTTTAGGACACACCATGAGCAGGTGTATTTAACATTGCGATAATTAAATTTATTGCAAGTGCTAATTAACACTCTGCTAATTGGTTGCGGATAGAAATTTCAGTTGAAGATTTCTATTGGGTCTTCTAACCTGATTCCAGTTAGAGTTTTCCAGTATACCCAAAAACTTAACTGGTTTAGCAACTGGTCAATGTTTCACTTTTCCATGGTAAAAACCCAGTAGAGATTTGAGAAATAAAATAAAAGGAAAAGCGAAAGAAAACCAGTAAGAATAAATGCATACTGGTTTGTCAATGGTCAGGTGTTCATTTTCCATATTTCAAACCAGTAGAAAACCAATAGAAACCAGTGTTTCATTATCCGCATATTGAAAACAGTAAAAACCAATAGGAAACCAATGTTTCATATATCCATATTGAAAACAGTAGAAAACCAATAGAAACCAATGTTCATTATCCATATTGAAAACAGTAGAAACCATTAGAAACCAATGTTTCATTATCCATATTGAAAAGCAGTAGAAACCAATAGAAAACCAAATGTTTCATCTATCCAGTATTGAAAACAGTAGAAACCATAGAAACCATGTGTTCATTATCCATATGAAAACAGTAGAAACCAATAAAAACCAATGTTTCATTATCAGTCATTGAAAAAGAAGAGAAACCAATAAAAACCAATTGTTTCATTATCCATATTGACAGACATATAAAACCACATAGAGAAACCAATGTTTCATATGCTATATTGAAAACCAGTTTAGAAGACCAATAGAAACCAACGTTCATTATCCATATTGAAAACAGTTAGAAACAACCAAATAGAAACCACATCGCTTTTCCAATATCGCATATTGAAAACACAGTTTAAAAATAAAACCAATGTTTCATTATCCATATTGAAACAGTAGAAACCAGTAAGAGATTGACCAGTAAAAACCAGTGGAATTTTCTACTGTTTTCTCTACTGGTGTCTATGGGATGGCCCCCCCCCCCCAACTTATCACTTCGGCCAGCGCCCGACGTGAAAAATTGTGAGTGTACCTTTTGGCTCGCCCGGTGTAACGAGGGAAAAAAAATTAAGAATGTACCTTTCTGGATCCGCCACTGGGGCGGCCAATAATCAAAATCACATCGGGTCCCCCGGGTGCCAAATCCTCATAGCGCCTGTTTAACCCCCCCCCCCCCCCAGAACAAAAAAAAAAAATAATAATAATAAAATAATAATAATATAATAATAATAGATATAAATGAAAATAGTTCTAATTAAATAAATAAATAAAATTGATTAATTAATTAATTAATTATATAAAAAAAATGGGGATTGGTAGGCCCCTAATCAGTTTTCTTTTTGGGGGGAGTGGGGTTTGGTTTGGTTTTGGTTTGGTTTGATTTCTATTGTTTGTTTTTTGTTTGTTTGTTGTTGTTCAGTTTTTTTTTTTTTTGTTTGTTTGTTTTGTTTTTTTGTTTTTTGTTTAGTAAAACCTATTGTTTTCTTTTGTTTTGTTTTTTTCTCATTCTTGTTTTACTTTTGTTATTATTGTGTGCGTGTTTGTTCGTTTTTAATGATTTCTTTTTTTCTTTCTTTTTTTAAACAAGAGCTCGCAAGGGGGAGACGGGGGCGTTATGTTGGTTCTCTCTCTCTCTCTCGTCTCTTCTGCTCTCTCGTCTCTCTCTCTCTCTATTTTGTTTTGTTGTTTGTTGTTGTTTTTTGTTTTTGTTTTTGTTTTTGTTTTTGTTTTTGTTTTTGTTTTTGTTTTTGTTTTTGTTTTTGTTTTTATTTTTATTTATTTATTTCATTTTCCTGCAGATTTCATCCCAATACAGCTATGCCTTGTTTTACTCATTTTTAATTTTCTGTTGAGAGCTAGCTATAGAGAGAGGGAAATAACCATAGAGTTAACTCTGTGGAAATAACTGAGATCGAGGGTTGAGGGAGGGGATCAGCCTGAGGTAACAAATAACAAATCAGAGAGACCGACTATTTAGTGCTTCTGGTAATCCCTGAAGACAAGAGATAGAGAATGTAGTCTTGTTAGAAGTGAACAACTGAATGTCTGGGGGGAAAAAAATCATTATCAAAGTGTCTACAAGCTCTGTGGAATCTCATTAAAGCCCTCTACGCCTCTTACATTATAGTCTGTATGCAATAAAGACTGTATCGTGTTCCCTTCTCTGGCTCTGCATTATTATTCGATGCCCGTTGCAAAAAAAAAAAAAACATTTTGAATATTGGTTTGTTACCACACTTATGTGGCGTTTCGTAGCCAGGTAGCACAACAACACGGGAGCTGAAGACAACTTTTGATTGCCAAAAGGTACTTTTTTTGTTATTCATGAATGAGGAAAATCAAATTAGATCAAATGTTTATTTAGTTTATAATATAAAGCAACTTTTGGATAGTGTTTAAATATCTTATCCCTTGGCCTAACGTTAGACCGAAGGATTCAGCAGTCGCTATTTGGGATTGCATTTGGTTAAACACTGAATAATGTTGAATGCTTTAACCTTAATAATACAAGAAAATCTAAAAACAAATTATAATAAGATATTAGAAAATATCCCGAGAACGGTGGAATATTTCTGCCTACCCTTGGCCCTGACTCGGTGACTGAGTTTCTGAAATGCTTTTGATTGAGATGCTGAAAAAAAGTGAAATGTGCATTGACATGACACTAACGTTACGTCGTTAGTCACTAACGTTAGATCTAACTAACTTAGTCTTAGTGTGATCCCAATCCAGACTAACGTTAGTCTATCTAGTCACAATTAAGAAATCAACCACATCTACTTGTCGTCTATGCCATTTAGAAGATGAGGACACAGTCCACTTTGTGCCTTTAATTGTGGCCTCGTGCAGCAGGATCTTGGCAACGCATCGAGGAGACCTCATCAGGGAAATGGAGAGCAGACACTTCCCTGAAACCACTCGTGCATACCAACTCAATTGATGGCATAGCATTCACAAAAGCTATACTTCTTCCCAACCACCTCATGCTTCCTTCTAACCTATATGATAAGCTGAACACGCTAATTCTTCTCTTTCTTCATAAAATCCACTTTGCCCGTACCTCTATCCTTTCCTCTCAAACCTGAACACTTTCTAACAACAATGTCGACAACCGAAGACGAAAGGCATCTAGACACACAACACATATAGTCTATAGAACAGCGGGGGAAGAAGAAGAAGAAGGTGATGCTAAAAAAAGCCTGGCTGATGTGATGGTGACCAGTGTTAGTGACATTTTGAAGTAAATCTCACTATATTAGGCCTATACGACGGAAACTACACAACTACTTGCCATATGACTACTTACTTAAGAATGATACAGAAAATGAACTAGGCTTTTAACTTAGCCTAACGTTAGATCTAATCGAATTGTGCAACTCACCATGCCCAGCTAGCTCACAAATTTGGAAATAGACCTAACACTACAGTTAACATGTTAGATTTCTAACTTAGCTTAGATCTAAGTTAGTCTAGATCTAACTATACACAGCCCCGTTGCCGAAGGCGACGGGGCTGTACTTCCACCACCTCCATTTACAGCAAAATAATCAGCGATGATGAGCGATCACGAGGATAATACCTGGTCAATTTAATTCAATCTAATGTTAAAATGTTGTTGTAAGGTTTCTATGATGTTTCACGCGTAACATGACTAAAAATGAAAGTATAATTAAGAGCTTCTGATTACCAATTGAATTTTCCGTTGGCCTTGTCTCTTCTCATAGTGTTAGTGCCATCGCTGCCATTTTTCTATGACGTCATTTTACTGTGCGAAGACGTATGGCGAAGACAACGCACGCACGGAGAGATATACGTTGTGATGGACTACCAAATTTTCCTGTATTTTTCTACATTATTAGTTGAACATCTTCATGTGAAACATTCGCAGATGTCACCAATTCGAGGAAAAACTTCAAAAGATTTGATTCAATGTGAGTATGAATTCAAATAAGGTATTTTTGACCTCGAAATTTGTGGTCATGTATAGATATTTTCAAAACTTCGCCAAATATGTCTACTGGTTCGTCAGTTCTCGTCGTTCGCGACGGGGGCTGGTCGGTTTAGTCTAGATCTAGACTTTCTCTAAATTTTAGTAAAACGGAATACAAAATAAGAACTTGGTCTTACATAACTAACGTAAGTTAAGTCCTATACTATGGATAAAATAAACCCATGGATAAATCAACAGGGAATGGTGAATATTAAACGAAACAAATTCAAAAGACAAAGAAACTGAACCTGATGAAGGCTGGTCTTTTTATTTTATGATAGGGTTATTATTTTTATCGATTTTTCTTTTAAAAACTTGCTTTCAGGATGGATCAAGAGTGGCCAACATGAGCCGACGAGCCAACGCAGCTTCCACAGCGGGAATGCTCCGTTGGGACGGACATCCAACACAAGGTCAAGACCAGAATCATTGGGGGCAAGACGATAGAATAGCTCAAAAAGACTCCACCTGTCAGGTATTAAAAACATATTTCAGTTTCATAGTTGGATCATGGAAATGCATGTGATAGCTACTGTTCTTAATGTTGGATAATTTTTCTCTCAACTTTCATCAAGCTGAATTTACCCATTCTACCTTTATATTTTATCTCATCTACTATCACTAAACATATATTTGATACGAGGTTACGATGGTTACGATGCTGTAAAGTGAAAAATACTCTTGAAAATACTGCTGACCACCCAGCAAGGCAACTCACTTCTACGACTCAGATCTTATACGCTTTTCTTAAGTGGAGTATTTAGCGTGGGAATATGGTCAAGATTGAGATGGCATGTGCGACCTCCAAAGTAGGTTTGTCGTGATTTAAACCAAGGTAGTGTAATTCTGTGAGACAGGGATCTTAGGCTAGGTTATATGCCACTTTTCAGGCGTTATTAGGGACTTTGTGTGATATGGGTTGGAACTTTCTCTAGGCTATAAAATTAGCAAACGAACTTGGATGACACGTGCCCGGTGACTTCGCATATTTTTGGGAAGATATTTCTAGTCCCATGCTGTATAAAACCCAGTCTCCTGGGTTATCTCGGTCGAGAAACATTCAGCTTTCCCTTCCTCTGCTCTATCTCTTGATCGCGGTCTCGAACCTAATCGCCATAGATTCATTGATTCTTATAATTGTTTGTCATATGCATTGCACATCCTAGTTTTTAAATTTCACATAAATCACTATCACAATAGACATGTACCATGCTTGTATAATTAAGGGCCTCAGGTTAAATGGGCGAGGAGATAATTCCGGCCTGTTGACCCCTTCTCATTGTGTGAATTGCCTCACTCTTGGGCGATTACGAAATACTTGTGGTCTTGGTGTAGGCTCTAACTTCTTCCGATGTTTGAATGACTTACTCTGCATCTTTCGAATAGTAATAAGGTTCGCAGAAGAAAGAAGTCAACCAACGTTAGTATAATCTATGCCTCATTTTAGTAGACTATGGGTAGCAGAAAAAGGGAACTCCAGGTTAACAGATTTTCTTTCTTCGTTGATAACTACTGAGTATCAATATTAGGACATACATAAATAGTGTAGTTAGAAGTTGGGTGCTTAAACACTTCTATTCACTCATACAGTGGCTGTGATTTAGCCGATCTTCAACATAGCTATGTTCAAGGACTTGTTTCAAATGGGCTTCTCACTTACATACCCCACCTCGTAGTTCGGCCTAAGCTGAAGTTTCCATGGGATAAAAAATGACACACTAGCGTAAAGAAGTACGAAGCTACGGATGGTAATCACAGGAATGTTTGATTAAGGGGTATGGATAAGTTTTTGGTCGAATAAGGCATGGAGGATATAAGTTAATTAGATTCATGAAAAAAGGTGTTATGGCTCATATATCAGTGCGGTGCAGTTGCAGAGCGATCACCTCGCAGGTGAGCTGTGATTCGCAGTAGTGAGCGCAGAGTCTAAAGGCTAGAAACCAGGAGCGCAGACATACAATGCGAGGGCTGACATACAGATTACTTAACCTCTTGAATTTGACACGCGATTTACTGGACGAAACTATAATGTTAGTGTAACTGCTATACAATCTCTGATTTATGGTTAGACAATCACGGAGGGTATTCAGCAAGCAGGAAACAAGACTGATCACGTGATGATGGACACTCTCAGCCCAAGAATCACAACCTGCCGAAGAATACCAAGCTTGATACGACACGAAGAATTGCACTAGGATACCTCATCGGATTGGAAGGCGCGGCAAGAGCCTGCCGCTGTAATCTAAAAGTACTGGTCATAGACAACTCAGCTATGATGTAGGTAAAAGAAGTGAAAGAACCCTCTCCAAGGCCCATCATATCGTGAGGGCCCTACACTAAGTGGTTATTCTGGTTAGATCCATTGGCACGAGAGATTTTCTCTATTTCTTGTGGATAAGCAACAACGGATAAAATTGAATTGATGAGAACTCATAGCATCCAGGTCGGTCAATTTATTGGTTAGGAGACACTCAGATTTTGACCTCATTTAAAATCGCAGGATCGATATCGAGTACCTTTGGCAAGACCGGATCGTGCTGAAATCAAGTAGACTAAATAGATTGAAGTGTAATCACATAACACCGAAACAAGGTAGGCATGCACTGCGTGGCTTCTCCTTCAGCTCGCATGCGCACAGCCGTCAATCCCCTCCTGATGGTAAGACAACGTTACGGATCTACTCTGAAAAAAGAGATATGGTCATAATCAGCTGATCCTACTCAAGACCACTATAAATACTCGATACACTAAATCATAAAGGTTAAATTTTCCACCACCAATGTATAATAATAAGCCCTGTGCAATTATCTTGACATATTCATGGTTAAAGTCGGCTAAGAATAATAGAAAAGTTGGTTTAATTTTCGTTTATATGTGCTTGATTTTCCTTTAAATTTTTGAGTTTTAGTGTTGGGCGCATTATAGTTCGAGAATGAAAACAAGCAGGTAGGTGGTGGATGTTCGAGATATACTTAATACTATTATCATGTAAAGTAATGTTCTGACGCTGGTGGCTATAAGTAGAGATGATGGGATTATATCAGTTAAAGAAAGGTGCCACTTGTTGGTCAACAATGGTATTAATTTGGGTTCTACACCCAATATATATTTAGCGGGGTCTAATTAATTTAAATAAATGTGAGATAACAAAGGCATGTTTCAACATCGCAGTGGGAAACAAGCATTCTCATTTAATACTAAAATATCTAAATAGTATATTAATATAAACTCCCTCTGAACTCTCGTGGTAATTAGTATAAGGTCTACTGGGTTTTGGAGATTATAGTCTGGGCCAGGTACGTAAGGTTGGAACCCTTATTGGGCAAAGGTTTGTGTAGACTTTGACTCATTTACCTAGGCGCACATAGTCTGGTTTATAGTATGAATGATTAATCACAGCCTGGCCGATTGAGTGTTTGGATATATAGATAGTTACATTCAAAAAGCGGAAAATACAGCGGCTGAGTTTCCGGATACGTCGGCATAACGACACCTGGCGCGGGTGTTTGGGATATAATTTCGATGTTTTGTCACTCAGCGATATTGTGGAATGGATTGTACAATTGTATGTGCTGTATAGATTGAGAGAAGAATGATTAGTTTATATCGTAATGTTTTTCTCGCCACGCGAAGCTAATATAAAAATAACCTATCCATAGTGATGATACAAAATTCGCATATATCTTCTGGCTAGCTGGTTCGGTGAGGCATTAGAACTTCAATAGCTCATTTTTAGGGATTGATAATCGGTTTTCATATAGTTCTATAAAATTTGATGAAGTGTAGATAGTATGGCAAGGTGGCTTGAGTTTCATATAAATTGATATTGTCGGGATTTGGGTTTCTCTCGGCATCCGGCACTCTAGTATTTTATTTTTTTTCTACCATATATTAGAGTACATCGGTCTCTCTGTTGTAAAGTAATCTGGTCGTCCAAACAGTGCACGTCGCGTGGCGCATGCTTCTTGGACATGTGTGAACGTGTGCTGTGTGTTTGACGCGTAAGCGCTGTATGCAGCTTGTGTATAGTGTGAATTGCGATCCTGTGGGCTTTGTTTCGATCTCGTTGTGACAAAATAATATAATACCCTCAAGAATGGAATGGAGTAGTGAAGACTTAGAATCAAAATGACCTTTATATGGATTTTGAGCTTTATAGGAAGATGAATGAAGCTGAAGCGCAGCGCAGACCGATTTCCGCTGGCGACGTGTTTTTTTTTTGTTTTGGTTTTTTTCTTCTTCTTCAGCGCGCGCATGCACACGCGGATGAATATTTAACATGGGAAACGAAATAGCAAAGATTAGCGTGGCCGCTACGTGTTTGACCGGTGAGAATATCTTCGCTCAATGTAATATTATTTATCTTGGAAATTTAATATTTAGATTCTTATTGGCATCATTTTGGGGGCAGTTACATATTTTGGGAGAATAAGTACGGCAGATATCTACTTCTAATCTTTTCGATTTCACAAAGTTTTTCCGCACATGAACACCAACTGATTGCAGCTGAATTATATTACAACATTCACTTTGAGGCGTTGGATTCGGGTGTTCAGAACCCAAGGCAGGAAAATCAACTTAATACGGCTACAAATCAGAATTTTGTACACTAATAGAGACATATCACTTGGCTAATGTTTTACATTTCTTTATTATCATGTTCTTTTTTAAATTCAAATTCACACAATAATCATAATGATAAACATAAAAGTTTCTGACACGAAAGTAAATTCATTCATAATTGTCGTGTATACACCACAATCTAACTGCGCTGCCAGCGTTGTTTAACTTTCTCGATCGCGCGTAATACCCGGCCGAGTGACGTCACCGCTACTAGAACACTAGTCCTCAGTACGGCAGTCGCGGAGTGATGACGGATAAGCCAGGAGTTAGGGATAAAAATGCGTTTAAAATTTACTATTTCTATAACTTATTTTTGGTGGGTTAAAACGTCTCTCTAGAGTTAAAGGTTAGGGGTCATAAGGATGCTTTTTTAATGTATAAAATATCTCATTTATTTGGGATCGCCTTCTTTAATATTCTACTTTAAGAGGAGAGCTGATTTAGACGTAATTTTGTGATTGTTTAGAAAGCATATTCATTGAAATACATACTAAAATTAAAAGAGTATTGTTGCAGTCATTTATCGACCACGCTAATCAAAATTTTCTAGACTTTTCAGAAAAAGATCTTGCAATCTCTGGATAAAATTTCAAAGGAAAAGAAGGAGTGTATAATTATGGGAGATTTTAAATGTAGACATTTTAACCAAAACAGCCCCATATGTTTGACTTTGTAAAACACATTTCATCTCTTATTCTGTATGTTTTCCCCCAAATTTATAAGCCAACTCGCAATTACCACGTTTCCACGCACACTCTTGACAATAATATTTTTCATAATGACCTGAAAATGTTGTAAAATCTGGAATAGTCACCACTGACTATTAGTGACACTTTAATCGCCCTTCATGGATAATGGAATTTGATAATTGATCAACAAATGAAACCTTGTAGTTCCACTAGGTTGAATATGATGATAGTAATATTGATTTATTATTGTTATCGAGTTGGAGCAAATTAATTGGGAATTTTTAAATTGTATCAATGATGTTCATGTGATGTATGATAATTTTATGTCGATATATAAGCAGTTGTATAAGAAATGTTTCCCAACTGTAACTGTCAAAATAAAGTTGAATAATCGTATAAAACGTAAACCATGGGTAACAAAAGAAATTAGATTATTGATAAAGAGTAAAAATAAACTATTCAGGAAGTATGTAAAGAACCCTACACCAGATCGCCATGAAGTATACAAATGTTGTAGAAACACTGTCAATGATAAGATTAGAAACGAAAAGCGCCTTTATTATAGTAGGAAGTTTGCCACCGCAAAATACGATATGAAAGCAACATGGAATGTAATTAACACTGTATTGAACAAAAAAGAATCAAAGACGAACAATATAAATGAGATCAAAATTAATGGCGTGAATATATCTGACAAACAAGAAGTTGCAAATGCTTTTAATAATTTTTTCGTTAATGTGGGTCAAAACGTTCAGGATAAGATCAAAAACTCTTCCCCTGAATCAGAATACAATTTGGATGAGGACAGCACCAAATGGTTAAAGGGAAACTTTTCATCATCGGTATTTTTTAGCCCAGTTGACACTCATGAAATTATGTCTATTGTAGACAGATTAGATGTCAATAAAAGCCCAGGATACGATGGCATCCATCCAAAGGTTTTCAAACGATTACTATCAATGCAAGTACAGAAAATGTGCAGAAAGAGCAAAATCAATGAAACAGCTTGCAATCTATTCTGAGAGTTAATCATGCTTTTATAATGAAAAAGCAGAGTACAATGAAGAACAAAAATCTCTTTGCCCAGATAGATTCTACATTTTATTACTCATGTACATGACTCCTATTGACCCTCGAAATACCAGTTAATAACTGAAAATGAAATCTTGATTACCTGAATTAGACTTACAATTTTCAGTCAAATTATATATTTTTTTTATTCAATGAAATTCTCTATTTTTGTATGCATGCTTGTATATATTATCGTAAATAATTCTCTGTTCATGCCTAATGTAAAAGTGCATTTTGTGAAAAGCAGATAAAACACAAATTGAAACAATCATTTGGGGGGAAAAAATATATGATGGGAGACCATAGTTCGAGCAAATGTAAAAAATTATAGAAAATGCGACATTCAATCAACAATTTTTCATATTTTACACCAAAATCAACAAAAATTATAAATACCAAATAAACGGCAAAATTCTAAACTCTGAATCGCGAACGATGAAGTGAAGTAGGTCAAAGGGTTTTGACGATATCGTGTTTCAAAATTCTATGTCGATCGAGACGATCGCGCATTCTGCTGAAAAAGTCAACAAAATAGTGAGACCTTAATTCCTGCACGCGCATATTTGACAAAAAATTTATCAAGAAATTCCATCACTCTAAGGAAAGGGAATTACAGTAAATGTAAGACAAAATTTCATAGAATATTCGATGATATTAATATCATCTCACCAATTTTGATGATATTAAATCGAAAAATTATGATTTCCATACCCTGTCGGGAACGTCAGATTTTTTGGAACGAACACGCAATTTTCTGATTTCCGAATAATTTCACAATTCAATATACCTACTGAGACGACAGATTTGATTTTAAGCAATTTGGGATCCCTCTTTCTAATGGTGCTATCAGATTTTCAAAATATAATTACTTTTTGAGTTATCTGGCGTGCCATGAATTATGGTCACACCACCATACTCGGGCATGATTTTCTCCGCGGGATTTCCGCAGATTTTGAATTTTTTTCTTTTTTTTTTTTTTTTTTTAGATTTCTCTTCTTTTTTTTGTGCATGTACATAGCGAAGGTGTTTTCGGCGCGTGTTTTCATTGTGTATCTGGAAATATTTTCCGCTCTCACTGTGTGTAGACTTGGAACACAAGACTGATTTGACGAAGTTGCAGCCAAAGAAATCGTGAATTTCTATCTAAAATTGCAAAATTTTCTGCGGGAGGGGGAACCCCCCTCCCGAACCCACCCCAAGAAGTTTGGTCGCTCCGCTCCCTCACTTGTAGCAATTTTC
>CALNVZ010001721.1:32616454-32744854 GCA_940671915.1 Paracentrotus lividus
CTCTTTTTTTGAAATTTCTCTGTCTCATGCCTGAGTAATGCTTTGAACTATAACCTCTCAACAGTGCTGGTAGCCGGGAATCTTCAGGTTCCTTGCAGACTGGGCCTCATGGCACCCCTCCCATGCAGTACCAGCCTCCAGTCAAGGAGAGCAACCAGAATAGCTACAATAACAGCCCAGATCCGGTAAGTTTTATGATTTAATTTTAATAGTTACTTCTCTTTTTTTTTCTGCTATCATTAGTTATATGGACACAACACTAAAATTCTTTGGCAAGATATTAATAGTCTACACATTTATCGTCTCTTTGAAACCAGAATGCTACGACTTTTGGTCAGTATGCTGGTTTGTACATGGAAAGAGCATAAATCTCTGACAAATATGAAATTGTTTCTGGTATGGTACATTTAACCTGTTGTATACTAAGCCCGCATATATGCGGGCTGAAGAAATATAGAACATCCCTCTTGTTGACGGTTTATTTCACTCATGATTGCATAAACATAAGACCTTATATAATTTAAATTATCTGATATTTATCTATTTAAAACTGTCTTTGTTTCACCTTTAAATGAAAAGAATTTCTTGCAAGCATGCTTGACAACCACGATTCATTCAGCTGTTTAAAAAGTTCTCAGTATACAACGGGTTAACAGGTCTGAAATTAGGACACTCTAAATGAAAATAAGCATTGAAAGATAGTGCTCTTTGCAACAAAAAGATACGTGTTAATTTCATCCACAAATTGGCAATTTTCTATGTATTTAGTCATTTTCGGGCTATATCCTCCAATTTGTCTCCTCTCTGCTCGCTCACTGTGTACAAAGTCAATGGGAGTTGAATGATGTCTCCGCCACAGACAAAATGAACGGTATCTAATGGACTTGTGACTTATAACAAGATAATGCCCATTTTCATAAAGTGACATTTTTTTTTTTTTTTTTTTTTTTTTTAATGTTCTAGGAATGCATGAATTAAGAATGTTATTGGTGTCAATAATTCAAAAGTGATTAATTTAGACCCTTTGGGAAATCTCTCTACCCCTGGATATGAAGTAAAAAGGTGATCTTTAAAAAGAATTCAGTTGAATTCTTGAGCCTTATGGTAGCTCTACAAAAGCAGGAATAATGAAATAGGCCGTTGATTATATTGGAGATAAATTAACAAATTCTTATTATTATTGAAATACTTGACAACAGTTGCCTGGTAGCTACCGTAAGATCTACTCCCAGACGGCCCCGAGAGACTCAAGCAACTCGCACATCCATGGTAAAAGCAATCAGTATGATGGAAGGTCTGGAGCTCAAAGGTTCGTTAATTTATGATTTTTTTCTTTTATAAAGAACATCAGAAAAAACCAGGAGGGTTTCTTTTTTCTTTTTCTTTTTTTATTTATTATTTTTTTCTTTTTTTACTGTAATTCCCAGTGTCAGAGTTAGAAATAAGAGTTCTGGTTGTTTGTTTCTCATTTTTTGTATCCGTTGACCAGATATATCCTGATAGAGTATTCACTTCCCGGATAAAAGTAGATGCGGTAGGTTAAAAAACCTCCAGGTTCCCAGATTTTTACTATGAATTTTATTTTCATACAAAGATCATGCAGCCAATATAACACACTGAGACTTACATACATTTTACAGGTCTTGCAAAATAGCTCATAAATTGTAAATGGATAATTGACACAATTTTAATTATAACATAAATATACTTTTTTCTCACACTTCTCAAAGTGTAAAGCATCTGTAAGCAATGTTTCGATTTATATGTATTTTTTATTCGTTTTCAGAGCTCTCCCTCCGATCCATGCCTCTAACCATAGCCGAGACCACGGTGACAATGACGATGATGACTGGTCCGAAGACACTCCACAGGAAGACCTGCCCAACATCAAGGACATCCTCCACAAGCCTTTCCCAGTTCACATAGGCTCTTCCCCAGTCCTGTCCCCAATCAACAACGCTCGCTCTCTGTCAGACCAGGTCTCTGAGCACCTTGCAGGGTATGACCCACTCTACTTCAAGGAGATGTACAAGGACCTTGCGGAATATGATCACGGACTACACGGCTTCGTCAGCCAGCCTCAGATGAATATGATCGCCCATAAGCATAAGTTGCCGATTCCTCTTGCGACCTTGAGACTGCTCTTCTCCAACTTTGCCAAGGGGTCTAACCCGGACCAGGTAAACTATGAGAAGCTGATTCAGTTCCTGGCCAGAGCGCATTTGGGTTCTGGGAAGGCGCATACATTGCTGGAGGATGATGTCAATAAGTAAGTGATAATATTGAACATAGAATTATTCATTTGCTTCAATAATAGAAGTCACTTTATTTCTTTTCTTCACGATCTGTACAAGGAAATTTTTAATGATGTTCCAATATATATGCAGCTTCCAGAGGCGTCGGAAGGCTTTGAGGACACTAAAAATTGGAGGGGCAATTGTTAACACACAATCGCTTGCCCCTCCAATGTCTCCACAGAGCTTTTCAATGCCTCTGGCAGCTTCACATTGCTTCAAACTCTGTTTTAATAGTAACTTTAAGTTTTCATGTATATAAACCTATGATTACAAAGCTTTGGGTTACCATATATACATGTATATGAGGGTAGACAATACCCATACTAAACTTTTTAAAAATCATTGGTTTGCAGTCCAAATAGCAATTTGGTTAATTGTCTTTGTTTGCTTTGCATAATCCATTAGAAAATTGATATAAGTTATAACATTGCTCGCTAAAGTTTAGAAAATAAATTCTGAATGATTTTCAGCTGGTTGTTGTTTCCTTTTACATGTATGCTTATGATTTGTTTTACATATTTTATTTGTTTTTTTTTTAATTGGAGCTTTCAGATTGAAGGTTTAGTGCTCTCCTAGTAGTGATAAATCTCTCTCATTGTGACTGTTCCAGGCCTGTGTCGATGAGGCTCCTTTATAACTTTGGTTCCCAATTCATTATGAATGTAACTCTGGATTACATGCATTGCTCTTTTAGTCTTGATTGTTAAATATCAATCTCTAATTCATTCACAGATTTGTGCATGAACCAAGCGTTAATGGGAAAACCGATCATGAGGTGGAGAGATTGGATGCTCAGATCAGAAGATATGAGGAGAAAGAGGATACAGAGCGAAGAGAACAAGAAAGACAACTTGAGGAGAAGAGGGAAAAGAAAAAGCAAAAGTATGTGATATTTTACCTGCTTTTAATGTGCTTTAACACATAAATTAAAATTTATGAAATACAAATGATTGGCTCATTGTAAGTTTTGTGTGTTATCCTTAGGCCTGATAAATGTTTTGTATTCAGATATCTTTTATTTGTAATATGATTGTATAAATGAATGTCACTGATATCCTCACACCTTATTGTAATAAAGTAGACTGTATTCAGTGGTATTGCTGACTAACATTTTGCCAGTCTTATCATATCCACATTTTATTTGTTTTATTTGCAGTATGATGACTTGATATAACGAAATATCACTGATTTGCATATAATAGCAACCCATTTCACTTGAAAATTGCAGGGACTTTTATTATGCAGAAGTTTGATATGTTTAGTAAAGAGGATTTTTGTAGGTTGTAAAAAATGCATTGTTTATTTGATTTAAATGTAATCTACTATCTTAATTTCTTTATTTTTTTTTTCATTGCAGAGAACAAGAAAAATGGAAGCCTTCATTTGCAACAAAGTAAGTTTCACAAACATTATTTCATTATATATATATATTGGGGTTTTTTTGCCAGCAATTTGAATCTGCAAAGATGGTCAGAGTGCTTGAAGGGGAAGGGTGTATGAATCCCAAAGATATATTGTAGTATCTCAGTGGAAAAAAATAACTATTTTCTTTCAAAATGGATGGAAATTAGCTTTGCAAACTTCATACTGCTTGATGGTAGAGCTCTTGAATATTGATTCTTGGATATATTTATGATTTTCAGAAAACCTCTGAAAACGTTTACTGATTTGGAGGATGCCATGTTGATCAGGATGCTTGAGGAGCAGTTCACAGATGGGAAGAAAAAGCAGACAATAAACATAGATGGCATGAGAGATATGTGCCTCAAGAAAGACAGACATAAACAGGGAACATTCACCAGAAGAGATGTAAGTTGTATTCGTGGGGAACTGAATAATGTAAGGCAACAATCGTTCCAGGCCTTATTTCGTCTTAGATGTATGGTGAGGGTTAAATTTGATGTAGGCTTTATAATATGGTTGGCATTAGGTTTAGGTATAGTGTTTAGTAAAGGGCTGAAGTTTGTCAGATCAACGTTAAAGATGTTTGCAAAAGTTGTAGCAAATTTCATAGACCTACATGAACACTCGATGTAGTTCAGTCCAATTATGATGAGCACAGATGCCATGGGATTTGTTTTAGCCAGGCAGCATTGTTCTAATCCCATTTTTGCAAATCTATATGGACTCACAGTTTAGTATTTAGTTAATATGTTATAGGGGGGTAATTGGCTAGGTTCCGGCAACCCTATTAGGAGTGGACTGCAATGAAATTTGATAGAGTTAATTGCTTGCTGTCTAGCCACTTCCCTTGAATTGTGGTTACAGCTGTCACTTGATATTAATCATATGAATATGAAATTGCTCTTCCAATCATCAATATGCTTCTCTTGATTTGTTACAGTTAGACGACCTGTTCCTTTTTTATCGGATACCAGTCCAAGGTTCCCTTCTTAACAAAATGATACAGAGAGTAGATACAGGAGATGGCCAACTCAGGTAAGTGCAAGGATTATCCCAGAGTACAAATTTAAAGGTCTCTGTCTGCCTGTAACCACTGTCTTTTTAAGCAAAAGACAGGCATGATTGTATTGTTTTGAGCTTCTTTTTTTTTACTCTTTGTACCCTTTTGACATATTAAAGTCCTTACAGAATTATACTACATGTATGAACACATTGCAATTTCTTATGTGCATGGCAAGATTAAGACAATAAATGAAAATAATTTAATTTACAAAGACTAGATTTTTTTAATAACTTAACTTTTGAATCATTTTTCCTCAAAATTAATCAAGTGATGTTGGGTATTCCATTTTATACATCTTTAACAATTTTTGAATTTTCATGTATTTAGCAGAATAAATGTGGTTTTCTTCTTAATATTGACAGTTGGGTAGCTTTCTTGGAGATTTTAGAAAGAGTGGATTCTGGAGATGCTATGACGCCCCGAGGAGAGAAAGGCCAGAACCAACACCAGACCCAGCCCCAAAACCACAACCAAAGACGAGCCTCAGAAGACCCCAACATAACCTCACTTGAGGACAGAAACTCTTTTGGGAACAGTCCTCGAAACAGCGGGTCCCAAAGGGATAGAAGCGGGAACAGGTCTAGGGATGGACCAAGGCAACATGTAGGAGGACTAGCACCTGTTATAGAGCCAAGAAGACCAAGTACCTGGCCTAAGAGACCTATTAAGGAGGTTCTTCCTACCCCAGAGGAGCCCAAGAAAGTATCATCACCACCTTGGCTCAGGAAACCACTTGCGGTGAGTGATTTTAGAGTAAACTCGTGATTCGCAGAATATATATACATTTTATTACTTTTTGGAACAGACGAGTTGAAGAACTGCATGCATGACAGGGATAACTGAGGATTCGATATGGTCTCGGCAGTTTAGCCCGACCTGGTAGGTAGGTAGGTTATTACTTTGAATAGTTTATTTAATCATCTTATAACAACTGTTTTTATTGTTATTCATTTAAAATTTGGGATATATGTTTCTATCGTTGCAGACAAGTGAATAATAATATTTGTCTTTATAATAATCCTAATGGAATAAATAATTGAATTATGAATAACGATGTCATATGGAATGTATGTAATATATTATTATATAAGTAGTAGTTTCTTTACTCTATTTGTTTGTATTTCATTGTGAACTCTTCAGCATTAGTACTTGATTACCCCCATTGAATCATATTAATGTGTAATAAACAAAATGAAATTTCACAGAGAGCATTTTTGAAAGTCATACCAGAGAGTTACCGAAATCTCTTTAATTGATTAAAACTACATGTATGAAGATTGTTAGATATTTTGTCAAATCTTCACTGACATGCTTTTCTCAGATTCTGATTTTATTTAAAACCAAGTATCAGGGTCGACTATCCAAGTGTTTATTTCTTATTTCAATTATGAAAACATCATGTCAATGATTATTTTTCTTCACAGAGGATTGAGACCTCGAGAAATGTCCCAGACACAACGATGTGACTGACGTCGAGATGGAAATCACTCGCAACGACACTCCACAGAGGACCGTGCCTCTGTTAACTCACCCCCGTCACCGCCTCCCCTAAGCGAGAGGATTACGAGATCGAACAACTCAGACAGATGGCGCAGGAACATCAACAGCGCCACCGACGCCGGCCTGCAGAGCAGGATGTGGTGGTAATGAAGAAAGATGAGAAGCGGGAGAGAGAGGCTTGGTTCAAAGGGTTTCTCCACCTGGCTAAGGGGCTCTACAGCACTGATACATCAAAGACAGGTAAGAATCAAGGGGTGATGCAACTCTACACTTTATTTACAGATATATTGTGAAGGCACAAAAAAAAAAAATAATAATAATGCATTTATTTCTTTAACTGAAAAATTCATTAGGCTGCAAATGAGATTACAGCATTTTATGCTTCATGCTGTAACTCATGAATGTTAGCAATTATCAGTGATCTGTTACTATATTTCTTTTATATATTTTCCTGAACATAACTTGTACCAAAGACAAATTTACAATATGGTATCTATAAGTGTTTTCTGAATGAGTCTCAAAAAGCTCTGGATTCAATCTATAGGAAATCTATTGTATGTTATAATTGTGCTCCAGTCAGTCATGAATGAAGGGGACCACTTTTTTTTAATCTATTATTATTTATTATATTTTAGTTCCTTCCATGGTGAATAGAGATATACAAAATAAGCCGTATAATTTAATCCATAAAACATCTTTTGCTTTACTTTGATGTAAAGAAGGCACAATATGACATTCTTCATCTTTCAAAGTCACAATGTTTGGTTTCCCTCTTTTAGGTTGCCTGGACCGAGATGATATGATGAGACTGGTGAACAACTACAACCTTATCTATCAGCTAGGGATCTCATCTTCTCACATCAAGAGAGTCATTGAAACATGCTGTCATGAAGGAGACCAAGTACCTATACAACCCGTTATTGAGATACTCAGACAGAAAAAGAAATGATGTACTCTTCTGCGGCCTCCATATATAAATGAACTCTCAAAGGGGATCAAGTAACAATACAATGTCCCATCATTGAGATGCTCAGATAGAAAAGTAAACGATGTACTCTGCTGGGCTCTGATACCTAAATGGACATGATGTTATGAAAGGTGATCAAGTATATATACAGCCCGTCATTGAGATATTCGGACAGAAAAAGAAATGATGCAGCCTTCTGGGATCCTGATACCTAAATGGACATGCTGTCACGAAGGATATCAAGTACCCATATGTCCTGTCATTAAGATAATCGGACAGAAAAAGAAATAAAGTACTCCAATGGCTCCTGATACCTAAATGGACTTCTATGAGATATTCGGACAGAAAAAGAATTGATGTATTCTTCTGGGCTCCTGATACCTAAATGGACTTTCTGTCGCGTCTTTGAGATACTTGGACAGAAAAAGAAGCGATGTAGTGTTCTGGGCTCCTGACACCTACCCAGTAAGGTTTGGAGGTCATTGTCCAGTGGCGAATATAGCTGGGTTAAACACGATACCCTTTTTTTATTAGTGTTAGTTCACCATTGAACGCCCCTCCAAAGTATTGTGGCTAATCTGGCCAGATTTGTCACTGATTTTTATTTGCATTTTAGTTGCATCACTTGACAAGAGATGCAAAGGTCATTGGTTCAAACCCAACACTGGCATGTATGTCCTTGAAAAAGATATATTACAGGCAAAGAGTACAGATAAGTAGTCCACCAATGTAACTTCTATTGCAGATTTGTTATAGTGCATTTGATACATGTATATCATTTGTTGCAATGGTATACAGCTGTTCCAAAAATCCTGAGTGTGTACCGGTATACAAGACGTCTACTATACATGTACTTAGATTTAGATATGGAGTGTAAATGATGACAATTTGCCTATCGATATTGTACATGGCGGTACACAGCTTTATCGTACATCAGTATACTAGTATGTGAATAAGTAATTGACAATGATTTTAGAACACTCTTGGACTTGTGAATATCCACTTTGTCTATTTCCCTAGTGTCATGAATTTGATATCACTTTGCTGCACTGGAAAGATGATGTGAGAGTGCAAAATCACCCCCCCCCCCCAATCCACCCACCCCTTTTTCCTAATTTAATTTGACACTATTTTGTATAAATTTTTTTACTCACAAACAAAAGAGATGTCTTTCCATCACAAATTGCAGTGTTTTCACATTGACTGCCAGACTAAACATAGCCCAAGATTTTGTTGGTGTTTCTGTATCACAAATTCAATAACATTGGAGGTTTCTTTCCAAGTTCTAAATAATAAATTTGATCAAAATGCCCACGCAATTTTCTTCTTTTTTTTTATAAAGGGAACGGTTATATTAATGTTTTGTTTTTTGACAATCGTTGTACAGCAGTAAGAACAAAGCTTAATTTAGTAAATTAAACTTTTTGTCATTCAGCTTCAGCTAGATGTAGAGGATATCTAATGTGCCCTTGGATTGGGATAAAGATTTTCCTTTTTAGAAATTCTCAAACATGAAGTAAACAGTTTATAGTTACTTAAATTGAGAACACGTAGCTTTAGGAGATGTGTTGAGCTTTGTATTCAGAGTCATAGGCTGAATTTGTTGTTAGGCGTGCATCAATGATTACCTCATAAAAGCCAATGTTTTGGACTAAATGTAAATATCAGAATTATATTGTAAAAGCAATTTAATTTCAAAGACTGATCTAAAAGTGTTTTATTTGGTGATAAGATATTATATATTTTTAAAGGTTGTAAGATTAGGAAAAGTGAAAAGATGTAAATTTCACCTTGCCAAATGAAATTGGACATGAAAATAGAAAAGTATCTGTGTTTTGATAGTGAAGCAGTTGTTATATGTATTGATACATTTCTTCTTGTGAAATTAGGAAGCAGTGTGAGTATATAAACATCTTTTAAGTATTTGATAGGAATATTTTAGTTTTTATTGATTTTGTGTTCAAATATCTAGCTTAGTTGCATCTTCCTTTTTGCAAAGTTTTTATGCATTTCTTTGATGGATATCAGATGTCTCGTTAAGTAGTCTAAATTTGAAATGCTAATATATTTCAATTAAATTGTGTGTTATGTGGATGGTGGTTGATTACTAAATATTTTTAAAAACATGAAATTAAATGGATATGTTATTAACAAATAGTGTTTATTTTTCATAATAGATTCTGTCCATCATATGGGCTTTCAGAACTCCCTCCATTATAAAATGTCTTTCAAAATCAAAATCTGAAATAAAAGATTACATTTAAGATTAGATAAATGATTACAATTAAGATGAGCCACTGGAGTGACTGAGCTTTGAAAGAAAGAAATATATTGCCTATGACTTGGTGTTTTGCTTTTTACACATACCTTTATTTATGTATAATTGCAAACATTCTTGAAAAAGCATCATTGCAGGCTTATGCTAAAGTGTAGCGTTGTGGCGCGGCGCGGCGCGCTAAAAAATGGAAATAATCGACGAAAAAAAAATGAGGTGTCTTGAAAGCGTCCTACAAAAAAGGAAAAGATTCTGAATCGATTTTTGTGAAATTTTAGGAAATGAGCCCAAGTCATGGGCGGATTCAAGTTCTTCCAAGACAAAGAATTTAGGAGCTGGCATTGTGTGAGTACAAAGGCCGGCCCCCTGATTCTGTGGACCAGGACCAGGAATTTCATTGAAATTCGCAATTAAAACAATGTGAACGTGGACCGGGACCAGGAGTGGACCAGGACTAGCCCATCACGATTTCTGGTTGCTGGCATTATGTGAGTACTAAGGCCGGCCCCCTGATTCTGTGGACCAGGACCAGGAATTTCATTGAAATTCGCAATTTAAACCATGTGAACGTGGACCATATCAGGACCAGGAGTGGACCAGGAACTAGCCCATCGCGATTTCTGATTGCTGCCGATAGCCGTAAACAGCATCGACCAAACTTTTCATATGAATTTGTGACCCCGATTTCTTTCACCTAATTTGACGCTTTTAATCAGCCCGGGTATAGCTGTGCGCATACACAGAACGACTACGCGTACAATGTCCGGTCAGCTGTGCGGTTGAATCTGATTGGCCGGCCAGGATCACGATAGGTAGGCGGACTGTTCTATTTAGAGCAAGGGGGTGACACGGCGTTTGGGCTTAGTGGGAGGGACACGTATTATTTTCAGCAGAACATTGTTTCTTGTCATTTTCTTGTCAAGGAAAATCTCATCGCTACCTGACTGCGTGATTATTTACGAAAAATCAGTACAAATGTCGCCTCTTTTCTTCTTTTTCTAATTCAATCTCGATACCGCAGTGATCCACAGAACTAAAACCCTTGATTTCCCCTGAGCAAGAATGGTACGACCCGTAGCCGGCCTGGCTCGCTATAGCCAAGTTCCCAAATCAGACGTAGGCATCAATTGGTTTGATCTTTTGAGTAAAAAATGACGGTGCTTTTTTTTCATCCAATAAGAATAATTTTATATATCAACATTTTCAGAATGAGCTGAATAACTTAAATCTTTTTCCGTTGGTGAAAAATAGCCCACTCCGGCAAAAACTTACTGATAAAGCCGGAAGCATTCAGTCAAAAAAGTTCAATACCATAGAAACTTTGACAAAATTGATGAAATTCAAAACAAAAAATGACGGTACGCTGAAAGAGCAAAAAATCGTGATTTTATATCACCATAAACGAAGAAAAGTTACATTTTCTAATACTTTTTTCCGTTGGTGAACTAGGCCCATCGGGTCAAAAGATATGGTTGAAACAAGAGGAAAATTGTACCGTTTTGCAGCTTTTTATAGCGGCGCGCAGTGTGTTAGAAGGGGTTGACGCTTAAGTGTTAGGGTAAAATCCATATGCATCGTTTTGGAACTATTAGTCACACAATTTTTGACACACACACACACACACACACACACATGCACACTAACCCCACACAAGGGCTTATGCTAAAGTCTCGAGTCCGAAAAATGATAATCATTTCCAAAAATTTCACAAAAATCGATCCAGAATCTTTTCCTTTTTCGTAGGACGCTTTGAAGCACCTTGTTTTTTTTTTCGTCGATTATTTCCATTTTTACCGCCGCGCGCGCCACAACGCAACACTTTAGCATAAGCCTCATTGCAATTCATTTGTTCACTAATTTTTTTTTTTTTTTTTTTTTTTTTTTTTCATTAGTCATCATAGTACAATATATCCCTAATTTAGGCCTATAGAGATCTCAATAGTTGAATATTTTCTGCAGTAACAATTTTAGATCATATTTTTCCAATATCTTTATTTGAGTCTTCTTTTCTTTTTATGAAAAAGTGAGCATAGAAAATGGGATTCCATGGGAATCCGATGAAATCCCATTTTCTTTGCTCATTTTTTCATATTATATCTTTCTTGTCCACTTCCCTCTTTGTTAAATTTTTGTCCAGCATAAACGCATGCGTATGCATGTTCTTCCACATATATAATGGTCTTTCAAGTTAATCCAATTTCTTATTCATCATGCAGCTTCATGTGTAACAATGATGTACATCCATATTCCTTTTTTTTTTTTTTTTTTTGGCATTTTAAGAGAAATTTCCAAATATCATTGGAGATGGTGGTTCTAGAAATTCAAATATGAAGTGATCCCTTGGAAATTAACTTTCCTTTAAGAATAAATTTTATTTTGAGTAATTAATTGCAAAATGTTTATTCATGTAACATGTTGTTTTCCATGTTAACATACAGTTTTGGAAAGATATCATGTTTTAAAACGGTTCCCTTTTTCAGTAGAAAATTAAGACCTTAGCAATTATCAAGATATATTTCACATTCATGTCATTGTTTATTCATCTTTTACTGGTTTACTGAAACATTACTATGTTAATATGCTTCAAAATGTTGATATCAATTGCTCTATTCATATGTGAATTAATTATTGACTAAAATGTGTGTATATAATAAATATATAAACCTATTAGATTTTGTATATAGTTTTCTTTGAATGGCAAGGCTTTGGGTGCAGGAGCAGACCCAGCAACTCTTCTGACAAAGGATTTAATTTTTAAATTCCTTTGTCAAAGCTGATGCTGGATCCAGGCCTGGGGGGCGTTTCATCAAAGGACTTGTCAGATGTTTTATCCGACAAATTTGCTCTCGGCCAATGAGATGCAAGCATTTCAGTAGCTTATAACAGTTTGTCGGATAAAACGTCCGACAAGTCCTTTCATGAAACGCCCTCCTGGGGGACATTTCATCAAAGGACTTGTCGGACGTTTTATCCGAGAAACTGTTATAAGCTTCTGAAATGCTTGCATCTGATTGGCTGAGAGCAAATTTGTCGGATAAAACGTCCGACAAGTCCTTTGATGAAATGCCCCCCTGGTGTGCATCTCGTGTTTTATGTCTTCAGAAAAAATGGATATATTTCAATGTTAAGAAACAATTATCAAAACTAAATCTTTTTTAAAGATTATGGGAATGTTCTTCAGAGAGAGAAAATAATATAAGGCCAATAATGATCAATTATAAATAAGTTGAATAATTAAAAGTTGAATTTTAAATCAGGAAGGAAAGATGAGAACTATATATAATTGTGTGTGTGTGTGTGTGTGTGTGTGTGTGTGTGTGTGTGTGTTGATGAGAAGCATAGAGATGATATTGAATGATTAATTATGTCTAAATGAACATTGTTTTTCTCGAAATTTCATATTTCCCCATACCAAAAATTTACTTAGGCACTATACTGCATGAATATTTGTATACATTTTGTAAATAGAACCAACAAAGAGCAAAAGCTAGTCAATTTTAATAGGAGAGAACAAACAAAATACAAAAGGTAAAAAAAGTTCATGCTATAGTTGCTACGTACATGAATAAAACATGAGTGTGAATGTTTTATTTTGTTTGTTTGTTTGTTTGTGTTTTTTTTTGTGTGTTTTGTGTTTTTGTGTTTGTTTGTTGTTGTTTTTTTTTTTTTTTGGGGGGGGGGTTGTAGGTCGCGAACCTACCTCACAGCCAGTAATGTAACTCTATGGTCTACCTACACTTCTACAATTATATTCCTATATACTTGTTATTGCATTCCTACATAACTTTGTCATTGATAGTAACTTTCTTTAAATGCTCCTCTTTGATTGGCTGTTGAGAAACGCTACCACGATGATCTCCGAAGATAACGGAGGAAGAACAACGAGAAGAAGATAGTATGGCATACTTGTAGGCGTGGTCTTGGTCGAATATATTGCATCATCGTTTTTGCTTCTCTGAGATACCATACCTTCCACATTTGCAACATATGCGCAGAAAAAATGGGTGATATTCTCGAAGAAATCCTGAAGATTGTTGAGCGTGTGGGGGATATTAACTCAGAAGATGTCGCAAAATGGCTTGAGAAGGATCATCAGCAGATTGTTGGGGCTGTAAAAAGTCTACAATCCCTGGGGAACGTGAGTATTGTGTCAGTCCATTGATCTGTTCAGTTTTTACTAACAAAATTTGCAACGTATGGGACAGTGCATAATATCGATTCATGAATTTTATTATAGGCCTAAGTTAACGGTTACTCTAGAGTCTACTTTAATTTTATATTCTGTCTTTGTTTGTTTTGTTGGGTTTTTTTTTTTTTGTGTGTGTGTGTGTGTGTTTGTGTGTGTGTGTTTGTTAGTTAATATCTGAATTTATTATCAATTCATTTTGTTGTTTCATTTCTTTTTCATTCTTGGTTTTTTTCTTTCTTTCTCTTTCTTTTTTTAATCGGAAAAGGGGCACATCGAAATACGTACCACTTACACTTATGCATGGTCAATCATAATTGACCTTGCACTGGGAAGTACCTTATTGCAGCAGTTTTCTTCCAATGGAAAGTCAATGCAGAGAAGTGTCTTGAGCAGCTCCCAGCCTGGCACTGGCAGCCAAGTCAAGGTGGCATATCCAAAAAAGGGTCTAAAAATTCTACTAAACAAAATTAAAAATATCTAATGGAAAAATTATATTGCAATGAGACTATTAATTATCTTAAATTATTTTGAGGTAGGTTTAAAGCTGGTTTTGCTAATTATTATTGAGAAGTTTCCTCAGCAACCAAGAGGGCGACAGACAGCTATTTTTCAGTACTGACTGATGTTGGTTTGCAGCTGTATGTGATACGTACAAGTTCGTTTTTACAGAGCTAGAGAACAATGCATTTTTATTGTTGGGCGCTCTGATTAGCTATCACGTGGAGCTCCACCTCCTGGTTGCGATGACTGAAGTGCGTTGACCATAAATGAACAACGCGATTCAGCTGTTCCCGATAAAGACCGCTTTTGTCTTGTGCGCTGTCAATCATAACCAAAGTGGACCCGTTTCGCAAGAAAAACTGCAAGACTCGACTTCAGAAAAGGTTAAGCGGAGACCCACTCTTTCAATACTTTTAAGAATAAAGAAGAGCAATATAAATAGGAACTTCTCAACGAATCCACTGTCGGACTTCGCCCAACAGTTGAAAACCTATAAAGAAATGAGGACTTACCAAAAAAATAAATGACGAATCTAAATTTTATCGTGACTATTGTTCATTGGAAGGCACAATGGTAGTGTATTTCATATGCTAATGTGATCATTCGAGCGTGGTGCATGAATTATGGCGTAAACATTTCTACGTGAGGGGGTAACGTTAGGGCTGAAGTGAGGAGCAAATAGCTCAGAATTTCTTTGAGATATTGATACACTATGTACAATTTTCCTCATTATGTTATTTAATGATGTAGATCTCTAATTTGATTCTTAATTAATAAATAATATGATTTTTGTGAAGCAAAAATGAAAAAAAAAAACATCTTTTTGGTAAAAAAAAAACAACATTTCCTTTCCAATTTTTGGAATGAATGATTGTTTTGGTAGATCTATGAAAATTAGATCTAAGTAGAGTATAGGCAAGCAGTAATTCCCAAAATAGGACTGGAAAAACCTTATTTTCACCAAAAAGAAAACGTTTTTGTTTTCATTTCACATTATGGACTGCTAACTTCTATCAGAATTTGACTGTGATCATCTAGTGCATCGCGAAGGCATCCAAAATAGTTTTAGGATCCCTGGCGAAATGCCTGTGTTTTTACTGATATTGCATGGCGTATGATTAATTGTGCGTTTATAATGTACATACAGCGACATCAGAATTAAATTGTACAGCGTAAATGCTTTGGACACTGGGAAACTTTAAGTCTGTTACAAACTCCAAATGCCATGCCCATGGTGCTCTGTACAAGATTATTACAATACTACTACAATAGAATGACAAAACTATGATTAATGTGTTTGTGTGGGTAGCTAAATGATCATTATTATATTTAATTATCAGTTTTTGTTGGATACTTGAATTGTTACTTGCTGAAGAAAAATATATTATAGAACAACCACCAGAAAAAAAACATGATAAGTGCTTCCAGACATACCGCCCAAGAGGCAACATGGACAAGTTTGCCTTTTCCCAACGATCTATCCCCGAATGGAATAAGCTTCCAAACCAAGTTGTCAATGCAGTCTCGCTTGACAGTTTCCAGAATCTCCTTCGAAACTATTTAGACGGTACCCCGCACTCCTCCTCATAACATGCACGCAAGTTAATTTTTCATCTTCGAGATAGGCTGCAGAGCCCATTGAAGATTACAGAAGAAGAAGAAGAAACCTTTGTATGACTGTGAAATATACAAATTAATGGTTCATATATTTGTAAATTTGTTATTCTTTAGTGGATTTTCTTCGTACCTTCACCCATATTTCCATTTTTCTGCTTTTTTTAAAAAAGAAAATAAGTTCCAGGATGAATTTCCTCTTTGACATTAACTGTTCTATCTTTACACAGCTCATTGAAGCTGAGCAGCAGACCACCAAGCATTGGGAGCTAACTGCTGAAGGGACCCTGATTGTGAACAATGGCAGCCATGAAGCCGCAGTTTACAATGCTATACCCTCCGAGGGTATCACACAGGCTGAGCTCATGGTAAATTCAAAGTCAAAACTCAGATTGTCAGAAACGTCTATTTTTGTAGGCCACTTTGTTTTGTTTTAGCAATATTTGATTAGACTGTATACGGAATACTATAAAAGTGAAACTGAACATTTTTTTTTTTTAATATGACCAAATTATCTACGAAATTCAAGATATTTCAGACAAAACTGTCATGCCAAATTTAGTGAGCACTGTAAAAAAATAGATATTTTTCAAAACCTGTTGGCCTACAGTAAAAGATAGACCTTGTACATGAAGATGCCCATGTAAATATCAAAGGATATTTTAATAAGTTGAACAAATTAAATTTGTATTTGTTATGGTGTTTGAAATAGGTGCCTGTTGTTAGGAGTACATAATCAATTTTGATGACGGAAATGTACATTGTATGTAACAATATCCACATGCATGGAATACTTTATATATAAGGAGTGGAGATTGTGCACTGTAAAAAGTGCGGGATTGTAAATGAATCCAATGACCGGGGTAATAATATACTGTAAGCGCAGTGATATAGTTTACTAAAAGGCACACTAAATGCTAGTTATTATGCATGGCTGTTAGGATTTTGAAATTAAACCAAATTATGAGGTTAATGAGAGAAAAATTTGCATATTTATACATCCATACTAGTATGCAATTAGGAGAAATTATACATAACAAGTTATGGGCTTATGCATGAAAATGTGTTTGTAACTATCATTTTAGTATTAAGTATCTCATTATTCTCTGCACAAATGCATTTCCTCTTTATTTGAAGCCTTCTGTACGAATGAAATCAGTGAACCTACTCTGGGTAAACAATACTATTATTAATATTATCAAATGTTTGTTGCTGTATCTTTGTGTGAATCTTGCAGAAGACTGTTCCCAATGCTAAGATAGGATTCAGCAAGGCCATGTCAGCAGGATGGCTGGAGGTCAATAAGAAGTGTGACGGTGGCCCAAGGGTACAACGGAAGGTAAGTTTACGAGCAAGATTAACAATTGGTAAAGTCAACAAATTTTACAGGCATTGAACTGTCTCCAAAGCAAAAGTAATAGACTCTTACAAAATGAACTATTGTGAACATGGAATATTTCACTGGGTGGAAATTTTTGTGAATTTTGTGCAAAAATATAAACAGCCAAATATTTTTATTTTCTTTATTTTTTACCTCATGGTGGCTTAAATGTCTTGTGAAATGGAATAATTAAAAGTTCCTGCATTTCTTAAAATTTTGCTATCATCCTTTGGCAATTAATTAACCTTCATTTGCATCAATCTACAGAAGTGTAGTAAGTGGATACCTGCTAGGATTTATCTTCAAAATGTGCCATGCACTACAAATAGTTACTGGAGTTAAAGCCAGGTTAATAATATGTAAGTTTAAAGCTCTTTGGAAAAGCACATTGAGATGTTCTATCATAAGTAAAATATGCTTTTACAACAAGTGAACATTATTATTATAACAATAATTGTTATAATTATTTATTCTGCATTTTAAAATACAAGAATGATACATAGTTTTATATACAAAAAATATATACCGGGTGAGTAAAAAAAAAATAGATACCTAGAAAAATGTCATTAAAAAGAAAACCAATTAATGAACCCCAAATTACTCTGAAAGAGTAATTTCTCCCTCATCTAAATTATTATACTTATATTCTGAAAGAGTAATTTCTCCCTCATCTTCTGGTACCATTTTTGTGTGGAGTGTCTTTACGCTTTGATGAATACGACGTATTGTTTGCGAACATGTCAATTTCGAATTGCTCAAGAGTGGGGTTAAGATTTGGGATGAGTTATGCTTTCGGAATATGTATATTAATGTGGGGTTTATAAATTGGGGGGGGGGGTTGCCATGTTTATAGGTGTCTAGTTTTTTCTGACTCACTCGGTATAGTAAGAGAAATATACATGATATTAACAAAACAAGTCTGAAATGTTTTCCATTTAGGTCTCTTCAATAACCGATAAGGTACAAGCTCATCTCCAATCAATCAGACAAGGGAACATAGAGACAGTCACAGACAAGGAGAGGTCAGAACTCAAGAAGAGAAAGCTAATCACTGAAGTGTAAGTTTCAAGTTTGAAAGTTATTGTGTCGGTAAAAAGCAATCATTAAAAAGCTGAAGACCTAGAAAAAGCACAAGAGAATGGGAGATTTTTTTTCTTTCAGTGTTAACCATAATTTTGTCCTTCCAAATTTCCAACAAATCCAGTGATTATGGTTATGATAAATATTGGATTGACAGATTACTTGTATAAATGCTAAACTTGTTTTAGTTAATATTTTAATTTCAAAAAGTTCATAAGCAAGATGTCTCCACATTTCTTCTATAGGAGTATGAATCAAGTCTTTAGGGTTTGTGTGGATTTAAGGATCCTGTTTAAATTTTGCAATTTTTATGGTCCAGAGCTCAAATTGAACAGCACATGTAAATGTATAAAGGGTGCCTGCTGATAGAATACTCATATTTATATATTTTATATACATTTTCTTTTCTTTTTGTTTCTTTGTTTTTACAGAACAAGGAATACTTTCCTGATCAAGAAAGGAGAAGACTTCAGTACAAAGATACAGAAGCCTGAGACGGATCTCACACCAGACATGATAATGAAGTAAGAGAATTTTAACCCCTAAACTGCTGGAGACCGCCCATCGGCTTACTCACCAGACCGTCCAAAACCGCTCCTGTTTTATGCATGCTATAGTCATGATAAGATTAAAAATATGCGATCAAACATTCCCATACGTGATTTGCAATACCCATGAGATGTGTGCTGTCAGATTCTGCACACAAAAAGTATGTTTTACAAGTATTACTTATTAAAGCACTCTGATCCAAACATCGCGAAGACCTTTACGTTAGGGAGTAAGTTGACACTTTCCATGGAGTTTCTAGGTGCTAATGGGTGAAAAGATAATCTTGAATTCTGGTTGTGAGGGAAATTAACTTCTCACAGAATTTAAAGGAATCTCAACTGAATGTTCAAAACTACAAGTGAAGGATAACTGACATAATTTTGGTAAAAATCATAAATGTAGCTGAGAAATTGGTAAGAAAAAAAATGAACATGTGCTCGTCATGTTGTTCTGAATGCAAATTACATTGTGGTTTTCAATCAGATATGACTAGTGTAACTAGTGTCTGTAACCTGATCTATATTTTACGGGTTCAAACCTTCAAACCACTGTGCGATAAACATTTCAGAATCAACTTCAGCCAATTTCTTTGAATGATAGTGTCACCATAGAAAGATAATCTGATCTAGATTTAGGAGTATCACATTTAGAATAAAACTGTAAATAAAAAGTATCAGGAGTTGGTCAAGCGGTAACGCACATTGTCAAATCACTGAATCAGCCTACAAACTGATATCATAATAATAGTAATACACTATTCATAAAGCGCAAAATAAATAATTACTCCCCTAAGCGCTGTACAAACAAAATGTATAATAAAAAAAATATGTAGCAGACCCAGGTTTCAAACCCAGTCACGTCTCTCGGATGATGACGTTTAAGGTCGGTCCCAGACGTAAATAATCATATCTGATTGATACACGTCTGTCAAAACCCAATACTACTCCTCCTATCAATTTTTTTTTGCATTTTTCTTACATTTGCACAAAAATTCACGGAGTTTTTTTTTTTTTTTTTTTTTTTTCCCCCTCCACAGGGATTTTATTTATTTTCAGTCTCAAAAAATTGCATTTTCAAAGCATATGATATGACATAAATCAATAGCATTTTACAATAATTCAAAATACAATGTAAGAATATAAACTGTCAAGTATATAATACACACATAATCATTCAAAAGTGCTTCAAGATTAAAAGCAAAGTATAACAACATTCACTATGCTAACCTTCACTTAAACAGTCTTTGAACTGAAACCATTTTTCTCTAAACTTATTAGCCTTAAAATTCGATTCTGCAATGTATTTTTCATTTTGAAATAGGTTATAATCGAAATTTTAATATTATCAAAAACAGGAATTTTTTTGTTTATTTTGCAAGTATATATCATCTGTCGGACTACTATCAGTATGCAATTTAATGCATGGTTATTTGAACCTCTTAAACCAAATAGTTTTATCTTGAAGTGAAAATATGATTTTCTTTTCTAGTTCCATCAAAAATCCAATGTTCAAGCATATCCCAAATAGGTTTAACATGAGTACAATCGCATAGCAAATGGATAACTGTTTCAATCTGTTCTGTTACAAAACGTGCACTCTTTTTTAGGAACTAAATTCATTTTAAACAATATGTCATTCGTATATAAAATACGATGTAACACCTTAAACTGGAACCATCGTAGGGCAACATCAGTCGTACAATTAAATCCAATGGAACAATATGTTCCCCAGTTTTTGTCATTCAAGTCAAAATACATTTCCATTTAAAAAACTTTTGCATTCAGCTTTCCTTTTCTTCAAATAAATTGCATAGATATGTGCACAACCTTTTATATGTTTCATAACAAGTGACATTGTATCTGGTACAAAGGGCTGCTGAACCTTCTTATAAGTAGTAAATTTGCTAAAACCTTCTCGAATTGCATCACATAATCCACGATAAAAAAGAAAAAATTGATATGAATATTATACATATCGTGAACTTCGTTCAAAGAAAGAAATTACCATTTGCATCTAAAATATCATTTACAAAACGAATACCCTTTTTACACAATGAACTATTAAAGATTGAGTTATTACCAATTCTAATGTAATCATTGTTCCATAAGGTTGGCAGGAAACAGTATTATAGTGGATGGATTAAAAGTGTTGGAATAAGCCATGAACATTTCTTTCCAAAAACATTCTTTGATTTTCTTGCAAGTGTTCGGTATAATTGTTCCCATGAAAAATCTAAGTTTTGAATTCCTGGCAGAAAAATTGCAAAAGACCACGTATAAAACGATACCCTTTTTACACAATGAACTAAAAGATTGAGTTATTACCAATTCTAATGTAATCATTATTCCATAAGGGTTGGCAGGAAACAGTATTATAGTGGATGGATAAAAGTGTGGAATAAGCCATGAACTTTCTTTCCAAAAAGCATTCTTTGATTTTCTTGCAAGTGTTTCGGTAATAATTGTTCCCCATGTAAAAATCTAAGTTTTGAATTCCTGGCAGAAAGATTGCAAAAGACACAGTATATTACTATCTATTGAACCATTTACCAATTTCTTAATCCAGGAAATTTTCAAATATTGGCAATGTAAATTTATATCGATCATTTTCACTCCGCGTCTGAGTAACTTTGCGACATTGACTTCTACATATCTTATCTGGTTTCTCTCCCCAAATGAATCTATGAAACTGAGCGTTTATATTTAAGAAAATCTTCATCTGGATTTGGGAGAGAGAGAATAAGGTAATTTAATTTAGATACCAACAGTGATTTGACAACTGTAATTCTTCCAAGGACAGTTAAATAACGTTTTAACCATGATGTCATTTGACTTTTGATCTCTTTAAATTTTTTCAATTATAGTTATGATTGATCATTTTTTGCAAATCGTACAAAAGTCAATACCTAGATATGTAATATAATCATCAAACACCCAATTTAATTTTTCTATTCAAAAGAATACCATCTTTTTTATTTTTATATTGTCCAATCCATATTGCATGTGTTTTATGTATATTAACTTTCAAACCGACATTGAGTTGATTCATCTAAAATATTCAAAGACAATTTTAATTCCGTACTGATCCATTCAATGTCAAAAGGGTATCGTCTGCATATTGAATTATTCTAAGATTTTTTGTCTGAAGGTAAGTTCAAACCAGCAATTGAATTTGATCGCCTAAACAAAAGACCAAGTATTTCAGCGCATAACAAAAAGATATATGGAGACAATGGGTCTCCTTGACGACAGCCCCGCTCTACTGAGAATCTTGGAGACAGATGTCCATTGACCAATACACAGGATTGAGCATTTTCATGAATACATTAAACCATTGACCAAATAGATGGACCAAACTTAAAGAAATGTAGTACTTTTCTAATGAAGTCATAGAAATTGAGTCAAACGCCTTTTCAAAATCAATTTAGTAGAATTTAATCCGGAAATATCTTCGAGTTGAGTGTACATAATATATCATATAACAAAGGGATATTTTCTCCAATATAGCGTCCTGACACAAAACCTTTCTGATTTTCATGTATAAGAGTTGCAGTACATTTTTTAATCTGTTTGCAATACAAGCAGAACCTAGTTTATACACTACATTAATAAAGATATTGGTCTCCAATTTTTAAGTAATGCCTGTCTTTGGTTCCTTTGGGAATTAATGAAATGACTCCTAATTTTTGTGTGTATGACATTCCGGATTGATAAGCAGAATTCAAATATCTAACTAAGAACATGTGTAGTTCTTTCAAAGTGTTTTAAAGAATGCTGCGGTGAAACCATCTAGACCTGGAGATTTATTATTTTCATTTTTTTAAGGGCATTATAAACCTCATCGACCGAGAGTTCTCCTTCTAGTTTCTGTGACATATGCATCAGTATTTATTTATACCTTCATCATTTAAAATTGTATTTAAGTCTACATCTACAACCGGATTGTTCTGTACAATTTAGAATAAAATGAAACAATTCTAATTGTTATGTTCATCATGTGATATAATTTCCTTGTTTCGGAAGTAATCAGTTTGCATATTCGTTTATTCACAGCATTTTGTTTTTCTAAGTTTAAAAAATATTTTGATGGTTTCTCGCCGAATTCCATCCATTTTATTTTTGATCTCATCTTTATTCCTTCCAGTTTTTCTTTCTCAAGGATTCCAATCGAGTTTTTTCTCATTTAATGTAATTCAAACCATATCTTATATGTTTTAGATAACAAAGCCTTTTCCAAGTCTACAAATTTCTTTCCAATCGTTTTCTAAATTTACCAATCTTTTCTTTTTGTTAGCTGAATATGAAATTGTTTCACCCCTGATTACAGTCAACAACGTATCAAAAATAGTTGATCACTTATTGTAACTCACATTGGGTAGCTTGTCCTCCTGTTCATTCATAATTAAATCATTATTTATGTTGGACTGAATATGTCGTAATCGTTTGTTGAATAACATCTTTAGTTGTTTTACATACTCATCATCCCTTAACAATGAGTTATTGAATTTCCAATAGCTCGGACAATTTTAAATTGATTTAACAACCGTAACTTTACCAAAGAATGATCAGATCTATATCCTGGCAGTATTTCTATTTTGTTAAAAGCGACATTAATTCAGATTTTACTTAAAAAATAATCCAGTCTGGCCGCCTACTTAAAGGAGTTGGTTGGCGCCATGTAAACATTTTTACTCCGATATGTAGTCTTCAGGGGTCTACTAAATTCCAAATCATTTTATATTGATCACTTTTTCTTAGCATTTGGGTTATTCAGATGAATATAGTTACATGTGTTCCTTATCAAAATCCTGGACAAGATCCAATCCCACATAAATTGTTAATGGATTGTTAAATTCTAGAGCAATTCCTTTCAATATCTGCATAAAAAAATTAACATTTTCATGATTAGGGCCGTATAATGAGATTTAAAACGTTATTTTATAATTCATACTCTATGTTAGAGCAACGAAATTTCCTTCTACTGATCTTTCAATTTGATTTAAATTAAATTGTATTCCTTCCCCAAACAAAATTGCAACACCCCTTTGCATTGGATGTTTTGTGACTGAAAAAAACAATTATCCCCCCAAAAACGTTTGATATTAGCTTCATCGTCAACTATAAAATGAGTATCTTGCAAGCAGGCAAATTTTGAAACTTTTTAGATTTGACATATTCTAAAACATCACATCTTTTATCATGATTACCCAAACCTCGACAGTTTTAAAGAAACAATACTGAAACTACCTGTCATATATCGGTTAAACATGAAACTATGAACATCAAATCCGTTGGAGTTTTTTATTTTTTTTAAACGTCAAACAACTACAACTAATACAAAACTAAACACACAACACATATGTCTCGAATAAGCGAGACTAAAGACGCAACAACAAGAAAGCCACAAGACCCTTTTTCTTGCGCCGATCCCTAAAAAAATCCGATCCAACCTATTGGAAAGAAGTCAATGTATCTGCCACATTCAAAAAGCAAAAAATTCGACGCTTCATTAATTGTTTCAATTCTTCAGCGATTTTAAATATCTTCATGTCTTGCGGAATGTATGCAGTAATATTATGCAAGAACGTAACTTACGTAATCCCGTCTTCTGATTTATAAATGAAAAGAAATCTTTTTCTCAGATACAATGTAAGATCAGGTGCAAGTCTTTAAAAGCCCGATTACAGTCGGCCAACCAAATACCGATCCAAAAACTTTTCGAGCCATAGTATGTACATGTTAACACGTACACAACTCTTAGTCTGAATTGAATAAACAATAACCTCTCAAAGGTTACCAAGAAATCAACATATATATTCATATTGAGATTTGTAAATAAATGCTGTCATCATAACTTCAAAATAACCGTTTTCCTGAACTAATACACAAATTAACACACTGATCTTTCTTAAATCCTGAAAGTTTTTATCAGGGTAAACAAAAAATAACACATTCTCACATATTGTCATCCTGTTTAGCCTAAGTATAAATCTTCAATGATTACAGAAAAGGAAACCCATACATTCTTTGTAGAACATACTACTTTTAAATATTAAAGCAGTCACAATTGCTGGAGTTTCTGGTCAACCTGAAATAATCCCAAAAACCCCAAAAGACACGCTTTACATACTCAAATTACAAAGATTATCACCGTAATAAAGTGTCATCGTTAAAACTGCTTTCTCAGAATTAGAGAAAGATACAAAATTATAAAATTCTCAGTCTGAAATTTCATATCTTTTCCTGATAGCCTTAGCAACAATGAAAGTCAAACATTGATGCAAGCAGTCTCTAATCATAAGTGAAAGAGTATCCTCGTTTTAATTCGTCCCATAAAAAATGGTATCTGGCATTTCATATTCAGTTCTCCTTGATCATGAAACAACAATAAAAAAAAAATGTACAATTTATATCTCACTTCATAATGTCGAATTTGAACGTATCATTTTTGTTAAAATTTTACTTGAAATAACAAAAAAAATAATAATAATAAAGGAATAATCAAATATTCTTTGAAAAAAAAAGTGCCACTTTTTAATCCAATTAAACATTCATACTCAGATCCACCAGAAATAAAATCGTGGATTTAAAGCTCGATAGTACCAATCAATTTTCAAAGAGCTCATGTTAGTCTTTGTTTTCTTCTTTCTTTCTTTTGTTCTTTTTTTTTAATATCTCTTTTTGTACTTTAAAACAAACTTTAAGTTTTTTAAACAAAATTTAATTTTCAAGTAAAGTCATTTAGTTCCAAGAGAGTCGCTGCGGAACGTATGTATCTTCGGTCTACTCATTGATACGTTTCATTATATCACTTTGATCTTCTATTTTATTTTTCTCTTTCTTTCTTCATCTGCTCTTCTACTCTTTTTCAATAACTATTGCTCCATGCCGTTGCTGCTCCTCCTTTTCTCTGGCTTTCTAGTCGCAATTTAGTACCCCAATCTGATCCTTGTTGATTTGCTCATTATCGTCTGATAATCATATGCTGCCTTCTCCAACAAATTTTTCTTTTTTTCAACTTTGGGGGATTTAGATCTCCGTAACGATTCTCAGCCTGGGAGTTGCTTCCTTGATCAGGTTTTGGAAAACTTTTGGAATGCTAACGGAACGTGCGTCGCGATCTCTCTAAGTGCGAAACGCACGATGATTTGGATCCGGCTGTAGAGTATTCCTATCTTCTCCTGGTTGAGTCGTCGGGGAAGTCGATGAGCATGTGCTAAAGGATATTTGAGCTTCTTCTGTGAAAACTATCTCCTTGAAAACTCTTTCTGACGACATTTGAAACACATTCATTCTGCTTTTGGCACACCATTACAATAGCAGATTCATTTTCCTATCATGCACTTCATTGCATGAATAATCTCTAGCTCATTCACACCTTTCTTTCTCCCTCCTTCCTTACTTTTTGCAAAGCAATATTTTCTCATTTTTCTAGCCCCGCAGCAGTAGCTTGCAGCGTAAGGTTTCAACTTCTGGTAAGCGTTTACGGATTCGGGCATCTTCTCTCGCATGGACATAGACAATTGAAAATTTACGTCATCAAGTTCTTCATGATCTTGTTAATGGAATCTAAAAGAATTCAGTGCGATTGACTCGACGTAGTCGTAGATCACCGGTTTGACCCCATGTGTCACTGTTCTCTTGTATAGGGCGGGGTGCTGTTGTCGTCCGTGGTTGTGGCTTTATGGGGTTTATGTACAGGAATGTGTGCTTGGGAGTTCCGTCCATTGGTTTCTGTGTTGAACCAGTTCTTACAGTTGATAAGAATTTTGAACTTCGAATTCCGGCGTTTTTGACGAAGAAGATAAGGTTCTCTATCCATGGTTTTCTCGCTTTTGATGATACAACACCCCCCCTCCAGTTCATATAATATTTATGGCAAACCATGGCCATGATCGGATTTCGAAGCATTTGTGACGCGAGCACTTACACTTCACCAACCTGTGCTTTATTGCCGTGACGTCATCTCCTTCATGGCGTTGACGTCGTTGAAGGTATTTTGCTATCAAATTACCTGATCTAACTTACTTTAACCACTTATATGTATTTTCAGAGGAACATGGGCAAGACCATAAGTTCAAGGACTTCTATAACTTTGAAGCTTCTCGGAGGTCCATGCCCCCTCAGGTCAGCCTTCAAAACACTTCTTCAAAGTACGGTCACAGTTCAGGCAAATCTCCTGGAAATGGGAGTAAGTTTCTAAGACAGCACATAAGTTACCATCTATGATTATTATAATTATTGATCAGTAAATATACAATCTCTGCCTATACTTCGAATCATTGAGAACTGAAAAAAATAGCTTTGACTAGAAAAGATACAACTCATGAAGGAATTAAAACCAACAACATAGAGTATAAAGCAGAAAGTGACTTCAAAAATACCTATTGGCTTGGCAATAATCATTATTAAATTATTATATTATTTGATTATTATTATAATTAATAATTTCTTGATTTCAGGAATTTTCTGAAATGCCAACCAACAACTTCATAGAGGACCTTTCTGGAACTTTGATGCCCTTTCCGTCCTAGCAACATCCAAGCTAGAGATGAGTCTGCTACATTCTTCATCAAGGTACCAATCTCTCTTCTTTATTCTGACCCATCCGACCCTTTACCTGCCTTTTACTCTTATCTTGGTGCAATCACCATGGTTTTAAACGTGAACAACCCCCCCCCCTCTTTGCGAATACATGCTCATTTAAATAGCCATTATCTATATTTCTGCAGTTTTTGTACAGCAATTTGACTATATCTACTTATAGAAATATACATTAAGAGCTACTGTTAGAGAAATCAGGCAGGGGTGGAACATGGGGTCGGCAATTTTCTTTCTACTTTAAGTTATACATTTAGGTCAAACTTAGAAAAATAGTATTAGAATTATTATAATCTCTAATTATCTTCATGAATATCACAACCCCTTAAAATGCCTTTTCGGTACTACTTAAATGGGCAAATTCAAATTAGCACTGTTTTCAACACTAATAAAACTGTATTAAAATTCTGCAAAATCATTTGAAATTTAATGGCTGACTTCTCCAAACCATCCCGATAACGCTTTATAGGTGATATTTTACATAAGTAATTGATCATTCCATTATCTCAGGGGGGTGACGCAATTTTCCTGACTTTTTAGGAATTCCAAAATACCTATGGGTTATCTTTGACGTGCTATAAAAAAAAAATGGCCCAAATTTTTCTGGAAGGCCTAATGATTTTAATTTTTTTGGGGGCATAGGACCAACCCAGGTGAAGTCATTTCAGTTTCAAATCGTGGAGTCTTTACTTTGTTCACCAGCCGCTTTAAAGTATGCTCTTTATCAAAATGGCAAAGAAAGTGTAGTTTTGTGTCAATGTGGTAAATCTCTTCCATTATCTTGCGATATTGCACTGAAAAAGCATCAGATTGTTTGTAGAATGAGCCATTCTATGAACTAAGTTAATTATTTTTTTATTCCCTCACAATGTTTTAATTTAGTTATTGAATCATACCCATAATACTGAAATAGACGGATCCATAGGAACAATGATCCTAGAAATTGTTCATGTACATACGTGTATAAGGAAATGTTATTATTGGAAGTCAATCATGACGATAATAATAAGGTTTTATTAAGCTTTGTTTTCATATTCGAGATATTGAGTTATGGAATATACAAGTAGAGTTTTTTTTCTAATTATTATTTTTAAATTCCTCCAAGAGAGGGCGTTTACTAAAAAAATTATTTCTTCAAAATTTCACTCTGAAAAAGGAGAAAGAAACAAATGGATGTAACAAATGTAATGCAATAAAAATTCATATTTATTTATTCTTTTGAGACTCAAAATCACATTGATATGATTGCAATAAGAGACCCGCCTCACCGAGTTGGGGCTCTGCAAAAAGTATTAAAAAAACAAAATACCATGTTTGTCATAATGGTTGCATAATTCTTTCTGGCCAGCGACATTATTGTCTGTTGACCTTTAAATTTTTGTTGTGTTCGTCACGCTTTTCAATCTTCGGATCCCTGATTCGAGTGCTTTCTACACTTTCGGATTTTTCTTCCAAAAAATTCCACCCCCCTTATTTTGGGGCCCCTTTTTGTTACCAGCGACCACCAAGGCCCTCATCCTCCCCAAGGAAACATGATTAGGTGTATTGTCATTGTGTCTCTATAAGTTAATCACCAGTATATAGGTAAGGTAGATTCTTTGTCTAGGGGAGAATGAACCTCACGGTTTAAAAAAAAAAAAAACAGGAAGCAAACAACCCAAACCAAAACAAACAAACAAACAAGGGCTCTTAGCTCCCTAGATTCTTGTTTATAGCTATGAGAGATGGGAAAATGCGAGGCGCGGCGTGGGCGTAAAATGTCATTACGGTAATGAGGTATATGGCCCTAGCTGATTTGCAATTTGCATAAATCAATTAAATGGACACACAGTCTATCTTGTTTTTATGGATCAATAACTACTGCTCAACTTTATTGGTGTATTAATTACTACTGTGAATAACGCCCCAAAATATAGCAAAGACGATGATTGCTTCTCACTATAATAACCAAGAATCATATTCCGCCACTTGGATCTTGCCATCTTAACCTGCACTAAATGATTGCCATTCAGAGGCATCAGCATCATAACTTGCACCTCACAAAACATTGCCTGTACCGATGACAAATGAAACTTATAAGCTATAAATATCAAAAAGACCCCCACCATTTAATCACATTCGTAAATACATATTTTATATCGGAGTAAAATTGCGGTAAATCTATTACCAACCTCGATTGTTATTCAGCATTTACCAGAAGAAATTTCGGCATATTATGCTACTCACGAGATGATTTCGTACAGTAATAGAACTATATGGCTACCGGCACTCCGGTCCGGTCAGACATGAAATTTGTTCGGTGCCCATTATGAGTACCTTCAATAATAAGTGAGCTGTTTAAATATTATAGATCAATGAGATGAGATTTGGGGAGGGCTCAATGATTTCGAAGACTTTGCAAACATGGGGGGTTAAACGCCCAGCGATGTTTTTTTTGAGAAAAAAAATGAGCTAATATCTGCGACGTACAGGCGCAGTGAAATCTGTCAGTAAGATACCTAAATATGTGAGCTGCTGTTGTTTATCGGGAGGAGGGCGGGGGTGGGCTCAATAACATTCCGTACGGTTGCCAAAAGATTATAAGAGACTATATCTGCCCCAATTATATAGAATTTACATAATATTTTTCTTCGAGTCCATCAGATATTAATTATTACAGACGGCCCGCTTGTACATAGGCCTAGGTAACGACGATATTAGGGAGTGGTATTGTTAGCACGATGACCCCCCCCTCCAGTATTGTCTTTCTTCTTTAAAAAAAGTTTTTTTATAAATCTTTATTTCCTTGATATATTGCAAATAATCTAGAATACAACTGACACAATCTTCAATATTTTTTACGATATAGGACAAAACAAGGAGTCAGGAGTCACTTGTCTTGAAAATCTGACAGGTATAATATCAAACCCAAATTTATTTGGGGGTATCCTTTTAGGCCTACTCCACTATTTAAGTTGGTAGTTCCTGGCCCTTCTTTCTGACGTCTATAATGATTTTAATGTAAATGTGTGTGTGTACCAGTAGAAACTCAATTAAAGCGATATACATTTGCCAGATTTTTTTCCTCTTTATCGTTGTATGTAACTTCATGGAGTCATTTTGGTGACATTTAGTATGTGCTGACCATACTAAGCTCGTAGTGGACATAGGCACTAAAGTGTTTATTTGAAATTTGTACTGTTTCTAGAAGTCCATGATACCCATTGATTTCCATTTATTGAAGTTATTTGTCATTATGCCTTCTTATATTATTCCCTATATATGTGATACAAGTAATTTATGAGTTTTGTAGATTTAGATGTTTTTCTACTAGGGACAGTTCATTTAGCGATATGGGGTGTTAACAAAGATGAATACTCTCAAATTATTTGCCTGCATTTTATAGGACATATTGCTTGGTATGAAGTGCTTTTCAAAACTTTTGGGTTTATTGCAAAGTATTATAGTACATTTGGCAGCAGGTACAAGTTCCATATTTTAGGTTTTTTTTTAGAACCTAATTTTTAGCAGCTTCTAACAGAAAAGTTGAAAGACACTCCACGGATTTGAAACCTATAATGGATTGACCTAGTAGTTGGACATTCTGTGAAAAAAATCCAGCCTGAAAAAAATTGGGCATTTTTGTTACACCCATGAATAATTGCCAAAATTCCCATTTTTCTCTTCCTGAATAAATGCAAAAAATGGCAAATCCTTGCAAAAGTACCTTCCATCCCTTTTGTTTTACAATTTATTTCTGCCTGGCAAAGAAAAACATTTAAATTTAAAGCCCTGCAAATTTTATTTGAATCGAACAATTTCAAATGACTTTTAATAGGTCATGAAAATTACCATAAATTGAAAATGCAAGGCTTTGAAATCACCCAAAAAGGGTCAATTTTAGGGGGGTCGGATAACTATGAAGATAATTATGATCAGAAATTTTTAACCCCATTTTCGGGGGACCTACCCTCTATGTACTTAAACCTCAAAATATAAAAGAAATCCGCCGACCCCCATCTTCCAACTTTTTTCAAATCTGCCTGATTCTCTCAGACAGTGGCTCTTAAGCATGTTGCATTATTTTGTCAACAGATCCTCCAAACTCTACACAATTTCCAATGGAATACCTGGAAAGGGTGAAGACTGTGCACTCTAAGGGGGGCTATGGCTCACAAGGGTAAGATGATGGTGACGATGATGATGTTGATGATGATAATGAGAAGGATGATGGTAATGGTGATTATGATGGTAATGATAAAGATGAGGGTGATGGAGATGATGACGATGGTGATGATGATGGTGGTGATGGTGATGGTGACTATGATGATGATGATGACGATTGTGATGGTGATGATGACCTCGTGATTAATATGATGATGGTGGTGATGATAATTAAGATGATAATAATGATGATGGTGATGAAGATGATCATGATGATGATGATGATGTTGATGATGATAATTAAGGTGATGGTGATGATATTGATGATGGTGGTGATGATGATGGTGATGGTTGTGGTGATGATGATGATTAAGATGAAGATTACAATGATGACGATCATGATGATGATGATGATGGTGATGGTGAACAATTATATTGTATTACATTAAATGAAAATGATTTTTCTATTAACCTGATTATAATTATCTCTAATGCAGTTATCAATATGACTGGAAGATAGAGGAAGCAAGAAAGAATATTCTAAGAACACATACCACAGCAGTCAGTACAAGGATGTTGTACAAGCTGGGTCAACAGGTAAAATATTGCAAGTTTATTCTCAGCCATTTTTTTTTCTGCCTTTTCTCTTATGGGCAGTGGTGTAAGTTAGGCGACTTACCAAAAGATAATGTCGCAACCCGCTGCGTGAAAGCCGCATAGCGGTGCTTTATACCGGATGCACTAACCCCTTCTCATTAAGTCAGTAGAAGAATAATAGGGGATCGGCTTATCAGGCTTATCAGCCCACTGTGCGGTATTCATGCAGGGGCTGGGCTTTATCTCTTGGTAAGTCACCTTAGTTACACAATGAAATAAAAATAAGTGGATAAAGATAATGAGGATGATGCTGATGTTATTGATAGTAATGTTGATGAGGATGATGATGGTGGTGGTGATAAAGAAGGTGACTGTGATGATGATGATGATGATGATGATGATGATGGTGATGTTGATGATGACGATGGTGATGATAAAGTAGGTGGTAGTGCCGACAATTATAAGTAGGAGGAAGATGATGTTCATAAATTTTTTTATTCTGTTGATTTCAAGGAGACCTTCACACCTGTCAAGTATTTCTCCATTGATAGAGTGTTCAGGAATGAAACTCTTGATGCCACTCATCTAGCAGAGTTTCATCAAGTAGAAGGTCTGATTGCAGACTATAACCTCACACTGGGAGACTTGATTGGAGTCATCTATGAATTCTTCAAGAAGTTAGGTAAGACATCAGAAAATTTGACAACATAACATTTGCTCTGCCGACAGTTGCTCTAAGCTTTATTTTGTCTAGTATGGAGGGTTAAAGGGGATTGAAAGTCGGAGATTGTGGGGAATGCGAGCTTTTCTTGAGGTCCATTGACTTGTACACAATCTACACTGAGGCTCACGCATGGGCTGGTCTACTGGAGATTAACATTCCGACAGTGAACATTACGAAGTTGACCGCATTCAGTCGATCAATAGCTTCGGGTTCTCAAATTCCTCAACAATCCTTAGTTTCTAGACTCTCAACGGGTCTCATCGCATAAATTCAAAGAGAGGACTTGTATAATGCTCCATTTCAAAAACAAAACATAGGTCAGATTTACTTCAGAATTCTGGTTAGTTAGTCTAGCCATGAAGGATTACCTCCAAGGTTACTCTCTTCCCAGACCAGACGTGTTATCGGTGAAGATTACGTAACACCCTTCAGGCTGTCCATGCAATGTTATCATTTCGTCGGAGATAAGGCGATTTCCCCATGGTTTATCAACCCTTCTGAACCTTCTGAAATTGCACCGGCAGGGCAGGAAAACTGCAAAACGCCAGCGTTATGTTATATGTTTTGGGTAAGGTATAATGTTAAAGTCCAAGATTCAAGTTAGTCATTCAAAGAAATTTACAGCAGAGCCATTTACATGAGAGGAGGTGGTCTTTATAATAATAGAGGTGGCTATTTGTAAACTAGTACATATACACCATTCAGGAACTACGAGTAGCTAAGATTTAAGAACTCCAAAAACATGTTCATTTTATGCAGAGCCCGGGTAATAATGGGGTATCAAATCTGACCGACATGACGCAATACAAATGGGCACTATTATTGTTATCATTATTATTAAATACACATGTGGTGTTTTATGGAAAAGTTTTGATTAACAGGCATAAAGCATGCTTCTTTGTTAAAAAATAAGACGATATTAGGAAAGTTGAGTTACGATCCATGCCAAATTCAGGAATTCACTTTATGATTTCTGATAGAAACTGTGTAGATAGTATTAACGATAACAACCCTTTTTGTCTCATCTAGTACTATTTTTTTTTTTTTCATTATTTACAGTCTTTGCTTTGATCTTGACTTTACTTTCTGATGTATGATATGATTGTCTTTGCATTCCCACTAGGTATGTACCGGCTACGTTTCAAGCCAGCCTTCAACCCGTACACCGAGCCAAGCATGGAGATCTTTGGCTACCACGAAGGATTGAAGAAATGGGTGGAGTTGGGTAACTCTGGAGTCTTCAGACCAGAGATGTTGCTTCCCATGGGTCTACCTGAAGATGTGGTTGTCATCGCATGGGGGCTCTCACTAGAAAGGTATGGTTTCCAAGAACTCTATTTAAAATTATCCACTGTGGAAAGTTGTTATTAAGAGGTCTGATGTAACAAGATTCCTTGTTAATCAAGGTAATTTGGGTAGCTAAAGCTCTTAGTATTTTTTGTTCTTTTTATCATGATATAAAGACATTCATGATATAACAAGGTAATTTCCATGGTCCAAAGGGCCTCGTTATAACGAGTTTTGACTGCACTAAAAAAAAAAACAGAAGCTTCCACATAGATATTAACAATCTGGATTTAATTTACCCTCATTTGGGATGTAACGTCAGTTACTAAAAACATGAACTTGTTTATTTTTTTCCACAATGAAGACAGTATCAACTATGCCAATTAGGATTTCTAATATATGTGTGCATCTCATATTATCAGTACCAAAGCTATGGATATTGAACATACAATCAAGTCAAAATTGACAGCTAATTTGTGTAACGTCAGTTACTATGACCTAGTGTAACGTCAGTTACCATGATGCCAAAATAGTTTCATAGAAAACAATTACATTTTGGACTTCTGTATGTATCTGAAGTAATTACCCTTTCTTAAACTAATCATCTAACGATTTAACAAGACTGCTAGTGTCAATGGTAATTTCTTCTTTTATGATTTAAGAGTTGAGTTGGCAAACCCCATAACCTCAATCCCACTCCTGACACCAATTTATTGAGGATAATTAAAAGAAGATATTGACACATTATTATTTTTATATTTGTTTGTTTCTCCTCTTCTCTTGCTAATTCAGGCCAACGATGATCAAGTATGGCATAGACAATATCCGTGACTTCTTCGGAACGAGGGTCAATCTTCAAAGGGTCTATGACAATCCTATATGTAGATTAGATAAAGACACATAAGTATATAAATAAAGTATTGAATACTCAGTGGAAGAACAGTGCCTCTTCCATTATCCTTTTTGTAAAATATGTATCGTTTTTTCTGCTAAGGTCACTATAGTAACACTGCAATATTTGTTTTTGTTTATCAAAGTTGGAAGGGGTTGAAAGGGTTTTTCGAAAATTTGGCAATGAATATAACTCATTTTAAAACATAATAGAGCCACTTTTGGTGGATTAAGTTACACTGAAAGTGTGTATTACACTATAAAGAATGCAGCCTTTGTAATTCCTTTCTATTTATTGCATGTAACAAAATTGTGCCTTCTGTTATAATTTGCAACGGAAGCTATTACCGTCTACGAACACAAATTTATGAAGGGTAGAATACATCTGCATTTACATGTACTCCATGAATGGAAAAATTAATCCCAGTCATATTATTGTATCAAACTATAATTTGTAAATAGAATTTATACAGTGAAGAAGTGAAGGTTAAATTTTAATGCTCACTACTTAAAATTATTCATGTCTGTGAAATATGTAAAGATTTGCATTCCCTACTTTTATATAGGGTGTGTACAAACAACAGGGTGAATGAGAAAACATGGAATAATGTTGACTGCTTTTCCCCAGTTATAAAGACGTTTCTGTTGTTTAATTAATCTTTAATGCAGGTTAGTCTTCTTAATTTGTGGTAATAAAAATATTACCAACAATTTCCCCACTGCTGGCCCTGTTCTCTCTAGTTTTTCCAATTCACCTAATTTTGTGGTTGAGGTAGCAAGAGAGATAAGTTCACGACTCACATTTCATAGCATTTATGTTAAGATGTAGGACCAAAGTTTGGAAAATGGTATATTACTGATACTCCCTGCTATTTTATTTTATCACAATTATGTCGAGTCTGAAATTATTCACATGTAACGAGAGCCACATTTTAATTTAAAAACCTAGATACTATGTGCGGTGTATAGTTTATAACTCCTAGCATTTTTATTATTATCTCGACAGTAATTTATTATGTGTCTGATAAAAATTGTAACTGAAGAAATGGGATCAGTTTCATCTGTGGAAAATAATTATATTAAATTCTTATCTTCATATTGAAATTTGTTGCATCTCAGTATATATAAAATTCCTTTTATCACATAATTTTATGAACTTAATGCTTTGTAATCCACGTCTTTTCCATTTCTTAATATCTCATTGTCTCACACTTCTATTCTACATGTACCTCTTGCATCACTCTATATCTCTCTTCAAAATATTATTTTTGAAGATGTTATGTTTCACATATTTTATTCTCTAAATCAGGCTTTGTATGTATACTGTGATAGAAACAGAGGACCATGCAATTATGTATTCTCAGAGATATGATAACAATGACAAATTTTACAATATTTTTTGTTTATATTTATTGTCTTTTGTGTAATGTAAACATCACATATAAACAGAGAAAAGAGAGATTGTTATGACAAAGATGAGAAAGATACACAATCTATATCCCAGACCGACAGAGAGAGAGATGACGAAACAATGATCTTTAAATCAATGATCTTTAAATCAATGAAATTTATAAGATTTGGCATCCGCAACAAAGATATGCCTTATGTATCTTTGTTGGCTAAAGTGATAATCACATATTAAAGAATAAATGCATTTGCTTTGTTTTTATTCTGGAATCATAAAAATAAACAATCATGAAATTGAACAAGAAATATAAATTATACTGAGTTTTTTTTTTTTTTCTTCCCCTTCAATTATCAAAAGGATAAAGAGTTTTTAAAAAAATTAGAAAGCTCATTCATTTACACTGTAGATGTTAAATGATAATAAATATATAAAATATGTCATTAATATGACAAAGTTTTCTTTTTGCTTCATAATTTATACTCCTGATATAATTATCATCAATATCAAATTACAGTAGAAACTCATTGTAAAGAGGTCTGATAAAATAATGTCATTTTACTAGTCCCAGCTCTTTGTATTTTTTGCCCTGAGATTACTGATAAAACAAATTGATTTCCACGGTTCCAAGGACTTTGTTATAACGAGAATCTAGTGTATCAGACTTGATCGGTATTTACCGATATGAAGGAATAAATTAAAATCAGCAGGTTTTTTTCGTTTTTTGTTTTTTGTTTAGTTACAATTGAAAAATTCATGATATCACAAAGAGTACTTTATCTCTATGCCTAAACATAGGTTGTCATAGCAGTTCAAATGATTTGAACTTAAAAGAATTGGTAACAATATTCTGAAACAGGCCCCAGGATTGTGTCAGCGAAGAATCAGACCTGTTAAATGTTCAAAAAGAAAGGAAAAAAAAGAAGATTATCTAAAGCAGCAAATTTATTCATAGCATTAACTTGTTTACAATTCTATCTACATGTTTATTGCACATAGAAAACTACAAGACATGAATACCGGTACCGCATGCTAAGTCTAAATACATTCCCCAATACAAAAATCATGTACACATAGTCATTCATTTAATATTATATCAAATCAATCAAATTAGATATAAAAAATATAATTTCCCATTCTGAAAATAGGGTAAAGGGAGAGAATAAACACAAAAGTCAATCCATACATCACATTGAAAATGTATCTTGCCATAATGATAAATTTTTAAAAATATTATGCAATTTAAGAAACAAAGAATTAATTAGATAAAAGAACTGAAATCTTGAAGATGAAATAAAAGGAAATACCAGATTTTCATTGCCTTTATTTGATAATGTAAACAAAAAAAATGGAAATGGAGATATCATAAATACGTGTATCCTCTTGAAGGGCTCAAACAAATAATATGACCACATTCTGGGGGTGATTCACTTACAGCTAAAATCAATCCCAACTGGGATAAAAATCAATTTTTAGGATCAATAGCCATGTTATAGTTCCATAGTTAGGATTGATTTTAAAACTTAGTGAATCACCCCCCTGAACCCTAAACCAGACTAAGGTCTAGACTGCAACTCTCGTTTATAATTACAATGATACTGCAAGAAATTCTAGACCATGGTTCAGAATATGGGCCACAGAGTTCAACAAATCTAGATCTTTTAATAATTTCAATCCAAATCCCAAGTAAAAAGTTATTGTGAAGCCTTGCTTTCTGGAATGTTTTGGGGTTTTTTTAGACAGAAAACTACAAAAATCATTATAACCAGTAAGTTTTGCTTTTAACATGCGCATACCACATTAGAGGTGTACAGTCTAATGCCTAAACTCGTAAATAAGGGGCAATGACAGCGAATTGGCTGATTACAAAACATGTGTCATCCGAAAACGAAATCATCCTATCATCTTTGAGTGACAGCACCATAGCCATTATTACCATTTTTTAGCTACAACATGTATACTGTATCGTATCAGCTAAAATTGTCGCCTTTGAACTCATTTTGGGGTATTCATGACGACTTACATCGCAAAGTGTATGATGTTACAGTCTAAAAGCGATGAAAATTTTTGAGAGGACTGACTCGCAAAATTTGCAAATATAAAACACTCGCGAAAATTTCAGCGTATGTACAGTACAGGATGGAGGCGGGCTGAAACTGAAACTTGGGTGCTGTACAAATTTCTCTGCCTCCCTCTTGTGTTAAAGACTGTTACGCTATCAAAATCAAAATGACACTGTATCCAATGGTTAAATATCATCTCTATACTGAAATCGTCAAAGAAGTAGTGACCAACAAGGGAATCCCTATTTACAGGGATAATAAAATTTCATAAATAATGTTTTTCCTTCATTTATCGGAGGTCGGCACATCTAAGGTCTGTGCGCTGTTGTTAATAAAGGTGTTTTGATGTGATCTGCTGTTACAAGATGTTTGACAGTTGGTGCTGAAACAGTGGGTGCTAATGTCGGATCAGCTTTGTGTGCAACGTGGAAGAAATACATCTGAAATAAAGAATTGAATAACAATTAGATTAGTTAATTGAAATGATAAAAATGTTATTTGTTATTCCTAATATTCTATGCAAAAAATCTGTTGAAAATTTGAGACACAACAGGTAATTTTGGGGGGACATCCTATCTGGTAATTTTGGTTGTCATGGTTACTTCGAGGTATGTAAAAGCTATCCAATAGTGACGTAATACCTTACCATATTCCAGGGGGTACATAAATTTATGAATTACTCTCAATGATATATCTCTATATATTTTCTATTCTCTAACAAATTTTTTATTCCATGGCAATAAATTAGGGGTACGTAATATACATGTTCCGTGCCCTGTAACACAAAGACTTACAATTGATAAAAAGTTGCGATTGATCTTTTTTTCTCGGTGGCCTCATTTGGAACGCAGGCACATTTATGTGTTAGGATTAGGATATGATTAAGATTAGGGTTAGGGCTACAATTAGATTTAAGATCATCAGCTTTGGAGCATCCTGTCCACAATGAGGCTACCGATAAAAAAATCAATCGTATCTTTTTATCAATCGCAAGTCTTTGTGTTACAGGGCAGAGCTTGTACAGCATTTGGTCCAGTGAATCAATCTCTAATACGAATCGAAAGACCAACTTCAGCCCAACTAACATAAAACAAAAACACAACTCTAAACCTAAATTTCACATGATAGGGGAAAATCCTTGAGCCCCAATGAAGCAAATGTTGTCTGGCCTGTGTAGGACCCTAAAAACAACTGTTTCAATCACAGAATACGCAACTATGGGTAAAATAAATGGTAAATTGCTACTTGGTATAAACCCACTTTGACTCGTACCCGTTTGGTCTCATGGCACATGGTCTAGTTCCATTTCGTAGTTAACATTTGGTCAGCGGCCAATTCGCCTATTAACCATTTTGTCTAATTCCCATTTCATCTATTAAAGGACTCCTCCGGGCTGGAGATTTGCATTATTAGAAAAATAAAGTAAAATCTAAAAAGCACAACACTGAAAATTTCATCAAAATCGGATCACAAATAGAAAAGTTATGAATTTTCTTAGGTTTTGAATTTTTTTAGGAAACAGTTTTTGCCATCTTCAAATTGGCAAACTGATGATGTCTCAGTCCCCCTACTTTCTTTGCATTTTATTGTATGAAATACCAATTATCAAGATTTTCTCCCCCAAGGACATAAAAACAGGGATTAATCCTTGTGGAATGTTCAAGGTCACTAGTGCTTTAACCCATTTCAGTATGTGGGATAGATTTTCTCTATACGCAATATATGAAAAAATGAAAAAATAGGATTTCATATAATAAAATACACAAGAAGTAGGGGGACTGTGACATCATCATTTTGCCCATTTGAATATTCAAATATTCAAATGAGACAATGAGACAATGCCAAGAACTGTTTTACAAAAAAAAATTCAATACCTAAACAAATGCATAACTTTGTTATTTTTCATCCGATTTTGATGAAATTTTCTGTGTTGTGCTTGTTAAATTTTACTGTACTTTACAAAACTTTTTAATTTCAGCCCGGAGCCCTCCTTTAATGTCCATCTAGTCTAACACAACTTGACTTTTATGTGTTACAAACTTTTAACACACCCAATATTCATTTGGGAATTAGATGAAAATGAAATTAGACAATTTGGTTATTAGAAAAATTACTATTAAGACCAAGTGAGAATTGGACCAGGTATCTATTGGACCAGGAACAAATTAGAACAAATTGTTAGAAGACCAAACAGGTTTAGCCCAAGTAATATTAGAAAATCGGAGGATTGTACTAACTGCTGTTAGACCAAGTGGATATAAACCAAAGAAACAAATCACAGGACTAACCTTGAATCCGATAGCAAGCCCAGCATGGAAGGCTAAGACAAGAAACAGAGCGATGGCGGCAAACTTCTTATCGTCATTCTTGACTGAAGGCCAGAGGGCCAGAAGAAGGACAGCACCGGACAGGACTAGACCAACTGCAACCAGGACCCATTGGAGCCATCGGATATTAATCATCCACAGCATCTACATAAGGAAAACAAAACATACAGATGGATAAAACATATAGGCACATATCTTATATCATGTACTGACAGTTAGTTTTTATTTTATGCGATCATTTTACAACCACTTCGTTTGAAAATTTGTGAAGTAAAAAATTGTTTTTAAATTATATACACCAATCTTTAAAAAAAGCCCTTCATGGCCTGTAATTTAACAGCGATTTGACTGACATAGCAACAGCATGAATAAAGACTGGATTCCATTAGTTACTAGAAAACAAGAAATTAAAATCATAGACCAAACACACTTAATGTGATACCTTTCAAGTAATGTATCGCAGCATTTGAAAAATGAAACTAAATCAGCATGCACATGTCATAAGCTAATTTTCTGATTGTCTAATAACAAATGGGCTAAACCCATTCAGTCTACTAACAATTTGGTCTAATTTCCCTTTGGTCTAAAATATAGTTCGGTCTAATTCTCACTCGGTCTAATGACTATTTGTTCAAATTGCTAAATTGTCTAATTGCCTTTCCGTCTAATTCCCAAATGAATGTTTGGTCTATTACATTTTTTTACAGTAATTGACCAAGTGGTGTTGAAAGACCAAGTGGAAATTAGACAAAATTATACATAGGCGAAGTGGCAGTTAAACCAAACGGTAAATAGACAAACTGGTTGTAGTCAAAATGGAATTAGACCATGAGGGATGAGACAAATGAGCATTAGTCAAAGTGGGTTTAGACCAAATGGCAATTTTCCAATATCAAAATACTGATCGCAGATCAAACTTACCGAAATAGGAATGTAGATGGCTAGTGAGTAACCATAGAGACATACCAGTTCTAAGAAGGTATATCCCGCTATGTTTCCCCTATGTTGTAAGAATCCATAGAGACAAGATGGAATGATCCAGGCATATGCAAAGATCACAACACCGGCTATTGTGACTAAAAAAGAAAAAACAAAAAAGAAAAGTATAAACACAAATAATACATAGATTAAGTACTGTATTAGCTGATATTTTCGCACGATTATTTTTTTTGCGCTGAGCAGCCTCAAAACATGTTCAAAGGTTCTTAAATTTGCGCTGCATTTTTGTAAGCTCGCAAATGAACCTATTCAATACACGCATAAGAAATCATGCCCAATATATTCACAGGTTTTTAAATTCACGCTTGCCACTCTGCGCGAAATACACGGAAATTAATGTACCGCGAATATTTCCAAGAATACAGTACAGAAATAATTTTTTGTTTTTTGTTTTTTGTAGTGACATGTAAATGAAACATCTATCTCAGTCTCAATCCCTGGTCCTTGTGCCTGTTTGGTTACAAAATATGCACTCTTCTTTGATCAAAATTTTCAAAAGCCAAGCACGAAGGGAGACCAAACCAATTACAAACAGAATGTGGATAACAGTAAATTGGACAAAGATAATAATTCTCTTTTGTTCATGGATTAATGTCCATCGTTACACACTCATTCCATTCTTATGTTTCTGACAATAAATTGCAAATTGATAGTAACCAATTCGTATTCTTGATGCATGCACTTCTTGCATAAAAGTCTCATTGTGATCCAATCCGAATGATTGTTTCAAGTGTGCAATTGATGATAACTCTTAATGTCAAATAGAAAATGGGTTAATTGGGATACTCTAAAAACAAGAAACCACATTTAAAAAAAAAAAAATGTGAGGTAAGTCCAAAACCATCAATATACCCTGGAAAATTAGATTGCACATCAGGAGCTTGAATTGGTCAAAAGATGCAATTATACTTTTCTTTCTTTTCCTCTTTTTCATAATTTTATCTCTTTCCACCAGACAGTTTCCCCAACTTTATTATGAAACTTACCATTTGAGAAATGTGCATGCCAGACATAGCTGCTGGAATCAGAATTCTGGATGTAATCGGCCATATCACCACTGATTGCTATTGTGAACACTAAAGTGATACACACCCATAGGGGACCTATTATGGTGGTGATGAAGAGGAAAAAAAATGAGGGAATAACGAGAATAAAAGGAGAGAGGGGTAAAGAATGTACTAAAAATCACAAAGCAGAGGAAGCAAAGCTCACAAATATTAATTTTATCAAAGTCCTTTGACTGTCATGGTGGTGATGAAGAGAAAATAAATGAGGGAATAACAAAAATGACAAGAGAAATGGTGAAAGGATGTAATGAAAATCAGAAAACAGAGGGAGCAGTTACATATATAGAAGGAAGAGGAGTTTAATGTTACAATGCTTACAGAATTAATCTTTATCAAAGTCCTTTGACTTCATTTTTAGGTTATGACAAAAAACTTGATAATCCAAACGGTATTTAGTGATAAAAAAGTACCAAATTCAAGCATAATTAAACAATGACTACTATTTACATAACTATTGTGAACAGTGATTATGATAGAGATTACGGGAGGGTTTGATGTGAGAACCATGGAAGCTGAATTAAAAGTAACAAAGTAAAGTAAACAGTAGGTCTCAACATGGAACATTTTCTTTTGTACTGCTGTGTTAGGCAAGCACATTACAAAAGAAAATGTATCATATTGATATCTACTGACACTAAGTAGGCAAGACTCTCTCTCTCTCTAAATGTAACTGTGCAAATTTTCTTTGTTTATCAGGGTTTGCAACTCAGTGAGAAAACCTCCTTAAGCCTGGGTTCACATAAAAGTATACGGTATACAGCATTTGCTATTCAGTATACGCTATACTGGCATAGCGATCTATTTGGTATTTTGGCACCAATGATATGGACACTTCAAACAAAGAAAATTTGGCTTTCCTCCTATGAGCTGAGGTTGAGGAGGTTCATGTGAGGAGAAGAATCGTTAATATATCTTGATAGGGGAAATTCAGAACATCTGTACACACAAATTGCAGATGAAGGTCGGTATACGAAACACAGCTGAACAACTTTTTGGGGTAGTGCCCTCCTAAGTTAACTGGTATTTTTAAATCATATCTCTAGACAAAGGAATGTGGCATGTTCGATTTAAGCTATTTGCAGGCCCTAGCAAAACGTGCCCGTATACCCAAGCCGTAAACCTCTATGTGAACCCAGCCTTAGGGGTCACAGAAAAGAGCACCCACGTCCCCTCCCTAACACCCCCTTACTTACCATAGAGATCAGGGGAGGGTCTGATGTGTGAATCAAGGAAGGATTTTGTAGGGTTAGGTATGAAGGAGCCAAGGAGACGTCGACCCACTTGAGAAGTGTCTACATCAAAGAACTGCTGGTAGTACTCAAAGGTCCACAATGATGGTTGCTTCTTCTGACCAGACAATAGCTGTAGCGAAACAGAAGGTGATTTTGCATTATGAATTCAATTCTATCTACAGATTTTCTTCCTCTTTTTTCCATTTTGTCTACATTAGTAGATGTTTTCTTTCTCTCCATCAAAGAACTGCTGGTAGTACTCAAAGGTCCACAATGATGGTTGCTTCTTCTGACCAGACAATAGCTGTAGAGAAACAGAAGGTGATTTAGCATTATGAATTAAATTCTATCTACAGATTTTCTTCCTCTTTTTTCCATTGTTCCACAATAATAAGAGAGGAGATGACGGCCCACTTGGGAAGTATCTACATCAAAGAAATACTCAAAGGTCCATAGTGATGGCTGCTTCTTCTGTCAGACAATGGCTAAAGAGAGACAGAAGATGATTTTACATTAAGATTGAATGCAATCAACTGGTTTTCCTCCTCTTTTTCCCATTTCGTACACAGTAAGAGGTACTTTTCATACAGATTAATGTGTGTTAGTACATCCTTTTCCCCCTCAAAAACAAGAAAGATCATATACCAATATCCCTTGATCTCCTGTATAGTCAAATGTTTTTAAACAATAGCAAACAACATTTCTTATTAACATGCTGCCTTCACAAATCCATGCTCACAATATCTATCCTATTCCTGAATTCTTCCCTTTTGAGTAATTATGTCCAAGTGTCTCTGTCTTTTTCTGCTTCTTCCTGTCTTGTCTTGTCTGTCCCAGTTACTAGCATCTTGGGGTTTCTTTGTTTGTTTGTTTGTTTTTCCTTCCCTATCACTTTTCCTGTCTTCCCATGCTTCCTTTCAGTCTCCTGGGCTCCGTAACACAAAGGTTTGCAATCAATCACAAAATGGCAGAAGCCAATCAAAATCGTTGTTTCACATACTTTTTGCTCGAAAGACTGACCAGCAACCAATCACAGTAGTTCTTCCAAATATGCAATTGATCGCAAACCTTTGTGTTACGGGGCCCTGGTGTAAAGTTATGGTAAAAACTGATCTTCTAGTATTCCTACAGGTGCGTAATTATTGTCATATAATAACAGGGAAATATTATCATTATCATCAGATTATAAAAATGTTCTTTTGTCAGAATCAGTAGATGGTAGCAGATGCAGCTACCGAAAGCTCACCTATTCAAGGTAACTTTACAGATTGTGACAAAAGAACATTTTCATAATATTGTCTTCATCCCAAAAGATGAGACTCTTTAGTTATATTATTATTTTTCCTTATATATGTTTTAAGAAATTTTTACCTCTGTATCTCCATCGTCATCTACACCTTCATCATCGTGAAAGGTTCGTACCTGGACAGGCTTGGTTGGAGTGTCATTCAAATCCTTAAGGAGGGATGCATCTCCAAAATCTTGAGAACAATGAGAAGCAAAATTAACCTCTGGTTTCTAGCCAGTTTTACGCTTTATAGGACTATGGTGATATTCAGTCATTAATATCTCGCAATTAAACAATGCTCTTAGCTTTAAAATCTCAGGCAATTCCTGTATGACCTAATGTTTGCAATTGATTACAGCATAAGCTGAAAGAGCCTGGTCCTGAATGAAATTAGGCCTACCCGTATTTTTAAGGAAAATAATATAATTGCCGATAAAGGGCACAAAACCTGATCTAACAGTCAAATTCAATCTTTCACAAAGATTCAACATGAAAGAAATTGGTGTAACAGTCAGTATGGTTTAGAGGAGTTCAACCTGAGTGTCTTATACAAGACCAATTTCATTAACAATCTTACCAAAGATATAAACCCAACTTAAGTTAAAGACCTACTAGACTATCATTAATATATTTACCCTGGAAGTTTAGATCATCCTGATCATCATCCTGTGGTAATAAAGAAATGGAAATTAAACAGGTTAATATTACAAGGATTCAAAGGAATTAATACAAACTAATCTCATAAAGCAATAGTCTAACTTTTATTGAATAGTATGGTAAGAGTGCCCAAGTCTGCGCAGTGCCTATGTCTGCCCACCCACGCGTGCCACGTAAATGTGCGATTTTGATAGAACAAAACCCCCAAATAACATCAACCTTCAATCTTAACCTTAACAATCCATTCGGATACAAAAAAATGTGAAAATAATTTATTAAAAACGGTTTCAGCAAGTTTTATTTGGTACCCTGAAAATTTCAACCATTCTCAATAAAATGATAGTCAAAAACTTGCGTGCGCTCGATTTGCATGCAAAATGAGTTAGTGCGCAGACATGGGCACTATCCAATTTTGCAACACAAAACAAAATGACAAGCCCTTCGAAAAATCATATAAAAACATTGTTCTTGTAAATTATTTCTTGACATTTTTTGCTTCATTGATCATTAGAATATGATGAATGGAATAACATTGATGAATCTTAAAATAATATTTTACTTTCTAATAGTATTGAAATTGAGGTCAAATTTTAGGTGCGCAGACTTAGGCACTTCCTTCAGATAGATCTAGAAGTGCCTGCTGATCTCCGAAGCAAACGGAGGAAGAAGAAGAAGAAGAAGAAGAATAGATCTAGAGCACTCATAATACGATGTCAATACTTTAGTATTGACCTCGTGGACCAAACGGCCATATTTTGGTGAAAATTATGCAACCTTGTCAATGTTGTTTTATCTGAGGTTTTTCTCCTTTTTGCAATAACTTTCAGCTCCAAAATTAATTAGTAGCATATGTCTATGTCATTATAAGACACAGTGAATAGGTTTGGGATAAATTTCAAATCAAAATCATGAAAAAAAATTAAAACATCACTTATTTTTTTGCCCTTTCCCGCCCAAAAACGTGCGGGGAAATTTTCAGAAAGTGGACTTTAAAAAATAATATTTCATCCAAGAAGAAAGAAAGAAAACTCGAAACATCAGGGATAGTGAAAGGAACATCCAACCACTCAGTTATTGAAGAAAGATAAGTGAAAATGTTATTTTAAAAAGTGAAAAATTAAGTTTGTTTTCAGAAAGTTTTCTTACTGAGTCTTGTCATTAGTCCCAGATGGTTCAGTTACTTGTGTGATCTAGAGTCTAACGTTAGATCTAGAAGAAATCTACTAATCATAATGATTAATGAAAAAATATATTTAGGCTACTGTTTGAAATCTTATTTTAGTTATACAGACTTTAACACACACTCAATTTGTAAGGTCATAAGCTATTATATGCATTTACCATTCACATTCATTCTTAGCCTACCACCATATAATTATAACATGGTACATCTGATTGATTGACTACAATTTAGGCAAATTAAGTGAATGAACCGAAGTGATCATGATTAGATCTATAACACTTCACAAAAGTTAACGTACGGGACCAGAGACAACATACCTTGTCAACATCAACAATTAATCCGGTGGTTTCTGCCATCTTCCTCAGCGATTTCGATGCAAAATATTCTCGATTCAAATCGACATATATTTGTCCTGAATATATCTATTTCGATGCTTGAAAATGTAGAAAGGTAAATATGTTTTTCCTAAATCAAGCCTATTTTTCGACACAGTTACACGTAGGAGGTTGCAATGCTAGTCTTGATTTTAGAAGTTATTGTGCTCTTCTCGTTGCGTCACATTGGTTTAAATTACATAATATTGTACTTTCAAAATATTTTCGTTTAAAATTTTATCAACGACAATCAATTGTTTTGTTATGAATCAATTGATAAACATCATATCATGATTATGGGAAGATAAAAGATAGATATTGCGAATAGGGTCTGTATTTATAGCCTAATATATGCGCACCCGCATCATTATGTTGTAGATGTAAATAGACAGATAGGTAGATAAAATAGAATTTAGATAGATAGATAGATAGATAGATAGATATAGATAGATAGATAGATAGATAGATAGATAGATAGATAGATAGATAGATAGATAGATAGATAGATAGATAGATAGATAGATAGATAGATATAGATAGATAGATAGATAGATAGATAGATAGATAGATAGATAGATAGATAGATAGATAGATAAATAGATAGATAGATAGATAGATAGATAGATAGATAGATAGATAGATAGATAGATAGATAGATAGATAGATAGATAGATAGATAGATAGATAGATAGATAAATAGATAGATAGATAGATAGATAGATATAGATAGATAGATAGATTGGTATAGACCTTGGAGGAAGAAGAGAAGACGATTTCTAATGGTTTTTGATGGAGCATTAGAAATTTAGTTAACTCCAATAGAGAGATACTTCCTGAAATTATTGCAACATAGCTGAAAATTGTGCATTCTTTAGATTTTACTGTTATTATTTTATTCGTGGCCAGAGTACTGTAGACCAACTTAATATTCTCGGCGGGGATTCTTTTAAAAGAATTGTTTTCATATTTCAGTAATGATTAACATTTAAGCAGCAGTCGGGCCTTATATAAAATAGATTATAAAGAATAGACTACAGTGTAGAAATATAATAGGTGTAGATTGCTTATTATAATTTGATATCTGAAACCGTTTAATGAAATTTCATAACTTGTATTATACTTTAAGCCTATATAACAGCAATTAAGGAGGAAGACATTCCATTAGTCAAATATTTCCATTGGCGGCGATCCCCTGGGGGGGGGGCGTGTCCCTCGATTATTTTTTCTGGGGGATCGCCCCCTCCCCCCTCCTCGATTTTTAAAGCTTAACATTATTTTTTTTTAGTGATCAGCTAGTGAATCTAGTTACTATTCAAATTATATGTTAAATACAATGCTAAATAATAATAATAATTTCATATTAATAAAAATGATTTCATAATAGGCCTAATAATAAATGTTATCATAGGGTAAAAATTTTGGCTCGTGCTTCGCGTTCGCAAACAAAACAAAAGTAAAAAAAATGCTCTGGTCTCAGGTCGCAATATTACGTATTCATGGAATATATTTGATTTGTTCCGAAACTTCATTCTTTAAATTGTCATTAGTTCAGGCGCGTATCCAGGATTTGGCACCCCGGGGGGCAATGTGATTTTGATTTTGGTGCCCCCAGCGAGCCAAGGTACACTCGGGGGGGGGGGGGGAGATGTGTTTAATTTTTTTTTTGCCTGTGGTCAACCCAACAGGTCATATCAAACATAGGGTAGGTTGAGAAGGTCAATCACCTGAAATCATGCCCATTTTTCCTTTTTTTTTTTTTTTTTATTTGTTTACATTTTGCTCAATTTGGCGCCCCTAAGGTCCATTTGGCGCCCCTTGAGGTCATTTTGGCGCCCTTTCGTGCGCCTACCCGGGGCCCGGGCCCTAAAGCCCCCCCCCCCCCCCCCAGAATACCGCATGTAGTTCCTGCATAATGTGCGACGAGTAGGCCATTCTATTTCGAATTTTGAATATACAAATATACATGTATGTATCTTTGGACGCTTTATTCGCTTGAGTGTATTATTTTTATTCCCCTAATTCAGGTGTTTCCGCCCCCCCCCCCCCAAGTTGAGACATGAAATGCTCCGCCCTTGTTATCCTTATTGAAACAAAATGAGACCAGCTCCGTTCTATTGGATACGCTATGGGAAATTCGACTAGGGGATCAAGAGAGAGAGAGAGAGAGAGACGAGGTAGTTGGGAGTGTACAACCCATCAATTAAAAATTAATATGTTATTAAAGATCAGATTGCATCATCAGTAAAGGGAAAAAAAACAACAACACACGATCGAGAGAGTTAAATTCTGAAATAATTATAATATCTTTGGTAACACAAGAAGACAAAGTTGTCACAAACTTCGCATCAGAATGCCACTTATATATTTAGATCAATAAAATTTGTAAAATATTTTTGTTTTGAAGTATAGATCCAGGGCTCTAGGGCTCTCGCTCCTCGTCCTCCAACTCTTCTTCCTCCTCCGCCTTCTCTTCTTCTCCATACTTCTGAATATGAAATTTAAGACCTGCATGCGTCGCACTTTTCCCTACTCCAAGATATAGCTCATCCACGTCACCTTACATTTTTTTATCTACTTTTTTGAAAATGCAAATCAATGGGATACATAATAGAATATGATTCTGCCTTTTATTTATTATTATTTTTTTTTTTTTTTTTGGTTGCTTTTCAATCTTTCCGATCCCTTGTAAATATTGTAATTTGTTTTTTATTCTATAATAAATACATGAATATAAAAAAGAACATGATTTTTTTTCCTGCATGATCTGTCAAAATGTATGATATTGAGAGATAAAATACAAATCCAAAGACGGTGACCATACCTCAAAGACTTCTCTGAACAGCGCCATCTACCGACAGTTTTAAAATTGCAATTAAAACAATTGCGAAGATTATTTTCAGAAGTCAGCTATGACGGACTTGACGGTCGACGGATGGAATGTTTGTCACCGGTGATTAACTTGTAAGTTAAAGTTGTGTGTTCTCTGTTTCATTGTGCCTAATCGTAAGATTATTAAAAACTTATTAGGTAGCTTAGATATCAACAAGTTTTAATTGTTAGTTGAGTTGAGGAAACTGGAGATGGGTCGAGGCAAATCAGTGACAGTAGCAGAAACCAGGCCGACGCGCCTGGCGTAGAGAAGAGTTGGACACCGTTGACTTGATGCTTTTGCTCGGGATCGGTGACGTGAAATGCCAGTTTCAGAATTGTCACCATGTAAAAAAAATGTAGATCTAGAAATACTTGAAAACTTGATAAAAGAACGATTTAAGATGGATAGTTTACCCCTTTGAACATATGTCCCTTACTTGTTCTTTCCATGCCACAGAATTTTAGGAAAATCATTTAAAAAAGTGTGATAAAAAGATTTTGGAGCACTTTTTTTTTGTTTTTTTGTTTTGTTTTTTTTGCTGTTGCAACTGCTGGAGTGCTGCAAATGCAAATCGTGTGCACCATGATTTTTGATAAATTTTCCAAGCAGCCTCTGCTCTGGCTCTAAACTTTGATGTCACATTTGGGGTTATGAAATCTTGGCAGGTCAGATTTTTTTAATGAACTGTTTAACGTAATACTAGATTCCTGAGTGCGATTTTAGTCTTTGTGTTATCTAACTTAGGTCTAGATCCACTCATGCACTACACTCGTTTGATATATCAAACTCGTGCCTCTGACTCTATGTGACTCTGGCGTGGTTACAAAAATAACCTAATTTACACTTTCAATCCCGTTATAAGCGTTTAAATTTGAGAGTCAATGTGCACTTTAATATTTATTTTTAAATCCCAACTAATCTCTGACAATGCTTAACTGAACTAAAAAGGTGAAATGAGAGCAAAAATCACCGATTTCAGCAGTCTTCCCGATTTTTCTGCCACTCGATTTTGTATTTGGTCGCTTTGAGAAAAAAATGAATGGAAATATAGAGATAGAGTGCCTGCGATCGGATCACGACTATGCGAGAGGTGTGTTATTAAAACATCGCGTAAAATAACGCAAATGTTAACCTACCTTCCACACTTGAGTATTAAAAAAAAAAAAAAAAAAAAAAAAAAAAAATGGAGAGATGTTTTTTTTTCCCCGCCCTCGGCACATCATAAAGGTCATCGTGTATATCGGCCATTAGGGGTAGGATTGAGTGCCTAAATCGGGCCCTGTCCGTCAATCCCCCTTTTTTCCTTAGACTTTTTTTGGGGGGGGGGCTGGACGAGATATTTTTGTTATGGGCCGGAAGGAGCTTAGCCTTTTTTTTTTTTCTTTTTTTTTTTTTCTTTAGGGGTGGTGAGGGGGGGGGGGGTGGACGAGATATTTTTGTCATGGGAGCCCGGAGGAGCTTGGTCTTTTTTTTTTCTTTAGGGGTGGAGAGGGGGGGGGGGACGAGATATTTTTGTCATGGGCCCGCAGCTTAGCCTTTTTTTTGTTTTTGGGTTTTTTTTTTTGCTTAGACTTTTTTTTTAGGGGTGGATGGAGGGATGGGGTTGGGGGTGACGAGAATAGTTTTGGTAATGGGGCGCGGAGGAGCTTAGTCTTGTTTACTTTGTCTTTACTTTTAAATTCCTTATAATCTGTATTTCTTCATGTGTTGTAAATAAAATAAACTTGCATTGAAATACATCTGTCTTTGGTCTCTCTTTTATTTATTTATTTTCTTTTTAACAAAGTACATACATCTAAGCCATTCATTGGGGAGGGGGAAAATGGGGCAGAATTATTAGGCCTACAATTGCCAGTAAATCTTGGATAGAATTTGGACTTATTCCCCCCCCCCCCAAAAAAAAAAATAAATAATAAAAAAAAAAAAAAAAAATAATAATAATATAAATTAAATAAATAAATAAATAAATAAAATAAATAAATAAAACAAAAACAAAAACAAAACAAATAAACAAACAAACATGAATTAATGAGAAAAACTAAAAGCAAAAAAAACCAAAAACATTATAGTATAATGAGGGGGCGGGGAGGGGGGTTCAGCCAACTTTTCTCAGAAACATGTACAAAACACAAAAGTTACTAATACATTCACGATTTTTAGCTTGTTCACCCCCCCCCCACTTGTGAACCCAGCCCCTTCACTTTAAAAAATTAGAAATCACCAGGCCTCTCTACCTCATATATAGCTTTAAAAACAATAAACAAAACTTTGTTAATATTATATTTATTATTTTATTATTACTAGGCCCTACTATTTTTTATTTAGTTATTTATATTTTTCATTCTATTCGCGAGTGAATCAAAAGCTAATCATCCTAACAACGAATTAAACAAACAAGGTAACTACTGTTGCCATGTCACATTCGACTCGTAATGGAGACATCGTCGAAATGCAAACCTTCGACAAAGAGGGCGGCACAATTTATCCGCCATTGAATTACTTGCTTCTCTTGGTCAGTGGAATCGGTGGCAAAAGATGTACGATATAGCGGTTGAATAACTAAATTTACTACTTTGAGGACATAAGGAGAGTGCTCAAGGAAAGGAAATAAGGAGAAGAAGATTTGGAAACAATTTGGTAAGTGAATTTTCCATGTTTTGTCATATTGCCTTTTTGGTGAGTCTTTTGGTCTTTTGAGTACGACTGTGTTGATGTTTCGTACGTAGTCCCGTCTATGCTAGTCTCGGTAAGTTCATAACGGCTCCACTCCACGCGTGTCTAGATCTAATCTATTACCAAGAAAGAAGGCAAGATTAGAGGTATAATGAATTTGTCCTGAATTGCACCAATGCACATAAAGTGTAAAATTTTAGGTATATTTTCATACTTTTTGGAGCAAAAACACATAAAAAAAAGAAATGAATGAGGGGAAAAAACTGATACGATCAGAAATGTTGAAGTTTTATGAATGCAATACTACTTTACTAGACCCTAGTGTATAATTCAAGGGCATTTCTTTCCATGCTTAGCAGCTCAATGCACTTAAATTGTATTTATTTATTTTTTTTACACCGTCCCATTCATTGCATTTTGTTTTTGTTTGATCTGCTGAGCAACATCTGCACATTCTCCCCTATAAATTGGAATATCTCTGTAAATATGATGAGGTGTTGAGCACCATTCTCTTTTATTTTACAAGCTTTCCAATGCTACTAAATTTGTTAAGACCCCTTGAAATTTTCAAAGACTCACTAGACTATCTTTCTACTGAAACAAGCCTTGCCCTTTATTTTGTCCCTTTTTACAGAAAGAAATCTGCTCATTTTCCCCTGTAAATTGGAAGATCTCTGTCAATATTTTAGATGTATTGTGTTTAGCTTCATTCTTTTCCTTATTTCAAAAGCTTTCCAATGGTACCAAATTTGTTGGGATTCCTTTTATGATTTAAAAAAGTCACCGATTTCCCCAGCTTTTCACTGGCAATGTGCAGTCTTGGCCTCGGAACAGGCTGAGCTGAGGCTGAGCTAACTATACACTTCTCGGTTTATAGAGGCTGAGCCTGAAGTGAGGTGGTGTTGATGTTCCACCTGTTGATTATTTCATATTTTTAGATATCACAATTTCTGGGTATTATTTAAGTTACCAGAACCAGAGTTCATTTCATTTATTTTCCATTCTAAAAACATTATACATACATGTATGTAATGCATTATTAGTACAAACAAATAATTACTGACATTTTGACATCTTAAAGAATAAATTGGAATGATACCCGAGGGAATTGAAAGCTTATAATCAGGGTCCCAAAAGAAAAAAAAATGCATGATTTACAAAATTGATAAAAAGCTACATGTTTTGAATATACACCATTCACACAGCATTTAACCACACATCCACATGCATAACAGAGCACCCACACACACATACATGTACGAAGAGAGAAGTACTTAGCAAGAAAAGTGGGTGAAATGTTGGGAAGGGATGATAAAGGGAAGATAAAATATCCAGGAAAGGAAAGCGCTGAGTGTGAGAGAGAGAGAGAGAGAGAGAGAGAGAGAGTGAGAGAGAGAAGGGGGGGGGGTGGGGGATACAGATAAGAAAAGAAAGAGAGATATGAGATATTTATGATCAAATGTTCTTTATAATTTGTACATTATAGTAGACCAAATAATTACCGGTAGTTCTTTTTTATGTTTATAAAATTGTTACAATTCGGCCTAATGTCTACTAGATGTACAATGATGTTATTAACTAAAAACCTATTCATTGCGATTCCCATACATGCAAATATTTGTTTTGAGGAAAATGTGAAATTATTATTATTTTTTGTTGTATAATATAATATTCAAAATAATTTGAATGATTGTACCCACCCCCTCCCTAATTGGAAATTTCTACATACGTTTGTACTTTAACAACTGTACACGTTTCTATCAGCACTGAGTAAATTTGTTATGGTTTGTTTCATCGATTGCAATGTAGTCCTGTGGTATTTCTCAAGCCCCTGATACACATTGCAAATGGAAAGAAAAAATGTTGTATTTGGATATTAACTCTGGTATATATTACCTCATGTTCTAATGCATGCTACATGTATGTACATGTACATGTATGATATATTCCCCCCTTTATCATTATGAGTATTTAAGAAAGAAATCCCATTGAAAGCACTTTATGGATATGTGTATACATGTATGGATACAGGACATTGTGTAGATCTAGAAAAAGACCCCAAATTTGACTAAAATAATTGCGTATTTGTGGTTGCCATGGTTATATACATGTATCCAAATTTTTATGATTAAATTTCAGAAAAAGTCACCAAATCTAGTTTAAATTTGAAATTTGTTTCTAAAGACATCATAAAGTACATGTACATGATATTTTGTATGAGAGAATTTCAAGTGCAATCATTGTCATGTGACTACATGTATACAATAAGGGATGTGGGAATGATAAAAAGAGTAAAAAGTGTAAGAGAATATTGGTACGGTCAATGCATTAATTTATAAAGCAGACTTTAAAACTAAATAGGTTTCTACCAGTCAACGAATTCCTTCAAAAACATTCCCATGTAGTGTTTCCAATTCCCTGAAAATGTATTGAAATATTTGTCATATTAATGATTGAATCTATATATATTATACCATGAATTATTTGCACATAATGCACAAGCTGTACAGAAAATACATTTGGAATGTCATGGATTGAAATGGCTGCAAATGCCAACAGGGCCAACCCGGGTTGTTGTTGCCGTTGCTAAGCTACAGCGCGCAGTTCTAGATATCAATGCAGCCCTATCATAGGCACCATAAATCATATTCTAATCATGGCTTCATTGATACATTCAGTGGAAAGCCAGGAGGCCCAGCCAGCTATTATAATGGTTGCTATAGTGATGGGTAAACAATTAGATCAGGGAAATCCCCCTATCCCACCCAGCAGTTAGAATCCTCATTGTGAATAGGCACTGACCTTTGCTTGCTTTTGAAATTGATTTTTCTCTTCAAATAGGGTTTCCAATAAAAAGGCATGATATTTCAATAATGTTATCTTTATGACTGTCTAAAGAAAGATACATTGTATCCTACCTTGGTTGGTGTTGAAATAAAAATCTTTGAAAGTCTTCGCTTTAATATACAGTCTTGTGATTTATGATTCGACATACTTTTGATTTTATTTGTTTTTTTATAATTTTTTCACATCTAGACCCTTTTTAAATTTAATTTAATTTACATCACACTATATTAAAAAAATAATAATTGATTGTTTTTTGCTATCTGCAGCTCTTTTAGAGCTTTCTGATTTTATATAATCTGCAAGCTCAGTCTTTAATTTGACATTTTCAGAGACTTCTTACCCCACTGTTTTGGTCAGCCTGATTAGCCACAATACATAGTCTGCGAGAATCAGTCTATAGATCTACATGTATGCAAGACATGATGGATGTGGGTGCCTTCAAACTGCTTTGAAAAATTGTGCCATTTATTAAAAGTATAGTACACTTGAATTTATTTTCAACAAAAAAAAAGACCTTTAAATAATATCTTACAAGTTGCATACTAGATATACGATAGTATATCAACTTGACTTTATACTGATATCAATCCTAACTCTGTACATAAAAGGGCTTTGGACTTGTAATCGATTCAGATCAATCTCAAAGTTCTTTGTGTGAGACAAAACCCTTGTCTTTGTTTGTCTCAAGTGCCCTTTTAGATCTATCAATCAGAATTTAATTTCATCCCAACTTCCTCAATCCTTGTAAGCTTGAATGAGGGGTTGTTTGTCTATTAATATAAACTATGGCACCGTTACCTAGCGACGGCGTCAGTGCGTATTCAGACATTTTAGTAATTTTTAACTGTACGTGGCCTACTCTAGGGTTTCTCTTTCCGATTGAGTGTTCTGGGGAATAGCCAGTTTTATGTTGTGCAGGGCTCTGTACCCCTTGTGTGAGACTAAAGTCACACATTTCTTATCTGAATTTTCAATAGCTCTTTTTATCTGACTGTGCAAATGGAACATGAAACACCTATTTATTCAACATTAAGCAGGTAATTGACTTTTGGTTTAGGGTATTCTTTTATGAGAATGACATGTTTTTTTCTTACATGTAGGTATGGTAAGAGTGCCTAAGTCTGCGCAGTGCCTATGTCTGCGCACCCACGTAAATGCGCGATTTTCATAGAACAAAACATCAAACTGACATCAATTTTCAATCTTAACCTCAACAATTCATTTTGATACCAAAAACTCCGAAAATAATTGATTAGAAATGAGTTTCAGCAAGTTTCATTTGCTACCCTCAAAATTTCAATCATTGTCAAAAAAGAAAAGTCCGAAACTTCACTGCGCTTGAATTGCGTGCAAAATGAGTTAGTGCGCAGACATGGGCACTATTCAGTTTTGCTACACAAAATGACAAGCCCGTCTGAAAATCGTTAAAAAACATTGTTCTTGTAAATAATTTCTTGAATTTTTTTATTTTATTGATCATCAGAATATGAAGAACAGAATATCATTGATAAATCTTAAAAATAATATTTTACTTTGTAATAAAATCGAGATCGAATTTTAGGTGCGCAGACTTGGGCACCGCCATCATACATTTGTACTGTAGGGCATACAAGGAGGGAAATGCCAATCTTTATCACAATACTTTGAAACCTTACAGATCGTTATTTTGCAAAAAGTTTTTTGCCCATGTTTTTAAAATGTGTGTTTTTTATTGATTTATTCATTTTTTTAAATCTATTTATGTATTTTGTAAGTATTACAATGTACTGTACTAGGATTTATTTCTGTATTGACATATTGTTTCATTTAATTTTGTATTTTATTTTCCCCCAGTGCAGGACATTCCATCTTTCATCTTTTTGGAGCGGACAGAGCCTTTTAACCTGATTATGAAGCAAAGGATAAGCTGCGTGTCAGAACATAACGTGACATCATAAAAGGTTACCAATTCGTATAGCCAGGCCTTGTTCATGAAGCGATGATTTCTGGCTATTATTTTTATACAATTTCATGCTTGAACTGACTTCATCAAACATGCAATGTTAGGAAATGTGGTCCACCGATTGACTTCAAGACTACGAATGTATGTTGCATATTTTACCCAATTTATAACATAACATGGAGGATCCTCACTATAGTGTTGACATGACCAAGCGAATGCAACATCATCGACTTTGCAAGAGAAACTTTATACACGTTTGTGAATGTGGCGACTAGCTACCTGAAGACATTGTGAACCTAGACTGAAATTATCACAACTCAGATAAGATGGCGTTACCGGATTCATGTTTCGTTGAGACTGGAGGGAGGGAGTGCAACTGTACAGAGCCTCCACCTAAGCTACCAGACAGACCTACTTGTGAGTATGATTCCAACATGAATGCTAGAAGTGGAGATGTTTAGCAAAAATACAGGAAAATGTCTCCTTTTAGTGATGCTTTGGTATTATCTTTGAAGTTAGAATACTGCTGTATGAAATACAAAATACAGTCTGTGTCAAAAAAAATGGTACAGTCGGAAAAAAAATATTTAGGTGTGAAATATTTTCAAATAATGTGTTTATGTGGAGCCAAAATAAAGCCAAAAGATATTTCTTGTTGATGCGCTTTGTTCTGTATAATTTGCTTTCGTAAAACAAATGTTACGCTAAATTTTGTGCGCTGAGGAACAAATCGAAATAGAGCACTTCATGGCCATTATGCGAAACCTATACACAAAGGCATGGGACGGCGTGCGAAAAAGGGATTTTTCTTGATTGTAGAAAACTAGTCATATTTCAAAAATTACAACACCAAATATGATGAAAAAAATTGCAGGTGAAAGTCTTATCTTCCTGCTTTATGAAAATACCAAACCATAGCAGGCTGTGATTAATCTTCATAATATAAAAAAATGTTTTCCACTTGTACCATTTTATTTGACACAGACTGTACACAACAGAAAGAGCAAAAATCACTGATAAAAAAAATTTATTTTATGGTGCTGTACATATTGGATTACGTAGAATAGTTTGACCGAAAATAATAACTGAAATCTCTAAATTGGCAATACAAAGAAAAGCGACCAAATTTTAAAACGATGTTTAAATGCTCCATAACAAGCGTTTTCTCTTTGTCCTTTTGTTTTTTTTTAGTCTTTCCCTGCCAAACAACAACAACGGGTAAGTATGTAGTCTAAAAAAACATAATGTTGTACATGTACTTGGCATTGCCTTCGCTTAAAAAAAATAAAAAATAAAAACTGCATGTGCATTTGAGCATGACTCTTGTTTGTGCTTTTTTTAGTACTAGACTAAAATTAATTGTTTAAAAATGTGATTTAAACAGATTTTCTTTTTATTTATTTCACAATAAGTTCAGTATATTCATTTTTATACACTCTGCCCATACAATATTCATAGGCCTACAGTCAAACCTGTCTTTTAAGACCACCCTTGAAAAACTAAATGTGGTCACTGTTGACAGACCAAATAAACACAGGGGTGCCTTTTTTTTCCTGTTAGAGGTTCATGTAATACACTGTATTGAGGGGATTAGTGAAATTTATACAGAGGGGCGATTCCATGCTGTGTCGTACTGGACATTTTGACAACATTTTACTTTTTTTTTTACATGCAAATAAAATAATAATTTCTTGATTTGATGGTGATCTTCAAGTAGTACCAGAAGGGGCACAAGGACCAATACTTAACTTGTCTTGATCACACATCCTTTACAATTAAAAAGAAAAAATTTAGTATCGTGTTCCATGGGACAAAAATCAACAGAAAAGACAAAGAGACAAAAACAACATACATGTACATATATGGAATTGCCCATAGGTGGCCACTAGAAAAATATTATTAAGATATAGTGACATTTAAAAACATCTTGTCTCCAGAATATGATGGAAATTTTCAATATTCATTGACCTAAATTCACATCATCCATTTATAATTTGTCCATGTGATAAAATCATTCCAATAATTACAGTCAGGATTATCCTGTACATATACTACATTGTGTGCATGTACCCTTATGACATTATATGTATTCCCCCATTTGTTTGCAGTGTCTTTAGTGAATTCAACCATCATTTTGTCTGTTGAGAACTACTACATGTAGAAGGGTGTGTGTAAAAGCACCAAGTTACGCCTGTTTCTTTCTCAAGTGACAATTTTATCATGTACATGTATTTTACAGTATATCCTTAAAGTATCATTAATTAATAGTCATATTACAAAGAGTGTACAATTACAATGTATGATTGCATATAATAAAACATTTTTAGAACTGGTCATTACTTTCACTAACTCATTAATTAACAAAATATATACATCCAACCCAACATTAATTGCATGCTCTGGGACTACAACAGCACCTCCGCCAACAACCACCATCATAACTGATCCCACAGGTCCTACTTCAGAACCATCTACGACAAATACTGATGGAACAACATTCAGTACAGGTAAATATTATCTTTGGAAGTAGAAAAATATAAGGAGTTAATCAGTGGCAATTTGAGAAAAATTTGATTTACAAGTATTTGAAAGTTGCGATCATTGATGATATGGACAAGATGAATTACATCAACGTTGCATTGCCAATATGAGGATCCCCATATCATTTAGTGATCTCAACTATTCAAATTTAATATCTTTCTCATCCATTGTCTATGTTTTTCAGAAGTTTTCTTGACTGTTTAGTTTTTCTGCATTTTTCTAATCTTATTTTCTCTGGAAAAATAAGAGTGGCTCGCCTTTTAATTGGTTTTATTTTTCTTCAAACATTTGAGTGTTGTAAATATTAAACATTGTGTTGATCAAGATCTGTTCAATTTCATTCAAATAAGAGGCATCATTAAATCCTAGATCAAGTACTCAAAAGAGTTCCTTGCCTGTTTGAAAATATGGCAATACATGTGTGTACCTCCAATCTTTATTCATCTAAAAATGCGTGTCTTCTTTTAATAGGCACTGTGTTCTTCAATTTTGATCATGTTTTCATATCTTCTACTGCACTCTGCACACACATTATAATTTGATGGTGTTTATTTCTTTATTTAGTTATAATACATATACATTGTACATTAATAACAATTGCTTTAAATTTTAATTTATTACGAAATACATAGATGAATAAGTAATTTTAGAATATGTTTTATAGACAGTCCTGTTTCTTGAAACCGTCATAAGACTAAGTTCTTGGACAACCCTTAGGGACCCGTATTGTAGAATTAATGTGATTTCTAGAAACAGGCCCCAGCAGTGTGGTGAAAAAATGCTCCCAACAATTCACTATGAACACCATATTCTTTGGTTTTAATGTATACAGACTCTATATGATGTATTGTAGTTTGTTTATAAATATTGGAAAAGTGGTTTTTGAAAGGATGATAGACAAAAGATACATGTATTTAACTGACATGATTTGCAGTTTAGTTTAGAGCTCCTTATTGGTGTGAGGCGAATTACAATTTAGAAAAGAGTCATAATATGTACACTACAGTTTACATGTATTGGAATCAGAACAGAAATTGTGTCCATCACGTCGTCCCCCCCCCCCCATGAAGCATTGATTGTTCAGTAATAAAAGGATTGTCACTCTTCATCACCTCACATATATCATTCTACAAACTGATGTATTATTAATGTTTATTCTGTATCCAAGTCTATTTGATTGCACAAACTCAATCTAAATGGTAATTGTCTTGATTGTTCTCATCTCATGAAAAATTTCAAATGCAATTTTCCCGTCTTCTGTTGTTCCACTAATATCAAATTGATTTTGTTGATATATGTCAAAAGTGGGTTCCATACATGTACATGAGCAGTTCCACATTAATATCAGTTATCAGGCTTTTTCATATAAATTTAGTTTGAATTGTAGTTATACATGTTATATATGCATGTATTTTATGGAAATATTTAGGGCCAAGACAAGTAAATTTATATGTGGATGCCCCTCATATTGTAACTTAAAAAACTATGATGCAATTACCATATGAAATAGCCCGGTAACCAATGTTACTGTGGAATAATTATTGCCTATCAAGATCAAGCTCTACAACCTCATTCTGCTGGAGCCATAAGGATGTTTAATAGCCAAGGCTAAAATATTATAAGGCTCTTCTAGCTCTTACTCTGTGGAGGATTTTTATGTGCACTAAGCATGCCTACAATGTATATCAAAACTGATGCGCACATGATATTCACTGTGATGAATTATTAACGCAGTAAAATATGCGACGTGCTGTTTCCATGGAAATGATTTGTTTGATCATGTGTGCATGCCTACTTGTTTGTGAAGCTAGTGGAGGGGGAGAGAGTGTGTCGCTAATGCACAGCATATTGTTCGGCAATGGACGTTACATTTAATATCTCAACGCATATCATGGTGTATTCATATGTTGTCAGAATAGATTAACTACAGTACATCTGAAAAAAAAAAGTTTTAAAAAGATCATCTTTCAAAAATATGCCTCCCACATCGTAGTGCAAAACAAACCTCATTACAATTTAATTTTCTTTATTTCTCTATTGATTGCCTTTTCCATAGCTCTTCTTCTGTATTGCTCTTCTCTCTCTCTATGTTTCCCCTACCTTTTGTCTATGTTTCCTCTACCTTTTGGGGCCTCTTTCATTCTCTCTCTCTCACTCTCATAAAAATCTTCTCTTTTGTCATTATGCGGCGTTCATTTTAGTATATTACATGTACATGTACCTTTCTCAACATGGCACAGGCCATATATCACTTTACTTTTGTATTTTGTCTTTCCTACATACATAATTTTCAAACTGCTGATTCTGCAAAGCTATCAATCACATTTAGACCCCCCTCACTGAATCAAGACTATTATTGGGATTCAATATTCAATTAATCGATCAGAATTCTTACATCATGTTACCTTAATTCAAAGATAAAGAGCAATATCACTCCAGATAACAGGACTAGAGTGTATGTGTTAATTTGCTTTTTATTATTTTTTATCAAAACATAATGTTTAATTGTGTTTATTTACCGATAGCAAGCTATATCCATTTGTAGGCCCTTAAAGTCCTAGACCGGACCGACAAATGAAATAGCCAAAAACGAAAGCTAATATGCTATATAATACAACAATTTCAAATTAAGGCATTTTTATTGTCCATCTAGAAAGTATTTAATTAAAAAGATGACCGAACCTCAACCAGGCCACCCCTCCCGAATACTTGTAAAAGTACCCCTAATTTAAAAGTGCGAGTGATGACGTCAAAAAATGTTAATGGAATGCTACAGCAGTCCTGCGGCTAGGCATGATTGCGTTTCGCCTTTAGAAAACACGTTTGTATTGCTATGTCAGGACAATAGACGCCCTGTGAGCTAGATTTTTATTGTTATGAAATGAAAGGGCAAAGTCAATCATGCCTGGCCACAGGACTGCTGTAGCATTCCATTAACATTTTTTGACGTCATCACTCGCACTTTTAAATTAGGGGTAATTTTACAAGTATTCGGGAGGGGTGGCCTGGTTGAGGTTCGGTCATCTTTTTAATTAAATACTTTCTAGATGGACAATAAAAACGCCTTAATTTGGAATTGTTGTATTATATAGCATATTAGCTTTCGTTTTTGGCTATTTCATTTGTCGGTCCGGTCTGGGACTTTAATATCAGCATGATCAATAAAACTGAGCAGAGTAAATCATGATCTCTACAATCTCCCGTTTTAACTTCATTTTAGAACCATTTTTTTTTTCAATCATATTTCTTTACCAATAAAAAAAAAGTGTTTTAGATATGCATCATCCAATTAAGTTTTCCAGCACTACTGTATGGTCTACCAGAGACTTGCACGTACATGTATGTATGTTTATGGACATGTACATGTATGTATGAGCTTATTCTTGACATCTTGATATAATGCCTGACAATACATTGTATATTTCACTTTGAATAACATGTAGTTCAGATACTTGGATGAAGGGCTTTGGCAACATGTACAGTGTATATTTTGTTAAAGTTGTAAAGGGTATTAAAAAGTTTAGGGTTTTTTTTTTTCATCCATATCTTTTTTTTTTTTTTTAACGTGTACTGCTATTTTCTTGTCTTCCCTGTTAGATGGTCAGTTCAGACTAATTTCCTGTTCACATACAGCTCATCTCTCAGCTTAAAAAAATATCCATAATTTTCTTTCACAATGCTTCTGTGAAATCTTCAGTCACAGATTGATTCTTTATATCATATTCTGTTTAAGCACCACTGGCAGCTATTTTGGAAAAAAAAAGTTCTGTGTACTATTAGGTTGAATGGACTCCAGTTTTGTCCTTGACAATTCTCTGTCCAGTCCAGGACCTGGACCATCTACATGTAATGAACAAAGTTCTGGTCCTGTTGCTGATCTAACCTCTGTACCAACTTGTGGTCCAACTGCATTGTATTGGATCTACTTTTGGTCTGATCAGCAGACAAGCCAAGTCTTCTGCTAATTTTTTATTACATTCTCACAGTTACTTGGATCACACCTGAATTAGGCCTACCCATACTTATTTGAAGAAACAAATGTACCCTTAGTTATCAGACCTGTTTTGAAACAATAATATGTGCCAAAATGTTGGCATTGTCAATGTAATATCTGAAGCGTACATGTAGGCCTCTACTAGTTTTTCATGGACAAAGCAGGTCCATGAAATATATCAGTAATCGATTCAGCCTGTAATGCAATGTACATTGTAAATCAAGGGCACCAGTCCAGTATGTTGATTATTTATTATACATGAACATAGAACACCAGATTTCTTTTCTGTTTCTTCTTGTTTATCTATGTTATTCTTTCACTCTGAATGAATGAACCATATTTTTCCCACATATTGTTTCTTGTTCTAATTCTCCACTGTTACATTTCTATTGAAACCATAAAGATAGAAATCTGTTTTATTGTAACACTTGCAATGACATATTCTGGCTAACACAGTAACAGATGGGACTACTACAACAGGTCCCACTACCACAGGCACGACTGCCACGGGTACCACATCAACTACAACATTAAGAACGGATGGAACCACCACAACAACTGACTTACCCACCACAGGTACTGGTACAACAGGTACCGGAACAACAGAAACCAGCACAACAGTTACCGGCACAACAAGTACCGGCACAACAGAAACAACCACAACAGGTACTGGAACCACAAGTGGTACAATAGGTACAAGCACAACAAGTACTGGTACAATAGGTACTGGCACTACAGGTACTGACACAACAACCCAAGGCACTGCGCCATCAACAATACCCTTTATCCCTACAACAAATAGTCATGGTGGTGGTAGCACTAACACTGGTGGTAGTACGAGCATTGCTGGTAGCACTAACAGTGGTAAGAAGAGCGCTTCCATGTTTTTCACCTCTAAGTCCTTCCATCGATGTCATCTGTGGACATTCTTCATTTTCGCTGTTGCATGCTTTCCATTCCTGTAATTTTTGTACTTGTATTTAGATTGGTCCTCTACTATTAAAAATGGATATTTGTCTCTTCAGTTTTCTGATGATATGCTGTTTCATGGACTTCTTTATTAATTACTACCACATTTTGGGTTTAAATATAGTCCTTCTATCGATGTCATCAGTGGTCTTTGTGCTCATTCTTCAGTTTGCTGTTGCATGCTTTCCATTCCTGTAATTGTTGTACCTTGTGTACATTGGTCCACTATTAATTCTTAGGATATTCCACTCTTCGGTTTTTAATAGTTCCTGATGATCTGCTGTTTTATGAACTTCTTTATTTATACTTCCAGATTTTGCTTACAAATGTCAGTGGATGCTATGCCAGACAAACTGTTTTTGAACCTGAAAGAACAACTCTTTCAAGAACCTTTTCTGTACATCCCATCACTCTACTATTCCTAAAATTCCACTTTGATCTCATTCTGTGATTACATGTAAACGAAACTGTCTCCTTAAGTGTAACAGTGCTTCAATTATTTTCCTTCTGACCCCCTTGCATTGTACATGTATTCAATAGACCTTTAATAATAAATGCATCTGCTTGAAATCCATATATAGTATTAAATCACTCTTAAATGAGGTTTCTGTTCATAAAAGTCATTATTGTTTGCCTACATGTAGATGTACAAGCATACAGCAAGCCTGTAGTTCATTAGCTCTTGTGTAATATGTGTAAATTAAGACTACTCTGATTTTTCTGGCATCTAATTCTTTGTTGTTTAAAATTTTAATTGTATGCATTAATTACAATAAATTTAAGTTAGTTGCCACCCTTGTGACAATAGGGCAGGGACTGGATAGATACAGTAACAATTATGTTTGCTTTCCCCTTGTTGTCAAATTCAAGTTTGTTACACTTACAATCATAACTAGTGTATGAAAGTGAAGTACAAGTATTGTCACTGTAACATTCTTTTTAGTTTCTTTTCTTAATCTATATTAGGAGTGTGAAAGGTATATTAAGTTAAGAGTTGTTTGGAAACAGTTAGAATGATAAGCTTCTTGTCCCATTTTGAAATAATCCGTCTGCAATATTTTGGTACCACAGAAGCTACCACAGAACTGTATGATAGCACTACTCATGGTGACGCAACAGCAACAGATCCTGCCAACACGGATGTTGCAACAGATGTTGTAACAACATCTTACACAGAGATTATCACAGATGGTAACAGAGGAATCATTTTTTATGGCTATCATGCATTTCAGTTACATGTTGGACACTGCCTTGTAATCGCATACATTTCAGATTCATCAGAAGCGCTAGCTGTTGCAATCAAGTTGACTGTTGTCAACTTCTGTCTTGTTCATTTTTACCACAACTACTATTCAGTTTGTAAACTGTAGCAATATAAAAAAGACAAATCATCTTCAGTTGGTTTTCCAATGCATTTTGTTCACATGGACATTTGTCTTTTTATCACACATTTCAGATTCATCAGGAATTGTTGCAATTAAATTCACAGTTGTTAAGTTTTATTTTTTACATTTCAACCACGACTGTTAAAAGTCAAATCATCTTATGTATCTTTTGTGCATTGTTTCCCTTGGACACATTTTCATCACACACTTCAGCCAATTAGAACTTGCTGAAATCAAATTTGTATTTGTCAACTTCATCTTGTGAATTTGATGCTACCACAAAACTGGAAATGGTAGCAAGATTGAATCAACTTTTCATGCTCTTATGCATTCTGTTTCCATGGAGACCGTCTGTATATCACACGTTTCACTTCAGTTGAATCAGGAATGACTGTAATTCAATTCTCTGTTGTCATTTTTATCTACATTTTTACCAGAAATTGTAGCAAATTTGACACAGACCAATCATCTTTTATTTCTTTTTGTGCATTTGGTTTCCATGGACATTTGCATTTTCACCACACATTTCAGATTCATGAGGAATTGCTGCAATCAAGTTCAAAGTTGTCAAATTTATCTTGTATTTTTGACACTGCACTGGAAATGATAGCAAGACTAAATCGTTTTTTACTTGATATTCCACATTCAGTTTCAATGGACACTGTCCTTTCATCGCACATTTCAGCCAATCAGGATTTGTTCAAATTTTTCAACTTTGTCTCGTGCATCCCTAGCTGTGCTACCATGTTTTTGCCATATAATACATGCCTGTATGCTACACTTTGTGGCATTTACTATTACTGGTATGCCTGACACATTTTCATCGATATATATTTCACCTGTGTTTAGAGAGGTCTTGTGGTTTAGTAAAACATGTCTTTGAATCATAAGATTCATGGTTCAAGTCCCAGGTCTGTCAATCCACAAATGTGTCCTTGAACAAGAGCCTGCTTGATAGCACTGAGCATAATGGTCTCATTTCTGAGTTGTCCAAGATTTGAAATCAAGCTGATGCGCCAGTGCCTTTTTGTAAGGTGTTGATCCTTATTGCCCATGAAGTCCCTTGGATAGGACTTGGCCTTGTTATACGTCCCCTACTTATTTTATCTTTAACCCGTTGTATACTAAGCCCGCATCTGAAGAAACATAGAACATCCCTCTTGTTGACCATTTATTTCACTTATAGAAATGATTGCATATAAAAGACCTTATATAATTCAAATTATGTGACATTGATCTATCTATTTAAAAGCTGTCTTTGTTTCATCTGTAAATGAAAAGAATTTCTTGCAAGCATGCTTGACAATCACGCTTCATTCAGCTTTATGAAAAGTTCTCAGTATACAACAGGTTAAGCAATTCAATAATATTGCTTTCTCAGCAGTTTGTTACATTAAATCAATTAATTGTGACACAATGTACAATTTACTACGCTTGATTCTAGTGAAGTACTTGAATGTACTGCTGTGCCTTGTGGGGATACATGTTCAAGTACATGTACAATACTGTTATAGTTATTTTCAAAAGAAGAACATTATCACATCATGATGATATTGCATTATTTGCTATAATCCAAGAACTTTATCATCCAAATGAGCATATGATTACGGAAAAGGCCAATATTTCTGCTGTTGTGTTTTAAGCTTCCATGTATCCAATTTTGTGGCATTTGTGGTCCTTTTCATCTTTCAAACATCTTTCAACCACATTTGCCATTAAGTGTGTACACTCTCCACTTCATACTTCAGTGTCATTCATCAGCGCCTTTGCTATCTTGGTGAATGTCAAACATTTACGTGTTCATTTTTGTTGTTTTTTTTTAAAACATCTTTCAAACATCTTTCAACCATCTTTGGCATTAAATGCACACTCTCCACTTCATACTTCAGTTTCATTCATCATTGCCTTCTATTTTGCTATCTTGGTGAATGTCAAACACTTACCTGTTTTTCTTCTTCTTTTTCCTTCCATCTTTCAAATATCTTTCAACCATCTTTGGCATTAAATGTGCTCACTCTCCACTCCATACTTTAGAGTTATTCATCATTGCCTTTGCTATCTTGGTGAATGTTGAACACTTACCTGTTTTTCTTCTTTTTTCCATCTTTCAATCATCTTTCAACCATCTTTGGCATTAAATGTGCTCACCCTCCACTTCATACTTTAGAGTTATTCATCATCGCCTTCGTTATCTTGGTGAATGTCAAACATAAAAATTGCATTCGGTCTCGCTTGGTAACAGAAGCTATCCATTCAATTTTGCCACTTTGTATTCATGAGAAAATTTAATATCATGCTTCATAAAGGAAATTAAATATTGAATTGAGAGGGATTAATTGGGATATATATGTCAGCATCGTGCATACATCATGAATTTATGTTGTCATAGTAACATTTATATGCAATCTCTCAACCTTTGAAAGGAGTGAATAATCATGACTATAATTTTAAAAGTGCTTTTATTTTCATTGATTTGATATGCTTTAGATCGATGTTTAAAATTCACACAATGATTTAACCACAATTGTAATTATTTAAATGAAACAGGCTTTTGGCCATGTGCTATAAGCTCAATGTACATCATTTGGAAAGTTATCTTAACTACATTTTGCTGAGTTGGTGTAGAAATATTAACACTGAAATGAAACATGATCGGATTATTTTGTTTTTAATAATGCTTTGAAAAAAAGTCAAGTGTATTACTTACAACTTCATTAACTTGATCTAAATTGCATATTGCATTTGATTCAGAATTTTGAGAAAATGAAGAAATTATTACTAGTACTTTGTTTTCACAAATTTTTAAGGAAATATAGACATCACTAATCTAATTGTAACAAGATTTCACAGTAATTTTGTTGATTACAAAGTAATTGAATATTGCATTTCATGTTATATTCATTTATATTTTATACTTTCCTTGTTCAGTATTGTATCAACCCAAATTTGTTCCCCTTTTCAATATTTTTTGTTCTACTTTTTCATACTGCATGTCTCTGTTGTTGTCTACACCCTTTAGCACTACCACTACCAGACAAATGCATTTGGCAAAAAAGAATAAATAAAAAAATAAAAAAATACATTGATTATGTATCTTTCATCAGGCAATAAAATATTTAAAAAGACTGAATTAAAAGTCTTAATTTACATCTTCATCCTTTCTCCAATATTTTCTTAATCATGCACCAAAAATATATACAGAAGTGGTTATATTCCTCTTTGCATTGTCAATTTATCATGAATTTATTTCCAAATGAGTGTCATTCAAAAGCAGGACATATTGCAAAAGATTTGGATTGTAATTTGTCAGTTTATTTTGATACTGTCGCAATTATGAATCTACTACATGTATATGTACTCATGAATATACATGTAGGATAAAAAAAAAAAAAAAATCTCTTTTTTATGCCAGTAAAATCCACAGATACTACACATATGCACTAATGATATTGTGCATTGTGTTTAAAATGTTTTGTTTTATCCAATGTTGTATTTTGATTCTTCTTACAACAGTTACTCGAAATGATACATATCCTAGCTCAAACCCAACTACGCTTATAGCAACAGAGGGTGAGGATTATCATCATCCTATTCAATTTGATATTTGAATATACTCAAATGAATGCATATTAAAAAACAAAGATTTTTTTCCTCTTCTATTTTTCTAAATTTCCTATCAGAACTCAACTTCTGAAATGCTACTCTTCTTTCATATTTTTTTAATAATTTTTTTAAACTTTAAATACACTTTCTAGGCTTTTTCCTTTTTTTCCCTCCAAATTTCAAATTTGTAATCATATATCTTCTGCTTTACTTCAATATTGGTTGTGGAATCTAAATCGTTTTTATCTTTTATTTCTACTCCTCTAAGAACGCTCTTCTGTGTTTCTTGTTATTATGATTTTATGAATATCCTAACTTATTATCAATGAACTTCTAGAAAACATAGCCTGGATTAAATTTTATTATTTTATATAAAAATACTCTAGTTCATCAGTTTTAATACTTCTGCTATACATTTAGAAATTATCTTAGGCCTACTTGTTTTCTTAGTTCCTTGGCTATTTTCCTTTTTCTATTTCTTTTTCTATTATTGTATTTGAGAGTTCTCTTCTTCTGATAAAGGGCATATTTAGTGCATCTACATATTCTATTTCTACTTTCTATTATTTAATATGACAGTTCTTTTTTCCAGTAAAATCTTCTTCTAATAATAAAGTGGCCGTCAACATATTCTGTTTCTACATGTATTTTGAATAAATCATATTTTAAAATGCTCTTCCTTGTGCTATACAGCACGTCCCAGAATAAACGAAACCGAGATTGATCAATGTTTTATCATAACTTAATCTTATTCAAAATTCATAAATGACCCATCAATAAAGCTTACAGTCTTTTCTTTCATTTGATAAAATTTATATGACCCATATGTCATGCATCAGTAAGTAAGAATAATTTGAAGAGAGGAAACCAAAAAGTCGTTTGGCGGGTGGTATTTTAAATTCTTTTTAAAATCTACATATTTCCAAAGTTTATTTCTTCCCCTTTCATATGACACCACAACCAATAAAAATGCTTTAGAAATATGAAAGTTATGATCATTTGAAATAGTGCTTGCATTTCAATAACTTCATTCAAAAAGTTTTTCGACTGTTGCCCATCCTGGCACTAGGCAGAGGTAACAAAAGAATTCATACATGGATGATTGCCAATGAAAAGAATTGGTTAATCAATGTTAATCATGCTGTCTTGAATGAAAATATTGAAAATACAAGCACTTTTTCAAATGAACATAACTTTCATATTTCTGAAGCATTTTTATTAGTTGTGGTGTCATATGAAAGGGTAACTAGGAAATGGATTTTGTAAATATTTAGATTTAAAAGAAAAGTTCAGATACCGCCCGCCAAACGACTTTTTGGTTTCCTCACTTAAAATAGTTTTTACTCACTCATCCATGAAATATGGGTCATATAAATTTTGTCAAATGAAAGAGGGGATTCTATTTAGCTTTCAATTGATGGGTCATTTATGAATTTTAATTAAGATAAAGTTATGGTAAAACATTGATCAATCTCGGCTTCGATTTTTTTTTCTGGGATGCACTGTATGTACCTCTTTACTTCTATCAACCTGATATGTTACTTTGCTGTTGTTTCATATATTGTTTCTTCTGTTATGACATTCTAAAGTGCAAGTACTTCTTTGAAAGCTCATCCTTTTTCACAGATTCTTTTACCTTAAAAAGTTCTTCTAATTCTATCTGTAGTTCCATAAATGATTACATTTATCCATCTGTCTCTTTCTTTTCCTATAATTGTTCGAACATAAAATCATCTTTCTGCTACTCTTTCTACCTCCGCTATTAAAAGAATAGAATATGTTGATACATATTCATTATTAAAGGATACCAATTGATGTCAAAATGACATTTATTATAGTTTTCTATTGTTATTTGCAATAAAGGACAGTTTATGTTTGTTGTTTTTTGGTTATTGGTTACTCATATATGTGCAATGTACAACATGTATGCAGTAACTAGCCGGTTGTAGAAACACCAAGGTGCTATTAAAATAAATGTTATCTATTATTATGATTATCAAAGTAATTAGAGTATAACCACTATGCGACACAAGTGTCTATTGTTTTAGGGGAACTGCAGCTTTCAAGCTGAGGGTGATCTTAATTTTTTTTACCTCCAATTATATTTTCTAAAAACTTTTTATTGTAGAGGTTGTTTCGTTTTTAAAGGCTGATGTGGTATTATCTGAAGATGAATCATTATAATTCAATTAATCAATATATGTTTCTTTCTGGACTTCTTGATGCCTTTGAATAGAAGGAACAACAACAACATGCGATCCAAATACAACATGTGGTCCAATTGCAACAGCTAACGTTGGTGAGCTAATTCTACGTGTAAATCTGAAGAAAAAAAAACAGTTAAAGCTTCATTGTTGCAATATGTTGTGTTGCATTTCATATTATTGTTGCACTTACATGTACAAAAATTACATACAATGCATACATGTATATACATATACGTAATTCTTTGGATATTTTTACCTTTCATTCTTTTGTCCTTATAACCAGTTTATGAAGGAGATTTAATATGAAGAGTTTTCCATACATGTATGGAAGCAGAGAAGAGCAATTACATGAAGTGGACATTTTGTGTCAATTTTAATGCTTATTCTTATTGCATGGTGGGTGGTTAAAAACATGGTTCTAATTTAAATCTCCTTCATGAATATGAGTTATGTGTCTTTGGTGCAAGTTGGTGTTTAAGAAAAGATAAGATATAAAACTATACATTGTATGCTGAAAATCTGTTGATTTTCTATATCCATCATTTCTTGCTCAATGACTAAAATTGTAATATCGCCTTTGGTGTACTGTTTCTTTCTTTGCTTTTATGATTATTTGAAGCTACATAGACTGAATTACAATATTCTGCTCTTCTCTGTAACTATTCTATCTCTCTGTTCCCGAGACTTGTTCATGACTAGTGAGACATTTGTGCAACTTTCATGCGACTTTAAAAATTGTTTGAAAACAAATTTGAAAATGTGCCAGTTTGTTTCAGACTTTTTTGCAATCAAGTCAAGGCGGCACCACAACTAATTTTGTATATCACTGGGTAGACTGGGATGTAATCAGTCGCAGAGACACCGCCACAACTTTTCTCATGACTGGTAAAACTCTCCTAAGTAACAAACATGTCCAATTTTTTTTATGCATATTGAATTCCCTGCTACTCCCAGGATACGTGTTGACGATGTCTCCTCAACTCCAGAGACTCATGTCAAAGACTAGTCACAGACTACATGAGAAAAGGGTTTTTAAGCTGCTTTAACTCAGATTTACTGTGTTTAATTTGAGATATCAAAAAGCACACTTTACAGCCCAAGAAACATTTATATTTTTGGAGGCTCTGAAAACACAAATTATCCAATAGCCTTTGGGCTGGGATATATAATAATGGGTAATGCTCCTTTTTAATTATTTAGCCCGGTAATACACTGTACCATTTTATTATCATTTCCATCGTTCATTTTGAATTATTATACAACTACGAGTAAACTTATGTATTGTAAATCACAGTCTGGTCATGACTGTGTAATTTTAAGAACATTGTGCACAAATACATACTCAAGGGTGGTGTTGCATAAAAGTGTTGTTCTAACCCGAGTTTTCTCGGGTTAAAAAACTCAGCTTTATGTAGACTTATTTCTTAGGTTATTCAACCTGAGTTTTAAAACGCCCTAAAAATTTATTGCATTAATACTTTTGAAAACTCTGGTATGTTTTTATGCAATGGAAAAAACAGTAAAAAAATCCAGAAAAATATTGTAACCGGAGTTTTTGGACTTTAACCGGAGTTTTCAGATTTTAACCGGAAAAAACTCCGGTTAGAAGTTTTATGCAACAGGGTGCAGGTCTCTCTACTTATAAAAAGCTGGTATTCTACAGGGCTGTCGCTAGGAGGGCATGTTGGGGGTGTGACGCCACACCCCTTCCCTCTTCAAGAACTAAACAATAGTCTGGCGACACTCCTGTTATTCTTGTATTTGCGGTACACTGCTTATCTTTTTAACTTGTTATTTATTTCATTATGCTCCCTTTGATTATTTGTTTTGTATTTTGCTTGAATTATTTGATTTGTATTTTCATATGCTTGAATAATTTGCATTTTATTTTAATATGCTTAAATTAAATATGCTTTCACAAAATGTTACTTTTTACCTTATTTATTTCCTTTTTTGCCTGTCATATTAGGAGAAGGTCTTCTGGAGTTGAAAGGCAATGATTTTTTAATACACACACATGTAGTTGTTGCATTTTATGATTAACAAAATAAAAAGTGACATTGTGAAAGAAGTTTGGTTGCTGTTTGCAAATACTCTGCATTTTGAGGTATATGATTGTTTGTGCGTTTTTCCCCCTACTTTTTAAAATTCCTTTTCCCCCAATTTAGATGAACAGAGCCAGCTAGTAATCAATCATGCATGCATATAAATCCAGATCATGTCTTTTCTCCTCAGATGCATTTACTAACATAACCCAAGCTTGAAATCTACATATACATGTAGCATCATAAAATGTTTATGTTTGTATATAAAAAAAGGTTTGTATCAGGGCAAATCCAAAAGATACATTTCAATTATTTTTTAAGTTTTGGGAAGGGTTCTGTACCTTAACCCAAAACATGAAAAATGATTGAGATACAAGTATCATTTCATAATTAAGTTATGGTAAATCATTCATCAGTAACGTGTGGGACAGAGTTGCAAAATAGCTTGGACTTGCCGTTATCAGTTATGTACCCACCTACAGTAGGTACAATCAGTTCTAGGACAGCTTCTAGGGACTACTCCCTACCTGATGAGTTCTCTGTAGGGCAACTCCCACAGAGGGCAACTCCTAGAGCTGTCCTTAGGGGAGTTGCCCTACAAGGGAGTTGTCCTCCAGGGGAGCAGCCCTCCAGGGGACTTGAACTACAGGAAACTTGTCAGATGGGAGATGTCCCTGAGGGAGTTAAATGTATGTGGGATCTGTCCTAATACAATATCAATCATTCCACCATCATTGCACTCAAAATTAAGTTTATTTTCCATTTCTATTAATTTAAATTGATTTGATATTATCAAAAAAATGTTGCAATACATACATTTTTCTACTGCCATTGTTCCTCAGAATCAAAATAGACATGTACCTCAGAAGAGCAGAATCCAAAAGTTCTCAGCTTGGCTCTAGAAAAAGCCAAAACACATCATAATCATAAAAATTATAGTGTTAATAAAAAGGGAGATATTCATATTAAATTTTCATTTTTTTTAAGGAGAGTTTTCTAAACTACCCTTTTTTAAACCAGCAGGGAAGTTGTTTGATAATAATATCTGTTTCATTCAAAGCACCGTTTTCAAACAATTTATCAAAACGTACAGAAACAGAATTGGGTAGACCATGCTGCAAAGGTGTATTTATGTATTTCATGTGTATAAAGGTACAGAATTACTACACCCTAATATAATTTATCTTGAACACCCCAACTCTATTTTCATATCCATGATTGAAACAGGTCTGATTGTTGGATGTACCTGTGGCGCCATTATCATCATTGTTATCTGTGTATTTCTGGTCTGGTGGCTGTGGAAGAAGAATATTTGCTGTTTCAAGAATAGAATTGGCTGTTGCTGTTGCTGTTTCAAGCCCATGGGAATTATCAAGTCTGACAGGTAATTATATGGAAATTTATGCAAAACAAACATTTCTATTTCTATGATTATAATAAACTAGTGAAACCTGTTCCATAGAATTGGTTTGTTGGTTGGTTTTAAAGATTTTTTTATGTATAATTTATGTGTATAATACATAATTTGTTTATGTATAATTGAGATCAAATAGACACCACTTTATTACTTTCCATATTGAATTAATTTGATATTTAAAAAAAATGTGTTGAGAGAAGTTTGTAGGACATGTCCTACAGTACATGTACATTAAAGGTCTTTCCACGGTTTGGTTTTGTTTTGTTTTTGTTTTTTCATGCTTTCAACATGTTTTAATACTCTCTCTCTCTCGCATTGTTGTTTTTTGCTTTCTGAAAATTGTACTCTTACAATTCATAGGCATAGAGAAAGAATTTACACAAAATCATTATTTTTTCTTTATTTTTATAGTCTTTTGATTACATATTTGGCAATTTTCATGTTGCTAATTTCCCGTTTCAATCTATTTTTGCTATTTGTTTGCACTACTCACATCTTTCACTGTGATCTTTTGGATCAGGCCTGTTTTGGATACTTAGTAGTTTCTATCGAGTTCCACTTTAACTATTTTACACCCTGTAAAAACCTGTAGATCATTCTGGTGTTTGCCCCACATCTTTGGACTCCCAATTCCTGAAATTTGGAAATTTAATTATAAAGTATATTCCTTGTCACTTTTAATAGTACTGTAAACTACTATTAACTGCTTAAAAATTAATAAATAAATTTAAAAAATGGATTACCTTTCTGTTTGCTGTGCATATATGCACCGTTTTCTAAACTTTTAAAATAATATTTTGTAGCAATATCTATCCCCATTTAAAAAACAAGTCAAAAGAAGTAATTAAAACGCATTTGCTGTGTGTTTAATCTAACAGTGAAGAGAGTTTGCCAGGGAACGAAGAGAAAGATGTGGAACTACTCAATATCAAGAAAGGGACTGTGGTTTTGAACCCTATATGTAACCCATCACCACCACCCCCAACAGCTTGGCCGGAACCAACAGGGCCTCCTCCAAAACGTCTTGAACCAATTAACACCACAGACACAGCCTTAACACCTGGTAAAAGAAAAAAACTCTTTAATTTCATTTTTACAGGCTGTAAATATGTTTGTGTAAACTTATCTTTTCCCACTCAACACTCTGTTGAACAATTAAAATGTTATTTTTAGGTACATGTACGTTTCTTGTAATCAAAATTCAGTTTCTGCACTCAATTTAGTGTGTTTATTTTATTGCTAACTGTGTTCTTTAGCCAGTTTATTCACCCTATTCCATGTTAATTTGATGACATTTCTTTTTGGTCTTTGTTCACTCTTTGTTTGAATTTATCTGAAAGTTTCTCTCTGAGTTTTTGTTTTTCTTGCTAATATTCTTGTTTTTTGTTTGATATCTTTTCTTATTGATAAAGAAATGTTTTAAGCAATCAGTAATTCAATGTTCATGTAGGTTAGATCATAGAAGAATATTATAATTGATCCTTGTTTATTAAACCCTTAGACATAAAAAACTGCCCTAAAGTCTAAATTAATCACTTTTTTAATCCTCAAATTGACACAAATTATATTTTTTTGTCATCTCTGACAGTAACTTAAAAAAAAAAAAAAGAATTTATATTCACTACACATTATTACAGAAGATTACAAAGTGCATCAAAAATTTTTCCAAATTATGCATGAAAATGTTTTTTGTCACTTTAATGATTTCTCATGTCTTTGTCCATTTCATCTCCTTTGATAACAGTGGAAACGTCCAAGGGTCAGGAGACGTCGCCCTCAGGGACATCGGAGGGCAGAGCGGACAGCAGTAAATCAAACAAAAGTAAGAAAAGCGGGAAAAGATCCAACAGGGTTAGTCCCGAACCTGGACCTTCCCCGAGACCTGTGACCAGAGAAAGTGAGGCATAGCTTGAGACAGTTGCAATTGCTGTAGGTCTTTCTTGAGGTATACCAGTGAGAACATTCGCACTGCCTATTTATGATGCTTTCTTCAAGTTTGTGCAGTGTTAGCATTACTTTGAAGAATACATGTAGCGAGAGGCAGTTGTACCCTAGCTATAGGGATATCTTGAGTTATACCAGTGAGAACATACGCACTACCTGTTAATGACGTTTTATTCACGTTCAGCATTACTTTGCTAGTCTGTACTCTAATACGCATTGGCAGATTCCATGCTCGACACTCTAAAGGAAAACTGATAATGACTTTACCCACTTTATATATATCAGTGCCATGTTTGCTCTTTCACTCCCATTGGAAGGATTTGTAAAAGATATTTTGCAGTCCAGGCAACGTCCATCCTGCACTGCGACTCAAGGACGTGTGTCTGTAAAAGTCACTGTTCAGTATAGAATGGTGAAAAAGCTGTGTAAAATTCTAGAAGATGGACAAGACTTTATACATGCAGGCGTTTGTGTTGTACCAGTCCTGCTCACCAAATGGTACATGTATATGGACATGTGTTGAGGTGTATAGCAGACATCAATGTCTTCAAGCAGTACTGTCCTTCGGAAACCTTCAGTAATGGATGCTTTGACATCACAGCAAGCTTGATAGCAAATGCCACTACATTATGTATGCGAAAGACTCCTAATAGTGTTTTACAGATATGCTTTCAGCTAATCTTCAAAGGTTTATTACAATGTATTGTGATTTCCATTGGCCATCATCAATAAACTACATGTATTCACATTTTAATTATTTAAAAAATTAATCGCTGGATATTACTTAGATTATTTTTATGCCTCCGCGACGAAGTCTCGCCGGAGGCATTATGTTTTCGGGTTGTCCGTCCGTCCGTCCGTTCCACTTTCGTTCTCACGATAACTTGAGAACCGTGAGACGGATCGTCTTCATTCTTTGTTTATGTGTGCATACTGAGGTGACAATGATCTGAATAGATTTTGGGGTCACGAGGTCAAAGGTCAAAGGCCACAGAGGTCAATAAATAGTTGAAAATAGCTCATTCTCACAATAACTCAAGAACCGTTTTACTAATTATCTTATTATTTAGTACATGTGTGCATACTGGGGTGGCAATGATCAAAGAAGATTTTGGGTTCACAAGGTCAAAGGTCATAGAGGTCAAATAGGTTTTAAAAAGCTTGTTTAATTAAAACTGTGTTCAGCTTAATACATGTAGGCTCAGTATTATGTTAAGTCTTTTTTTAGGAGAAGGCAAAATACGAAGTTCAGTCTTCTTTATATTCTGTCTGTCTTTAAGACAGGAGAGGTTAGCAGCTGCAGTTGAATTCATGGTGTGCATTATGTTGTAATCTTTCATTTAAAAAAAGAAAGATGTGAATTACAAACTTTTTATTGACATTATGTGTGTTCTGTCATGTTTTTAATGTATTGATATGAATTGGCACAAAGTGACATGTCTAGTGTGAAGCATATAGGCCTGTATTCTGAACTCTGGTTTCATTTCCAATGCTGACCCTTAAACAAGAATACTCTTGTGCAAATCCTGAACCGAAGCTGTGTTCTAGACTCAAGTTTCAATTTGTAAAGAATCCTAAAATAGGGTTAGGAAGGAGTTTAGGATTCAACAATGTTTTACAAGTTTTATGTCATAGGCAGCTATTTTGTCTAGTTTCCTGTTATCTTGAAGCTAGAGTTTGTCCAAACGTCTATAGAAATTAAGGTGCAGTATTCCCATATTCCACACAAGTCAATTTCATGAAATTTGAATCAAAGTTGCTGCAAGAAGCCTGTGAGCATGACTTTCAAGGCAGTTTCCCCAATGAGAAACCAAGTTCATGATTAATTCCGGGAAGAACAATTCCATTGCACATTTTAACTGAAACTGAAGGACAATCATTTTGTACTTTGTACCCAGAGTAATCAGTAGCAAAAGGTTATCACAAGGGGTGAGGTAATGTACGTGTACAAGCACATGAGTCATGGGACAATAGATAGTCTACCAAAATTTCAATTGATTTCTGGTTTCCCTTTAACTGCTTTCAGAATATTGACCATAGAGTTTTAGGTATATATTTTTATGTGTGTTCTTGTGTTTTTAGTTGCTTTTTGTAAAAAAAAAAAAAAAACAAGGAAGATGATCTATGGTATCTTACAACTCATAAGGAAATATTTTATTGATTAATTAATGTGCTATACATTTCTGTTATGTGATAATTTTCAGACAGATTAGATTTCTAACATATTCTAAAATACACGAGATCGACTTTGTTTTTCATTCATGTAATTCAGTTGTTGAATATACATGTTGTACAGTTATGCTATACACAGATTCTGAAGTTCTCTCACATGCATAATTACATTCTTTTATAAACTTGTTGTATTCTGAATTTAAAATCACCAAAATAGATTTTTATCATTTGAATGTGCTACCTTTAAAAAAGATATCTTGCCAAGTATTCAGAAAAAAAAAAAAGAAAAAAATGATTTATTTTCCGCCCAATGTCTAATACGAAGGACATCTTGAAATTCACCTTGAAATTTTTGAAGTAAAAGATGTTTTAACTCAATGCATTAAATGTTTATTATTGATGTACTGTCACCTTGTTTAAATGATTTTTATTGTAAATCAATCACAGGTATCTTAAAATCATATTTGAATTAATAGAAATTTTTACTTGTGTATGATATTTCATAGAGCTTTAGACTTTATATTAATCAGGACATACAGGTAGCAGCATTTTGTATTATGCCTGCTACAGGAATTTACTGAAAGCCCTGCCAGTTACTGTATCTCATTGCCAGTTCATGTTAAAACTGTTGATTGTAGATGACACCAATTTGTTATTTCTTTGTATTGTGTTTTGTAATGTGTTTGTTTTCAGTGATGTGTTTTTGTATTTTAAAGTAATAGAATAGTTCTTTCATAGAAAATGTGATTAGACGGCTCGAAACTACCAATAAAATGCAAAAAGTACGGCAAAACAAATGTCAGAAAAAGCAATTTTTGTTTCTGTGTGGGATATTTTAATTTAGATATCTCTTACTCCTATATTTAAGGTAAACTAAAAGTGTTTGATATCATTAAAAAGATCAAAAATTTTGGTTTCTGAAGAAATAAAATTGTTCTAGTTTTGTACGGTGCTGTCTTTCAAAACATGAATATTTACACCATCTCATTTGTGCTTTTGAAAGAGGAAAAGTCTTACTCTTATTGTGACTTTATTACTTAAGCAGTTTTTAACCCACAGATCACAAACATATTATTTATGTCATGGGAACTTACGTGTACTTGGCCTATAATATTGGAAAATTATTCCATGGTATTGTATTCATGCATCTCTATTGTACCAACGTAGAATTTTAAATTCTAAATCAAAGCTTTCTAGTCGAAATGTAACTTCATAAAATATCTATTACCCAGAATATTTACAGCTCTTTTTCTTCAAAATTTGGCAATTGATGTTTAAAGATGAAATGGTATAGGATTATCTCATGTTGAAGTACTGTAATTTGTGCCTGCCATAATAGAGGGAGGGTGGGGGCTTCAAAAAGAAAAGAAAATAGTTTTTCAATTGGTTGTGAATTTTCTAATAAATGCAATAGAATCATGTACACACGTGCATCGGTCATAAAAATAATACAAAAACAGATATTCACATGATTTTTTGTGTACAAATTGGAAAGAATACTTACTTAGGGGTTTTCAAATGGTATTTTATCGTGTTCATTCAACCGTGAATTGATTTAAATTTTTTGCAAAAGTTAAAACCACTCTTCCTAGACATGAATCCCATCATATTTGATCAATTTTACCACGGCAAAGAAGTAAAAATTGCAGTTTTGGCATTTTTGCTGCATGCTCGCTCAACCGTAAAATTTTACGCAAATGTCCTCTCCGTATGTTTAGAAGCACGTTTTGCGTACATTCTGATGTGTGAAATGTTTCAAATCTAAAAATTGGTCCTATATCATTGAATCAAAGTTGTGTTTTTAAGCTTGTGAACTTCAAAAAATGACGTTTTTGCATTCAACCATTGCTCACTGAAGCATGACTTCATATTTCCTAAAATTCGCTCTCATGGTAGCTAATTATTAAAATTTCCTACATGGACATATAATTAGATTTTTAAAATTCCTACTGGTTCAAAAATTATTGATATTTGAAATAGGGGGAACTTTCTTTTTGTGTTGCGTTTACTATATCCTCTCAAAAACTAGAAATTTAATATTTTTGCCTGCAAAAGGCTGACACTACCTTTAAAGACTTGGCCAGTATTCTCCAAGGGTGACTAAAGTTAGTAGGCCTACTAAATATGTGGGTCTAAGAACTTTAGTCATCCTTCGAGAATACTGGCCTTTGTTTTTATAATGCATCCATCTGCTTGCCATGATAATCATAATAAAAACAAATGAAATACATGATAATCATTATGTACTTTTTTCATCTTTTCTTTAATACCATTTGATATCACATTTGAATGAAAATTTCTACATTATAATGATAAATGATAGTTCTTTAAATCCTCAACAGGATTGGTTCTATTTTTATCTTCCTGTAAAACTGCATGTATATCAAATCAGTACATGTAAGTTCTTAATTATTGGCCAGCGATTCTGTTTTTTAATTGCTTTTTCATCTTGTATATAATATTGTTACACAGTCTAAACGTCTATGTACCGGTATTGACTCACAATTAAATTGAGAAAATTAGAAATTTGCATTAATTTTGTTGTTTACTTATTTTCAGTTAGTGTGTATCTATAAGGAAGTATATGATATGGAGATAAATTTTAATGAAATCTCCTTTTTTTTTTAATGTAGCCTATTTTTAGATTTACTAAAACTATAGCCTAGCTTCATTGTATAACTCAATATCTTTCAGTTTCCAATGGCAGTTGTGATTGAAAGTATCAAACGAAGATGTAACTTCTCTCTCTCTCTTTCTTCATCATCTTTATCATTTTTCTCTTCACCCCTCCCCATCTGTCTTTTTCTATGTATGTTTTTCTTTCTGCCCCTCCCTAAAAGCTTCCAACACATTCCCTCCTTTTCTAACCCCCTTTCACTCTCTCTCTTGAATACAAATTCCTTACTATCCTCCCTTTCCCTCTCTCTCTCTCTTTCTCTCCCCCCCCCCCCCGGGCTCTTCTTTGAGTTAAGACATGTACATGATATGTATGTAGCTCTAGGGCAATTCCATGGTAACTGACGTTACAGAAACACAACCTTTTCAAGATTATATCGTAATTAGATAAATAAGAATTACCTGTGTCTTCAAATTAAGTTAGAGTTAGAGTAGAATTTCTTTGAACAAATCCTTCCCTATTATGATATTATTTTAGCTGTTCTAATTTAAAAACACATTTATTTTCAGTTATGAAACTACAATACAAACAATCTTGAAAATGTTGTGTTTTTGTAACATCAGTTACCATGGATTTGCCCGAGATTCAAAACGGTGTCTAAATTCTTTCAATTTCTTTTCATGTACATGTACACAGTTGGAAACTCGTTATAACAAGGTCCTTGGAACAAGAAAATTTTGCTTAGTATATGAATTATACTGTCAAATGACTAGTCAATAAACAATGCAAAATTTTATTTCATTTTGACTAGAGAAAGAGCTTGTTACATCAAGTTTCCACTGAATTAAACTTTATACCAACTTCCAGGCCCTCCCTTCTTAATTTGCAAAAAGTGCTAATACCACAAAACAGTAATGAGCAGACAGCAAAAAGCATTCTTACAACATTTATATCTCTTCTGTTCAGCAAAGGTAAAATTTATTTACAAGAAAATTCTTATTAAGGCACATTGATCCTAATATTAAAATCTTAAGTTGGAATCTTTAAAAGTTATTGGTCTAATATTTAAAAGATTCAATTTATAGGCACTTATCGCTGAATACATGAACTTTGAAATACTGATTATTCACTTAACTTTTCCACATGTAAAAGCCTTACATTTATGATACTAAAATGGAAGGGCTCTCAATTACTTTTATCTATTGCAGCAGTCATTTACCTAAGTTTTTCATTCTTCGATCCCTCTAACAGTTGCACACATATTTGTCAAGTGTGTATATAATCAACAGTGAATCTAAGGGCTACATCTGGTTAAATTATTACCCATATGAAACTTTTGTAGACATTTTTATTGACAAATTGGAGAATTTGTAAAACCAGTTTTCTTGAAATTTACCTAAAATGCACTAAAAGGGTACATATTTCTATCAAAATCTTTACATAAAAAAAAATCTAAATTCAATATTTTTATTATTTAAAAAGGCACAGCATATTAAAATAAGAGCAAATATCATACACTATAAAAATGTTAACAATTTTCATTTTTGAAAACATTGTAAAGTAATGAATTCTATTTAAAGAGAACATTTCAGAATAAAAGTTGAACATGCGTATACAAGCACCCCTCCAGAATTTAAACCTTTCCATTTAGTAGCACTTTAAAAAAACTTCTCAATACTTTTAATAGCACTTGCCAGATTGAACTCTGCAACTGTTTAATTTAATGAAACAAGCAACTTCTCAAGCATCTCACACAAACATGTGAAGTAAGAGCTTTTCAAGTGAAATACCAAACCTCAACACAAACATTTTTTTAGGAGTTGCCCTGTAGGGCAACCAAATATATTGGATTTTCCTCAAAAATGGTTGCCTAAATGAAAAATCTGGTTGCCCTCCTGGGGAAAAAACAATAACAAATTTGAAGATTTTATTTTTATATCAAAACTATTTTGCATAAATTTGATTTATACCCAGTTATTGGGTGTCCGGACACTCATTTTTATCCAGCTATTTACAAGGGTTTACGAGCAAAGTTTTTGTAGTTTCTTAGCACAAAATGTTAGAAAATATTGTGGAGAACACATATTGATGATGATAAGAAGTATTCAGCAGATATTTTTGGCTTAATCCTGAGACCAAATACACCCAACCCCCATCCTACAATGTAAAAAGGAACAGAAAATGATGATGGGCCAATTTCATGCCCCCATGAAGGCCCTGGCCAAAAAATGTGGTTGCCCAGTTCGGGCAACTACTTTGATTATTTCTTCCAAATTTGGTTGCCCGAAGGTCAAATCTGGTTGCCCTGGGCAACGGGGCACATGCTAATGTTGAGCGTTAGAAATATTGATTTTATCAATGAATCAATCTTTAAAATCCCTGAAATAGGCCTATGTAAAGAGGTGACCCAACAAATATATAGCACAGACATATTTTACATATGAATTAGATCTCAGAAAAAATGAACATGAAAGTATTGCTTTTGAAGTTCATTTAGAAAATAACAGTGTTAACACCTATCTTACTCTGAGCAGAAAGCTCATGAAAGCTTGTCTTTGGTATTTTAAACAGGCATTCATAGCACCATCATGAATTAATTCCACATGAACTGTATACAGGTATCCACAATGTAGCGCATGGTGAAACCATATTGGGCCAAAACTTGAACTTTGCACCCCAAAATCTAAATAAATAAGGGCACTTTGCTCACAAACTAAATCAAATCCAGCCTGAAAAACAAGATAACATTACCACATTCTGGTATGACAGATGCATGATAAAGAGTACATGTATGGCAATCGGTGTGCAGGCAATGTTGTTATTACTCCCCATCTTATTTCGTTAGAAGTCAATCCCTTTGATCATTAATATCATTAATTTCAATCCAGTTATGTTGAAAATGGAGTCAAAGAGTCCTTTCTAGGATAAGTGAACATAAATATCTTGAAATGTTGACTGTCAGACCAGCTGATCCTATTTGAAGCCATTATTATGGACCTCGCATCCAGATTATTAGAGCTAAAAAATGTGCGAATGCTCTTGAAGAAATCAAAGACGTAAATCAGAATGGGTGTTTGTGGAATAATACAGCATAAAAGGTTTGATATCCGGCAAATCCTTTTTCTCTTTTATGTCCAACAATTGCTTTCCTTCAATGTCAAATGTCCCAGATGGAAAAGTATAGAGCATATCATACATGCACAGCATATTAAGTGCGGGAGTCCAAGGCACATTGCAAATCATCGTTAATTGTGGTAGTACGAGAGTGGAGAATAATTGTACATTATCATTTAGTACGAGAGTCCAAGGCATATCGCACATCATCTTGGCTAACATTAAGACGCACCCTCTGTCCTAGCTCATTTGTGCTTGCCTCTAAGAGTAGTAGTCTTGTTGAAGCTAGTCTCTTGCAAACACCCCAGACGTCTGATACAGTAGGAGGTAATTGACCTGAAATTGAGGGGGAAAGAAGAAGAGAAAGAAAATGATGATGAAATGATGAATGGAATAATGATAATTAATACCATGTCTGTGTAGATGATGCAAGGTATTTGTTGCAGGCATATAATGTACATGATGCAAATTTATATAATTTCACAGCATTTTGTCATCCATTTCATTTTAAACAAAATTGTAAATATTTCAAAAACACAAACAAGCCCAGTGTTTCATTCCTTTATATGAGATGAAAATAGCATTTTGGCATTCTAACAATATACTTTTCGATGAATGAGACTATGAAGTAATCTAAACATGTTTGAACTTCACATACAATATTTTAGATGTATTCAGTACTTATTTGATATGAGCTGTTATATTCACGAGGGTGATATTTCCAAGATTTTAGAGAGTCAGGAAACCAAAGCAAATTAACACAGCAAAAAAAAAAAAAAAAAGTCTTCACTATGCGTTTGACAATGTCAAAATAAGTAAATGTGCAGAAAAAGCTGTCTATCTTCAATCTATCTGAAAAATAGCAGCTTACACAGTTTGATGATACTACCACAGGGTTATTTTTGTTACAAAAAGCAAGTCTTTTGCTCACCTTCTATCCTGCAGAGGGAAATGTGTTGTTGTAGAACCTGAAAATAAAATAGAAAGTCAGGATGTTATTAATAGTGTCTCAAATACTGTATATAAAATAAATTAAAATTTCACATTATATGTAACTGGTCTTTACATCAAGGTGGTTCATCAATCATAATGCTTTATAAGAGAAAAATGAATGTCACTTTTTTATTATTGATTTGAGGATATGCAATCATTTGAATCAATACAAACTCTTTGTCCAAGCCATGGGGCTCTTTAATCCTATACCTATTTATCTGAACCTAAATAACTTAAAAACTTTAAAAAAAATTATATCAGGGCAACTATCCCCTGGACAATTACCGCCCATAATTAAAGTAAGGGTTAGGTGTAGAATTAGGGGATAGATCTTTGGCAAGGGGTAGTTGTCCTAGAACCAAGAAGAATTATTGTTGATGAATTTCTACTTATTATCTGTGATCTTACCATAAGCATACACTTTTTAGTTATAAGATGGCTCTTACCTCAGCGAATGTAGCCTCCTCGAGACCTGACTGTCTGAATTCTGAGATGACTGCTCTCAAGAAGATCTGCTCTTGTTCTGAGGCTTGTCTACAAATAAATCAAAACAAATATGTCATGCAACAGAAGTGGAATTTTCAAGGGTCCTAATGATTTAGTTTTTCCTCTGCTAATCGTCACTAATTATATATCTTTCACTCCTAAATTGACCCCCTTGAAGAAAAAAAAAAAAATCTTTGATGCTGAAAGTATGAAATTTACAAAATGCAGCCAAATGATTGCTAATTTGTCTATGATCCTCTTTGATCCCTCTTTGCTTATCCAATTTACATGTAGTCATTTTAATGATTATTTTAACAAAAATCTGTTCAATCATGTATGTATAACAACATTTTTAAAAATCAGACAAAAAGAGAATATACAAGAGCGATACTGCTCTGTGAAGCCCTAAATAGGTGCTGGTAAACTACAATGTTTAACAGAGCCATGGTAAAAAAAATAAAATAAGATAAAGCACAAAGATGACACTGCAGCTATGACCACTTTTACAATGGCATATCCAAAAGAGTTCTTGTAAACGAAAGACTAAATATATTGTATATTTTACCCTCGACCAGAAATGATGCACCCCCCTCCCCCCTTTCTCAGACCAAGCCAATTTGACATACCTCATGGCAACAATCTTGGGTGAGCAGAACATCTCGGTAACAGCCGCATCCACCTGGACCATACCAACTACTGCTCTCTTCTTGCTCTTATGGGCGTGGTCCTCTGCAATCTCAGTGGCACGGCGACAGATGTCAAGGGCTCGTCTCGCATCTCCTGAGATAGCAGCCACCTTGGGAGGATCAGATCAAAAGAAATCATATCATTTCGGATAAGGGTGATTATTTGACTTTACTTTTACCACACTGTTAAGAAAGCAAGTATTTTGGCATACAGTTATTTACCCAGCTCGGGTCAAGGTAAGGAATTTTGCGAAGCTTAGTTTTCCAATTTTACTTATAATTTCATTACTATAAATGGCCATTAATAGGAAGGGCCTTTTGACAAACTTTGAGAAAATAACCACTCATACAGTATATTGAAAGGCAACCAATGGACTTATGAAATAAAAGCCTTACTCAAGTGCATTGGTAATTTGTATGAGGGACACAAGAATTGGCCAATGAAATATAATAGTTAACGATTAATGGTAATCCTTTCAGTTTTGGGGGCAAATCAGCTCTGGCTTTTTGTAAGTGTAAGTAAATAACAACATATAAAGTGGAAGTTTCTCATGCTGAGGGATTAAAAAAAATGTTTACCAGTCTTTAAATTCTTGGGCAACAGATGCACAATTAATAGCATTGGTTGAATGTTTATTCACATTATTTCATTTTTGTGCCTCACTTCCTGAGTGGAATTCCAAAAAATTTACCCCACCATGAATATTTGAAGTTTTCCAGTAATTGTTAATGCATTAGTAATTCTTTGTAACTCTCTTTAGTTGAAATAAATAGATACCATATCTTCATCTATCTCTTACCTTTCTTGCTGCAAGCTGGACAGCATCTGATTGGAAAGCATCAATGCCCTTGAGACGACTTTCAACAATCTCCTGAAGCTGTTTGTAAGTGTAAGGCTGGAAGGTCATCCGGGTCAGACCCTAAAGAATTACATTTGATGAATAAAATAAATTTTTTCATTTTTTAAATATTTTTTAATACTCTGGGTAGACATTTCGGTCCTTAGCAACTGTTCTCCCAGCAGCCTTTGCATTTCCTTAATAACCTTTTCATGACGTAAATCATTCAAGGGCTTATTTAATCACAAACTGGCAATGTTGGTATTTTTCATGTGTTACTACTGTTTAAACAAAAATTAATTCATTAAAAATCGATATACTATTCTAATTGCCAATTTGTAAGGGAAAACAACAGATTTTGATGCTCAGTTTCAATCTTTAAAATCCTGGCGCCAATCCCCCCCAAAAAACTTGGGAAATTGTTGGGAATGGGTTAAATGTTTATTAATCTATCAATCTACTGTATTACTAATATTTCAGAATGAATTCAAAGTAATTCTCTCATTTGGGAATTTTATCACAATTGCTCAAAATACAGTCTGTGTCAAATAAAATGGTACAGTTGGAAAACATTTTTTTATAGTGTGAATGTTAATATCAACGTGGTATTGTTTGTTATTTTCATAAAGCAGGAATATCACTCTTTTGCATAATTACCGTGAATTCAGCGCTCCAGAACAATAGAAGTGCGTAATTTCGATTTGTTCCTCGTTGCACAAAACTTAGCATACACGTAACTTTTGTTTTACGAAAGCAAATTATACAGGACAAAGCGCATCAGCAAGAAAAATCTTTTGGCTTTAATTTGGTACCACAAACACACATTATATGAAAAGATTTCACACCTAAATGATCTTTTCCCCGACTGTACCATTTTTTTTGACACAGACTGTAGTTCAGGAAGTGAGTGATGTGTCAAAGTTCAAATGTCATACCATCCTACTGACAACCCTGTTCATCATGATGCGTTCTGGGAGATCCATGGTGTTTGCTATGGCAACAACGATGAGCTGAGCATTGGGCCTGGTTGGCCAATCAAAGATGCTGTACAGAACCCCTTGCTTGCGAGTCCATAGAAGATCAAGCTGTATGGAGATTAAACAAAGGGATGGTTTGGACGCTTTCTTATATCATAAATATCATGTTAAGGATTAATTTGTGTTCTGGTATTATTTTACCTTTACAGCAAAGGTAACCCAGCAGGTTGCAATTGAACTGCAAGCAGAGTGTAGTCTCCAAAAATATATTACATTTTACTGAACAACTGTACATGTCAATAACAATAACTTAGTCTGCGATGGGTTTTATATCCCAAAACAGGAACGTTTGTGAGACAATAGTATTTAATTTGGTAGTTAAATGTAACATAAATTTGTAAGAGTAGCATACAAATAAAGAAGTTGTAACCATAAAAAAAAATTATGTTGCATCATGAGAAAAAGCGCAAGAATTAATGTAGTTCGTGATTGAGGTGGACTATTACATGGAAGTTCACTTATTCTTGCTTTAATACATCATTTGAAGGGGACATGAAAAAGACCTTATAGATGGAATTGCGTATTTACCTCATCTACGACAAGCACTGTGGGCATCTTAGTAGCTTTGTTGGAACTGAAGAGTTTCTCCAGCAGAGTAGCTGCATGTTCTGGAGTGGCTTTCTTTCCAGTTAAACTCTACAACAGGGGAATTTAAAAAAAATGAATACAGTACAAAACAATACATATTTTAAAGGCAGTTACATGTAGTAGGATTCATCTGACTGAATAAGTAATATTTTCCATTATAAAATAGTATATGAATGACAAATGCAAATAGCAAATGGGTCTTAATTTCATATTCAAAGATATCTTAGTAATTGAAACATATGTCTGATTTGAATTTGTCAATCTAATGCCTTTGATCGAAAAGGATTTGAAATTTGATATTCAATAACATTTGATAATTACAACCTTGCTGCATATTCAAAGATACCTTGATAATTTGAACGTAAGCCTGATGGGGATTGGTCAATCTCATGCCGTTGACCTCAACGCATTTGAACTTTGGAATATCTTTGGCTTGAGCATCTTGGTTGAGCCAATGAAGAACTTCCATGACAGTAGCCGTCTTTCCTGTGCCCGGAACACCAGAGATATACATACAGCTGCAGAATAAAGTGGGAGAGGGACCTTTATTCAATGACATGTATCTTTTTAGATGGATCCCATGACAGGGTTTCCAGCATTTCAGGAAAACAAGGTTTCACCTTTTTTATTAATACATTTTTGTAATGTTTATTTATTCCACCTTTCTGTCCTCTCTCGCTCTCTTTCTCTCTCTCCTCGTCTCTTGCCAATATGCCCTTCTTTTTCTTTATTTTTCTCCAGCTACATGTAGCTCAGATTTTAGTCTTACTTTAAATCAACAAAATTAAATAAAAACTCCACAAAATTCTGAATAAATCATACCTCAAATAAAATTAACTATTCAATTAACCCACATGAGTATTATGTCAGCTTACCCCAAGGTCAAACCCTTCCCTACATTTATATTCTGCGTGATTGATTGGAGATACTCTGTTTATAGTTATTTTCTCTGAAAGAACCCTCTTTTATTTAACTCCATATTACCGGTGTTTATTTCTAACGATGAGTGGGGAACAAAGAACTTTGACCTTTGAACTTACCCTCCAGTGCCGTCCAATAGCTTTGACTTGACGAATGAGTATATATCAGCAAACTCTTGATCCCTACATGGTAGACTGTCTGGTACGGCTGACACATGCAACCTAGAAAACATAGAATAAAAGTAATGCATAAAAAAACTTCAAAAACCAGAGTTGTTTGTAGGAATGCTTTCAGAGTTGTAGCAATCATTTTTCAGAACACACTAAAAATGAAAACTATAAAATCTTTAGAAAGCTTCTAATCCAAAGTAAAAACTACCCCCCCCCCTATTTTTTAAGTAACGCTTCATATTTCTCACAAGTACAGAGACTTTGTTCTCGCTTAGTATGTATACCCATTAACAATATCAGGTTTTTTTTCTGATGTGATTTACAACCCCCCAAAAAATGATAACATGGAAAGACAAAATGCACAGAAAATAGATGGAAGCTTGTATTGCAGAAAGATGCAAATTTAAAACACAAATGGAAGCAGATAATATATAAAAATAGCCCCCCGCCCCTCCAAGATATTTGTGATGAATGTTTGTCATACCTAACTCTAGCATGTTCCAGTGGTTGAGAGGGTGTCTTACAGGGGGTGACTCTGCTATGGATACCAGGGGTGGCATCTCTCCTTGAAAACTTTCTCTTCCTTCCGATGATCTAAAGAGAACAAAAATGTAAACATAAAATCAGTTTTAACGTATCAAGTATGGAAATCGGGCAAAGGCTCATGGAATCATATCTAGTATCAATGCCTCTAAATGATGTTGATTTGGGTAGGGCAACAATATGCATGCAGACAAATAAAAATTGTTTCATATCAGAGTAAATTGTCCTAATATCATTTTGTTTTTATATTATAGGAAAATCACAATAAAACAAAAGATTTAAAAAAAAATTATTTCATACAAGTTCTGAGGACTTCGGTTAAATTTTTTTTTACAAGTATATTTGGTTTCTACTTGAACGGGGGAAAATGATGCAGGATTTTAAAACAATTTTTCAATCAAATCTGATAAATGTCTGGAAACAATCTATCATTTATACACTTTACACCACCTAAAATAATACAGCTCAGATTTTAGTCTAGTTATGTGAATTAGCCAGATAAAAAATGAAAAAATGAATATAAAAAAATAAGATCAAATCACATCGCAATTAGGTAGGCCAAGCAATAAGAGCAATGTCTACGTACATGTGGTGTAGATTTGGATGAAGCTGACATCTTCCTCTTCTTCAACGTTGTGAAATCTGCATCATCATCATCGTCCTCCTCCTCATCCTCCTCATCATAGGTCAGTTTCCTTCTCCTTGGAGTCGATGCGTTCTTATCTTTCTGTTTCGTACTGTCCTTCATACAACTCTGGGTCCTCTTCAAAGATTCAGCCTTGGGCAGTCGACCAACTCTGCCTCCAACTGTCTTTGGCGTCTTCACAGCCTTGGTCTTTTGATCTGGGGTAGATAGTAGTTGTTTCTTTGCCGGCGGCTTCTTCGATGTGGACTTACTTTTAGCTTTTGTTTCCTTTGTAAGGGTTGCTTGAGGAGTCCTAGGTTTTATCAATCTTCCTCCACGGGTCATCTTTTCTTCCATCTCTAGAGCTTCCATAACTTTGGGCTTGATTCCGATGAGGCTCAGTCTACCGTTGGCGAGACTGCCTGTTTTGACTTTCTCAGCTTTCTTTGTTGATCCTGTAGGCTTCTTCAAAGCATTCTTCTTTGTCTGTTTCCATGGTGACATGTCATCGTCGGAAGAAAACATCTCCCATACTTCCTCTGCTGAGAATGTCTGGTTCTTCCTTGGTGCAAAAACTGATTCAAAAAATGAAAAAAAAAGTGTATTCAAATTCTGCCCATTGAGATCAGCATCATTCTTTTGTCACAGAATAAAGATAATCTACTGTAGGCCTAGAGGACAAGATGAACAAAATTATTGTGAGATATTCAAATTATTTCCTAGCTATTTAGGTAGCAAATTATAGTAAAATGGTCCACCGTAAAGGATTGCTCTCAAATCCCCTCATAAGTATATGACAAAAAGCAGTTGAAGTGTTCGGGCTGAACATTTGTGTGTAGTCCTATATATTATTTCTGTGTGCAGTGCATGTGAGTTGTTAGAATTTAGTCAATTTATTATTTATTTGGTAATTTCAAAGCATTACCACATACAATTCTTAGGAGCATTGCAATAAACGTTCCCAACCATTTAACGGGTTTCTTCAGCAATCAAATATCATGACCAGAGCTTTAATCTATCTTTAAAGAGGAATATATTCAAATGGACAAAAAATTAAGAATTTTCAAGCTCCTATTCCTAGGCATGCATCCTCAAAACTAGATTAACATATAAAATCATTGCTTGATTGAAACAATAGAAAAGTATTTGATATTTTGACTACAGAAGTGATCTTACCTCTCTCCACTGGCTTCAATGTTATCTTCTGAGAGCTTCTCTTGGCAACTTTTTTCACAACCTCCTCTTCTTCCTCTTCCTCCTCCTCCTCCTCCTCTTCTTCCTCCTCCTCCTCCTCTTCTTCTTCTTCTTCTTCGCTCTCCGGTTCAACAAGAGGTGTTACAGTCGTTCCATTGATGGCGTAGCGAGCATAGAAGACAGGCATTCCTTGTTTTTCTTTGACTTTCTCTCCCGGTAGAATGCCGTCAACTTCTACTGTTTCAACCTGTAATCATGCATCAAAGGAGGTGTAAATAATAGTCAAGAGGTGAATGGATTGACACTATGAAAGTTAATGTAGCGCCCTTTTGTAAGGTATCTAAAGAGGTCTAAAGATATAACATACAACTGTGTCTTCTGGATGCTTCTTCTTCTGGTATGTACATGTATCTCTGCTAACTTAGGTCAGGTTATAACCATCAATTGAGGACAAACAAGTACTAGCCCGTCTGCTGGCCTTTCTCGGGAGTCCCATAATTTTATATTTTTATCCTCGAGTCATAAAAACATTGAGCCATTGAAGTTTCATCTGGAAGTGTGCAGTTCTACATGTATAAATCTAAAAGATGTGATTGATTCCATCGTGTATTTTGCAGATAATGCATTTCCTATGAGTATAAACCCATCAAAATAAGACCTATTTCACATTTATAATCAAACTTTCAGGAGCAGATTACCAACTTACCACACATTTGCCTAGAATGGTCTCTGCATCAATCTCCACGTCAGTAGAGGCTCCCTTTGATTGGTTATACTCATAGACCTCCAGACTGTGAGGTGGCTTAGGGAGTTTCCTAGCAATGGTCTTGGGCATCTCTGAGGGGCGCATATACCACTGAACCTTGGCCCTACGGGGGTCATCTGTATCCTCCTGGCCTATATAGGAAAAACAGGTGCATTAGTCATTGATATATAACTCATGACGAGTACTGCTAGAGAGGTTTAAGAGCACTTTTTTTCTTTTCTTCATCATTCTTCATTTGTAAAAGTGTAAGTAGACATTTCATCATGGATTCTGTAGAATTGTTACATATAGATAAATCTATTATGTTTTATTTGTGCACTTGAACTAACAACAAACAGGGATATGCTTCAGGGGGGACTATTCATTTCTTCTCTATTCAAATGTAAATCATCCTTCACCAAACTAGACCCTTCCTACAACTTGACAGCTAGGAGTGCCTCCTGATCTCCGAAGCAAGCAGAAGAAGAAGTATTTACCCGAACTACCATGGAAGCCAAAGAAAGAGCTTTAGGCCTAAAAATATTTTCTATTATTCTTATTTGCTATTTTTAATTGGCCTTCTATTCTTATTTCAAAAAATGAAAGGATTTGTTCCATTCAAGTGAGCTGTTTTAGTGTTTAGTGTTTTACACCTACCATTATCAAAGAGGTCTTCAATAAGAGCCACAAAATTCTCATATGACTCTCCTTCTATAAGAACATGGTCTCCAACCTTGATAACACCGGTCTCAGGGAGATGAAATCCTCTGCAAGAAAATGAAACAAAATATTCCGACCATTGACATTGTCAGGCTTGATAAATAAAATTCAACAAATTCTTATTAATTTAGGCCTAACTGTTAGATTCTACCATGTTTAAACTGATTTGAACATGATGGTGCGTGCTGATCATCATCATGAAAGCCTATTAAACGGGGTCATCCCACAAGACCGACACCCACGAGACCGACGGCCCACAAGTCCGACACTAGACAAAAAAGGCCTATTAGACCGACGCCAGCAAATAAAGGCCCATTAGACCGACACTAGAACAAACAGGTCCACGAGACCGACACCACAATAATATGACCCACGAGACAGAAAATTCACAAATAAGGCCCATGACACCGACGGTAGAGTAAAACAGCCCACGAGACCGACGTTACATGAAGTATACCCACGAGTCAGACGTTTCTTCAATTAGGCCCATGAACGAACAAGCGAATATCCAGGGTATCTTCGGGCACGAGGCCATGCCCAACCCCCCCCCCTTTTCGGGTAGGCAAAGGGACATCTAAAAGGCAAACAAAAAGGGGAGAAAAGAGGGAGGAGAGAAATTACAAGGGGAAGTAAAAAAAAAGGGTGGGAAGGGCCAACAAAGACTAGAAGCAAAGAACCATTCGGAGGCAGGTACGTAACAGGAGGTTGTAATGACCTCTTCCCCCCCCCCCCCCGGCACGGATCAAGGTGGCCTGGCGGCCCGGAACCCCCCAAAAAAACAAAAACAAAACAAACAAAAAACGCTTGAAAATGCACCATTTTCCAGTTGATATAAAAAAAAATTGGCTCCCAATATGATTTATTTTTCCTAGCTCGCTATTCGTGCTCGCATATCAACATTCATAAAGAAATGATAAAGCACACACACACACAAATAAGTAAATAAAATACAAGGTCTTCATAGATTTTTTTACATCGTAAACATCTTAGCTTATTTGATTAGGTCTACAATTTATTTTCCTCTTCTTCTTTTTACAAACTTCTGCAACGTGGGGAGGGGGGAGGGGGGGGGGGGTTAATGAAAAACTTCCCAAATAGTTGTACAAAAATTGAGCCCCCCCCCCTCCTCTTATCAAGCCTATGGATTGTTCGAACCTGCCATTGGTCACCTGCCTCCTTAGTTCTTTGATTTCATTATCTCTCTGTTGCCCTTCCACCTATTTTTATTATTTTTTTTTTTCGACTTCTCGGCCCTTGCCAATATGTCTCTTTCTCCCTCTTCCACCCCTTTCTTACCTTTTAGACGTCCCTTTTCTGACTCGTGGGTATACTTCATGTAATGTCGGTCTCGTGGGCTGTTTTGCTCTACCGTCGGTGTCGTGGGCCTTTATTGCGGATTTTCTGTCTCGTGGGTAATATCATTGTAACGTTAGTGTCGGTCTCATGGGCCTGTTTGATCTAGTGTCGGTCTAGTGGGCTGTCGGTCTCGTGGGCCTTAATTGTTTATAGTCGATCTCGTTGGCCTATTTACTTTACTGTCGGACTCGTGGGTCGTCGGTTTAGTGGGCCGTCGGTCTCGTGGGTGTCGGTCTTGTGGGCTGTACCCTATTAAACGTTATGCGAAATTTTTCTGAATGACTTAACAATCCTGTTATTTTTTACTTTTTATTTCATCTGACTCTCACCACTAACGTTAACTGTTAGCACTCAGAACACTCTCACTAAATTGTAGATCTACAAACAACTTCACTTTTCAGACATCCTCAATTTCAAATCTCATTTCTCAAAATACTCACTCATAATGTTTATTACAACGTCGTTTTGCTTTCCCGTCGCTTTTCGCCGACCCAATCCATGTAAACCCCTTCTTTCTTCTCATCCTCTGTGTTCTGTCAGCAGACATCTTGATTTCACAAAATAATGACAAAAAATGGGTTGAACAAAATTTAAAGGGCCACGCACACAACACAGCTGATCCCTAGATGAATGAATGAATGAATGAACTATCAACAAAGTCTCGTTTACGTTTCGCGCGACACGTATCACGTGTGTATAAAAAAATTATATAGACTTGTACCAGACTGTCTTATAAATTATATATTCTTTATTAATTGGTATAGGCAATTAAAACTATGTTAGTAAATTAAAACGTATTAATATATCTAAATATGTATTATTTACTTAAAATATTTGTATGAAGTGAAATTCACTATAAAACTTGTAAAACAATTAAAAGAAAACTACTGTTTTATCACTCTAGCTCCATAAGCTTGATTCCAAGATGGCGAATCGTACAGTCCGAGATGCTCGCAGCGTCAAAGGAAAGAATCCACAGTATTTGGTGGAGAAAATCACAAGATCGAGAATTTATGAATCCAGATTCTGGAAGGAGGAATGTTTTGCTTTAAGTGGTATGATTTTTAAACGGACAAGATATTTCTATATATGATTAAATGAGGTGTTTATGTTGCGTTTTACTTTTGTGCGACTGAATTTGTGTTTGAATAATCGAGGAAGTGTATTTTAGGGTAGTGTAAAATTTGTTGCAGAGTTGGTATCTGTGCACCTAAAATTTTACTACAGTTTTAATTCAAAATAAAGTATTATTTTAAAACTCATTAGTGTTATGGTATTCCTCATATTCTTTTGATCACTGAAACAAAAGATTTCATGTAGAAGTCTAATTATTTGCAAGAACAATGTTTTTTCAAACAATTTTAAGTCGAGACGGCTTAAGTTATGACTTGTGTCATTTTTGGCGCTAGTGCAGTGAAGCATCCCGCCGCGTAACTATACACAGCCCCGTTGCCGAAGGCGACGGGGCTGTACTTCCACCACCTCCATTTACAGCGAAATAATCAGCGATGATGAGCGCTCAGGTGATTATACTGGTCAATTTAATCAATCTAATGTTAAAATGTTGTTGTAAGGTTTCTATGATGTTTCATGCGTAACAACGACTAAAAATGAAAGTATATAAGAGCTTCTTGACTTACCAAATTGAATTTTTCCATTGGCCTTGTCTCTTCTCATAGTGTTGGTGCCATCGCTGCCATTTTCTATGACGTCATTTTACTGTGCGAAGACGTATGGCGAAGACAACGCACGCACGGAGAAATATCGTTGATGGACTCAATTTTCCTGTATTTTATACATTATTAGTTGATTACTTCATGTGAAACATTCGCAGATGTCACCGATTCGAGGAAAAACTTCAAAGATTTGATTCAATGTGAGTATGAATTCAAATAAGGTATTTTTGACCACGAAATTTGTGGTCTTGTATAGATATTTTCAAAACTCGCCAAATATGTCTACTGGTTCGTCAGTTCCCGTCGCTTCGCCGGGGCTGGTGCGTTTACCCGCCGCGAGGCTTGCTGCTACGTGAAGAGATAGGGTGGACGGCGACCCCACGCACTAGGGTTAGGGTAGGGTGGTGGGGTAGGGTGGTGTGTAGTGGATACCAAACTGCACTACTAGTACTAGCGGCCTCATTTTTTTAGTTGCAAAAAGTGAGACTGAGACTGAGAGTGAGTGAGCATGGTAGATGAGAGTGTGAAGGAGTGCCTACGAAAATTTGACCTCAATTTCCATACAAAGTAAAAAATTAATTTCAAGATTCATCAATGTTATTCCATTTTTATGCACTGATAATCAATTTCAAACAAAAATTTCATGAAATTACAATTCAAGAACAATGTTTTTATGATTTTTTTTAGATTTAAGACAGGCTTGTGTCATTTTGCACACAGTTCAAGCGCATTTAAGTTTTGGACTTTTCACTTCTTGCCAATGGTTAAAATTTTCAGGTAGCAAATAAAACTTGCTGAAAATCATTGTTGTTAATCAATTATTTTCTATTTTTTTTTTGTTTCAAAATGGATTGTTGAAGTTAAGAATAAGATTGAAAGTACGCCTAGATCTAAATGTTAGTTGGTGTTTTGTTCTATCAAAATGGGCATAAATTTACGTGAATGCACAGTCATAGGCACTGCGCAGACTTTGGCACTCTTTTCATAGCCATGTCTGAATCATTTTTGCACACCATTTTATACCTTTAACATTTTAGATGTGCCATGTTTGGATTTTGGGTATGTATAGAAGAACTCCTGAGGGAAAACAGTCATTAAGATGAAAGGTGACATTTTACAGCTCTTAATTCTCACCTTCTCCATTTGAATTGTAGTTACTGATGATGTCTGTATTATTTTTTGCAGCTGAGCTTCTGGTCGATAAAGCCATGGAGTTGCGGTTTATAGGGGTACCTATTGAGGGAACATCAAGCCATCCCCTTTCTGGTCTTCTCCTAAAGATGCTACAGATTCAACCTGATAAGGACATCGTCATCGAGTTCATCAAGAATGAAGACTTTAAGTGAGTATACAGAAGGGAGTTAGCAGACTTCAAATTAATCCATGGACCAGACAGACAGACAGCTTGTGGTAATGTTTTGAATTGTTTTATGAAGTATCTAAATTGTCACAAAAACAAAAAACACTCATGACCTCATTGCCAAATTTCACAATAGGGTAATAATCTACATGTTACTTTTTTGGTATGGACTTTAGTTAAAATGTTTCCCACATCTATTTCTGAATGCCTGTCTATCTCAGTTTCTGTACCCTATACAAAACATGATACATGTAGATCAGCCAATAGAGCAGTGATCTCATTATAGGGAGATACCTGGATCAAATCCAAAGTTGTTGTGCTAGTGCCCTTTGGTACAAGGCATTTATTTATATTAATACCAAGTCCCTTTAATAAAAGAACTTTAAGGATGTCTTTCTGGTTACTTACTTTCAAGCGTTTAATTGCTTCCTTAGCATTCGCCCTTTAGGTTAGATATTCTTAAAATTGTTATTTTTGCAAATTTTTTAAATCCATTGCGAAAATTTCATCTGCAATATAGTGTGTGAGGAATTTGTAGCATTGAAAAATTACACAAATCATGATGTTATCAACTCTCAAATTTCTTAATCTTATACAGTATTACATTTATCTATTCATGTACATGTAGGTATGTGCGTTGTCTTGGAGCATTGTATATAAGACTGGTTGGAGAAAGTTTAGATGTCTACAAGTACCTGGAACCTCTATATAACGACTACAGGAAGATCAGAAGACAGGATAGTAATGGTGGTAAGTAGAATCGTTTTATGCCTTGTTTCTGAATTTTGAATAATGAATTTTTCAAATTGGATTCTTGTGGCTACATTTGTGGGGTTTTTTTTAATGAAGATGAAGAGCATGGGATCTGGCAGTGGATTGCATAAGAGGAAAGGGAAGACCAAAGATTACATGGAAAGATGTGATGGAGAAGAAAGCAGTAAGGTTGGTCTGAACGAGAAGGATGCTCAAAACACAAAGAAGTCGAAGGAGGGAGTGTCATCGTGGGGCAAGTGTCAGTAACCCTTCGTAAGAGGAAAAATGCTGACTGAAATAGATGGTGATGATGATGATGAAAATACACCTTGAGCAAAAGTCTGCTTTATCTGTTGATATCCCCCTGCCACACATTTAGTATGACATCAACAAAGCCTGCATGGACTTCCTGAAATCAAATGTTTATCCAAGATAGCTAACAAAAGATTTGTATAAACAGAGACAATGTGATATGAAATGTGACCTACTTGAAAAACAAAAAAAATATTTTGTGATACATGTAATTGCATAAAGTCCTCTCCCATTTTAACGAATACAAATACAAGTGTGTGTTTTGGGGTGTTTTTTTTTTTTTTTTGAGGGGGGGGGGGTCAACATTTTTAAAAGGCACAATTGCCTTTGTGCTTATTGGTTAAAGACAAGACTTTGTTAGAATGTGGTAATAAGTTTGGTCCCTCTCACTTGTAATAACAGGACTGGACTTATTAATTTGATGATTGTGTATTGTTTTTATTTTCTATCAGATTACTTCTTATCTCATGTTGATGAATTCATTGATGAGCTCCTGAATGAAGAGAGAGTCTGCGACATTATTCTCCCTCGCGTGCAGAAGAGACACATCCTTGAGGAGACTGAGCAGCTGGAACTTAGGGTAAGGCATTCATAGGGAATTTAGTCTCAAGCGTTAACCCAGCCCATCTATGATGAAATTGCCGTTTGGTCTAAACCCATCCCATCTATGGGGAATAGCCATTTGGTCTATACCCAGGCCATCTATAGTAAAATGCTTTCTTGGTCTAAACCTAGCCTATCTACACTAAATATTAATTTGTTCTGAACTCAGCCCATCTGTTTGACATCATGCAATGGTAGGGAAATCATGGATTTACTCAGATGACTGCCATTTGTGTTGAATCCTATATATGGTAATTGTATTATTATTTTTGTAATTTTTTTTGTTCTGAAACTAGGTGAGCCCTCTTGAGGAAGATCTGGACGATATGGAAGATTCTAGTGATGATGACCTTGAAATTCCTGTAAGTTATCTCACCTTATTCATATATATTTTGTACTATTTTTATCGAAACCCACTTCAATTTAAAAAAAAAAATTGTTTTTGAAATAACTGAAAGATGAAATGAGAAGAATATATTTTGAGATATTTATACATTCCACTCCCACTATAATGAGGTACTAAGCCCACCTTGAACAACAAAATCTTGTTATGAACGACTCCACCAATAAATTTAGACATGATTTTGAAATTGAAGTGGGAGAATTGCCTCATTGCGGCAAAATCTGGTATCCATGTTCATTATAACGGTATCGACTGTAGTCGATGGTAAAACCAGGTTCTGTACACTGTACGAGAGATAACAGATAGAACTGTCTGGATCCAAAGTTTTTATGTTTCTTTTCAAATCTCATAAACAATATTGACACCTGTATGAGGCAAATAAACATTCTCATAGTTTTATTCTAAACAAAATTAAAGTATTTCTCTAATTCTTATATGCTTTGCATTGTGAATTGTTACAGGAGATCCAAAAGTCACCAGAGCGTCACCGGAGCAGCCATCATGATTATGATCGGCCGCGACGAAGCCCCTCACCAAAACATCGTCGAAGTCGCAGTCGATCACCAAGAAGGTGGGATACAAATATTCTCTTTTTTTTTACCCAAAGCGTTTCAGAGTTTTCTGTGTCTTTCAAATTTTTATGACTCAGCCACCGAAGGTGGTGCCGGAGGCATCATGTTTTCGGGTTGTCCGTCAGTCCGTATCACGTCCGTCTGTCCGTCCCGTTTGCTCGTTATCACGATATCTCAAGAACCACTTGAGATATCGACTTCAAACTTGAGGATGGTATGTATCACCACAGGAAGATGATCTGATTAGATTTTGGAGTATGTAGGTCAAAGGTCAAGGGTCACAGAGGTCAAATTGTAAAATTCCATGTATTGAGCTCGTTATCGCGATATCTCAAGAACCACTTGAGATATCAACTTCAAACTTAGGGATGGTATGTATCACCATAGGAAGATGATCTGATTAGATTTTGGAGTATGTAGGTCAAAGGTCAAGGGTCACAGATGTCAAATTGTGAAATTCCATGTATTGAGTTCGTTATCCCCATATGAAGACGATCTTATTATATTTTGGAGTGTGTAGGTAAAAAATTTAGGAGGGACGAAGATCGAATGACATTTGGGGTCAAAAGGTCAAAGGTCAAGGTCAAAGATGTCTTTGTATAAAGGAAAAGGAATAGATGAATGTGCTGTATATTTCTGATCTGGCAATGGCGGAGGCATATATTTCGACTGCGCGCGGTCGAGGATTCATCTTGTTTTGAAATATGTTTTTCTCGTCAAATTTGCATCAATTATTAGTGATTGGTATGAGTGACTATTCATAAAATGCTACTGAAAATATTTTGTAAATGGAAAAAAATTATAATAAATTCCTATTTGAGTTGCAAATTTTGATGATCACTTAAATTCTGACTACTCAAAGTTGTGTTGAAACCGTTATGATTATATTTTTAGAAAGCTGTTTGGAGACTGTTTGAATAGAAGTGGAATAAGTAATATTTTTAGATATATATATATATATAATATTTTTTTGTTATTCAGGAGAAGTCGTGCCCGAAGTAAGAAGTGTCTATCACAAAAGAGAGACAGATGGAGCAGGAGAGTTTTCGTCAATTTTGAGATTTCAATGATCTTTCATTTTCAAAATGCTTATATTCATTATTGTTCCTATTCACAAGTCGTTTTCCTCGAAGGAGTCCCTCACCAAGGAGTGACGGAAAGAAAGAGAAGCAGGATAAAATAATCTTTGAGTTGCCAATTTACAAATTGTAATGATCATTCTCATTCAAACTGTTGTTTTTCATTTATTTCAGGAGAAGGAGTCCATCACCAAGGAGAGACCGAGAGAGAAGGAGAAGCAGGAGCCCTAAGAGGGATAGGGAGAGGGATAGGGAGAGAAGGAGCAGATCCAGAGAAAGAAGACACAGATCACCAGGTATAGTTGGACCATATTATAACAATCTCCTGAAGGCTCTGTCACGCCAAAGTAGTTGAATGAAAACACACCTTTTCATTGCTCAATGAATTTGCACCATGATAATTATGTTGCCTAGTACTATCAAAACACATACTTTTCCCCTCAAAACATTTTATTTTCCTAATACCAATTGAAATGTAGGTCAATTTATACACCGTTTGTTAATTGTTATATCAAAAGGTATACTTTAAGACGAGCTATTTATAACACACAGTCAATGAGAGTGTTGGTCAGTTCGCTCTTGCTTTAAAACATTGTATTATAATTAAAACAGACTTTTGGTGGGTAGAAATTATGACTTTGGTCAAATAATGCCCTGAATGGTATTTTAGAGCCCCTTCCTGTGCGAGCCTGTCCATGATGTCTAATTAAAGCTGCTAATTCTGGAGAACTCAAGAGACAGTTTTATACTTGTGGGTATCTTGTTCACCTTGTTTACTTGAATCACCGAAGAATACGTACCAGCTGCCAATCAAAAATAGCGAGCAAGTTATCTAGCCATAATCTGTATACGAAGTACATAGACGTACTGCATTGGACTACCCTCTGTTCACTGATCTATTCCTCTCATTTTGTCAAAGCCACGTATTGTTAGGGGAAACTCTTTCGTTCAGATAAACTTTGCGATATTAATTTTGTTTGATAATCCTTTATATTAAAGGGAAAGTTCATGCTGGGTTTAAATTGGTTTTAAAAAATGCAGAAAAATAAAAGAAAAAAATGAGTGAAGGTTTGGAGAAAATCGGCTGAAAAATAATGAAGTTATGAATATTTAAAGTTTTGATTTTGTGATGTCACATGCGAGCAGTTCTCCTCTGTGTTATGTATTGTAAATTCCATAAAGTGTCATTTTTTCAGAAGAAAATGAATTATCTCACCTGTGCAGTCAATACATCATCAAACATATGTTAATGTACATGCCTCTATCAAATTGACCCATTCCCTTATCAACAACCATGACAAAATACAAATTCATGGAGTTTCCATACACAACATTGGAGAGCTGCTCGCACGTGACGTCACACGTTTCCATGTACATTGGAGAGCTGCTCGCACATGACGTCATAGAATCAAAACTTTGGATATTCATAACTTCGCCATTTTTTGGTCATTTTTCTTCAAACTTTCATTCATATTTTTCATTTATTTTTTTGCATTTTTTAAAACAAATAAAATTCCAGGGTTAACTTCTCCTTTGATTTACATGTTTTCTTTTGTTTTCTTCACATTAGCTCGTAACTATCATCGTGAAGAGAGACGTGAAGAGAGACGAGACGATAGGCGTGATGAGAGAAGCGATGATAGATACCATCACAGACATAGATCAACATCACCAGATGACAGGTAACTTTTCTCTTGGTCCCACAAGTAATATTTGGTGTTATGTTTTCCCTTTTGACTCACTTGTCATGCTTTTCAGCTAGTCCCACATGTTATGTCCAGTGTTTTGTTTGTCATGGGTCCCACAAGTTAAGTCTTGTTCCACGTTTTCCCTTTCAACTCAATTGTCACCTTTTTTCCATTTAAACCCACATGTTTGAAAAGGGTCCCAAAAATTATGTCTGGTGCTGTGTTTTCCCTTTTGACTCACTTGTCATGTTTTTCCCCTTTAGACCCACTTGTATTAACATCTTGTGTTAAATTTCATGTGGGTCCCAAAAGTTGTGTTTTGTGTCATGTTTCCTCTCCCGACTAACTTATTATTTTCTCTTTAGACCCAAGTGTTCAATCTAGCTTTATATTTCTTCAGGGTCCCACAATTACATTTTGTGTCATGTTTTCCCTTTTGACTCACACATGTAACATATTACTGGCTGCATCAAAACCAACAGAGTCACCAGATATGTCTTTTGATATAACTTTTGAGTTACTATTCTAAAACTGGAGATTCGCAGCTTAAAAAATGTAAATAACTTGGCATTTTTATGCGAGAACCAATTTAGCTAGTCGTGTCACAAGAAATCAATAATATCTATTCAGGAAGAGGGGGTTATATTTAAAAAGAAAGAGCATAGAAAATAATCTCTCTTTAGTGCTGACACGTATAACATGTGAACCAAATTTTAATAACAAACCATTATGAAGGGATTGTTATGAAGGGCTAAAATCTGGGCCACAATCTATTCGTGACTTTCGTGATTTTCCTTTTAGATGTAAGAATATTGCCCCTGAAATGTGTGATATCTGCTCTTTTTCTGCTTGATAGATTATTTATCATCTCCAATCTTTATCCCTTGTTGTTTTTCCAGGCATAGGAGATCATACAGGAAATGATAACATCACAGTCAAACACAGCTTCATTCTACCGCTGATGGGAGTCAATTGACCTGCTGCACTATCAAACAACGAACTCCGTAGTTAATGGTTATTTCAATGTTAAGTCCTGTGGGCAGTGGCTCTAGGCGGTAACACAAGATGTGTGCCCCCTCCATTTTTTAAACCATATATTGAGCATACATGCTAATTACGTAAAATTGGTACACCTCCCCTCTCCCCGCCCCCATTTCTGAATCGTGGATCCCTAGCTGCGTGGATATTTCTGGTATGAATAAGAAAGTACAATTGATTGTAGCTGCAGGTAATCAAATTTACCTTCAATATTATATTTTTGATGGAAATGTGCCATAAGTACACACATAAAATCAGTAAATTATTTTTGGATTGAAAATGTGACTTGCCACAACACCTCCATATCTCAAGCGAAGCAAACTTTGCATAACTTCGGAAGACGTAATTGATTCCTAAGTACTTTGGAAAAAGACTTTTTACAAACACACAAAAAATTGCTTTGAAAATGAGCTGTTGTGATTTCGCCATGTTTGTGACAATCTCCTTGCAGTAATACTAGAGATGGGTAGTAATACTAGTTAAAGGTGGTCATTCATGAGCATCGCTAAACTAAAACGAGAAATCAAGATGCGCTATGTGTGGATGCAGCCATATTGTTCACGAAGCTTAGAGCATGACTTAATTTGCATACGGTTACATGCCAGCCAATCGCGATCGCGCTGTCAGAGCAATTCGCGATACACAACATGTGTGTGCTATTGTCTGTGTGTATAAAGCACTGTATCAGTGATGAGTGAATACCTGGGCCGAATACATTGCAGTGTTCGGATCTAGTATCACCTTCTCGCTTGCACGCGAATCATTGCCGATAAGAAATTGGCTCATGACTTCGGCAATCGTTCGGGTGTTATAGCTTTCGGTTTTTGGACCACTGCGTAAGAGTCGCACATCGTTGGTATGAATGGGCAGCTTGCATAGTTCGTTACCGCGTACGTATTTTGAACTCCCTCTACACTATGGGGAACGTACATCTTTAAACTTAAAATTAAAGAAGAATACTGAATGTTATCTGCAACATATTGCTTTTTAACGTCCAGTTTCTGAATTGCACCCTTGTATTTTTTTCAGGATCATAGATTTTGGGAAAGCAAACTACTTTTAGTAAATTTTGACAGCTCTGTATCTCTTCTGTATAATGCTACATCCCTGTTCCCATACCAGCATGTCAAGAGTTCTTATAAATTTAATTTAATTATAGCACAGTATGCTTCAGTTTCATCGAGACATGATTATTTTTTTAAAGGCAACATTTATTTTTTGATGGCATAATTAAACAACCCAACCTAGCCTAATTGAAACTTGTGGGAGTAAGTCTATAGAGACAGTTGTTAGAATATTGAGATTGCCTTTGAATATGTAAAGTTTAGAAGTCTACATGTATGTAAATTATGTTATGTGAATAAATTGTACAGTTTTCATTATAAATTTTTTTACAATTGTCTAATTTGGTATGTCAATTCTTTTAGAAAAAGTGTAATGAATATGATAATGTGAAGTATGCTGTATGTTGGTGGTGATAATGAAGCTCACTAGTACCTGATGATGATGATGATGATGATGATGAAGACAATGATGATCATAATGGTGTTGGTTATGATGATGATGATGTTGGTAATAGTAATGGTGGTGGTTATGATGATGGTAATGGTAGTGGTTATGATGATGATGTTGGTAATAGTAATGGTGGTGGTTGTGATGATGATGATAGTAATGGTGTTGGTTATGATGATGATATTGGTAATATATAGTAATGGTGATGGTTGTGATGATGATGATGGTAATGGTGGTGGTTTTGATGATGTTGGTAACAGCAACATTTGGTGGTGGTGGTGATGATGATGATGATGATGATGATGATAGTAATGGTGTTGGTTATGATGATGATGTGGGTGACAGCAATGGTGGTGGTTTTGATGATGTTGGTGACAGCAATGGTGGTGGTTGTGATGATGATGATGGTAATAGTAATGATGGTGGTTGTGATGGTGATGGGGATATTTATGATGATGGTAACAGTGATAACAATAAATGAATGTCCCCAGATAGCAACCTTGCATGAAAGATATTTAGCATATGCATTCCATAGAAGTGGATCGATTTTTTTTTTTCTAAATAACTGCTGTTAATAAAGTTTCTCTTTTCTTCTTCCTTTCATTTAATCTCCACTCCCCCTCTCTTTCTTCCTCTCTCTCTCCATCTCTCCCACTCCACTCACTCATATGACTTTTTATAGAACATGTAGAAGTGGCTTTAAAAAAAAATTGTTTCTTCAATATATTTTCTTATATTATTGATATTTATCATGATACAAGTACCTTTTTCTTCTACTCTCTTTCAACCCTCTCCCTTCCCCCTCCCCTCTCTCTGTCTGTCTCTCTCTCCCTCTCTCCCCCCTCCTCTCTCTCTCTCTCTCTCTCTCTCTCTCTCATGTATGTAAAGATTGCAATAACAAAAATATATATGAATTCAAAATGCAAATGTATAATTGTTTCTCACTTATTTTATTGATCCTTGACATGGCAGACACATTACACAGAAATTATATAAAATATATAGATCAATTGCTTCACCCACATGGTTGTGAAGCTACATGTAGGCAACAGCCTTTAATCATACAAGCATATCATGCATATAATCTGAGAATGCAGCAATGTTGTTCACCATGAATAACTCTTAATAGCAAACATAAATGATTAAGATATAATTTGTCAGCCTTTGTATTTCATTGTATTAAAGATTTTTTCTCTCAAAGATTCTACTTTACTGAAGAAAAAAAAGAACCATTCTAAGGATAACAAGGCCATGAGGAAATCAATGTTCTTTCTGAAGCTAATTTTCAAAAGGAAATGTGTGAGAAACAATTTCTCATCAATAAGAATAAAATGAGTTTACTTAAAATAGAATATTTACATATTTACAAGTGTGCAACCTTTAAAAACAAATTAAATAGTTAGCTTTTGTGTTACATAACATTGAAAGAAACAGTGCTATTTTTAAATGACCGTCAACTTGCCTTTGGAAACAAAATTTTGCTGCAAATTTTAAGCCCCAAAAAAATCTTAATGATGAATTTAGGCCGTCGATCATTTACCCAGCTAAAATTTGGATGCAACTTTTCACATGATAAATTATTTACAAGCACAAATCAAATACATTGACAGGGCACAATCATACAAACAAATTAATTATTTCAACTGCTTTACATGAATGTTGATTTTTTTTTCTTCTAATAGTACAAATAAAAATAACAAAACCTGGACTCTGGCTAGAGTTGAAAAGCACTTACATGTACAAATCAGTCACCCCCACAAAAAAAAAAAAAAAAAAAAAAAAAAAATAGAAAAGGGCTAAAGGAGCACTATCAATGCAGGAAAAACTTTTATCATAACAAAATGAAGAAATGTAAAGTTAAAATAATGATTAAAATCATTCAAACTTTCCCTTTGATAATAAATCCTTAAAGCTCATTCAGTAAAGAAATGGAAAGATTCAATAACAATAAAGATTAATTAATGCGTTTCCTCATTCATACCTTGACCACTTGACTACTAACCATGTTTATAAATCATACGGTTGCTTTTTACCCCTTTGTTGATCACATTTACAAATGGGGTTTATACAGCACTGCACTATCCATGGTGCACAGATAGGGTACAAGTATGGGCATGTGTTACACCTACAGTAGTCAAGTGGTTAAACATTATTCAATATTTTGTGTATTTTGATCTTCCTTTGTGGTTTTTTTTGTGGCTTAGTCAAATTGGGACATTATGATGAATACAGAGCTTTGATGGTCCATAATAATTGCTTTACATGATTTACCTGAGCCTTTTAAAGGAATCACTTACAGTTCCAGTTCATTCAATGCTACTTTATAGATATTGCAAATTCATACCAGAAATCCCATTTTCTGATATTTTCTTTCTATAATTCAAACCATTCAGAATGAAAATGTTTCAGCTCTGAATATCATTGGACACATCAGTTCAACAAAACTCTCTCAATACTAAAAAATTTAATGCAAAAGTATTATAGTAAGTAATAGTATCTCCAGACAAGTTTAACTTTTCTGAACTTACACATCAAATTATATGTGATAATCGAGGTTCGTTTCAGTCCAAAAATTATGAAATGCAACTTAACTGTAATGAATACAGGCCAAACAATTTGCTCTAAATATCATAAATCAAAGTTACATTACATGTAATTATGTAGTTTAAATTTCGAAAATCTGTGCCATCTGTGGGGTGTAACACAAAGACTTACGATTGATTAAAAGTTGCGATTGATATTTTCTCGGCAGCCTCATCATGGACAGGATGCTCCAAAGTTCATGATCTTAATCCTAACTCTAGCCCTAACCCTACTCTTAATCATATCCAAATCCTAATCCATGACTGTACCTGGTTTTCAAATGAGGCTACCAAGAAAAAATCAATCGTAACTTTTAATCAATCGTAAGTCTTTGTGTTACACCCCACTGATTGTAAACAAAAATATCCTGTAATTAAACTCTTTCATTAAATAATCCTAAAACAAGGTTCCCAGCATTTCAAGAAAACAAAATTCCTTGATTTTTCCCTGATGAAATCTAAAAATTCATTGATAATTATTTAAACCATTTTCCATTTCCGCGTGTTTTCTTTGTTGTCGCTGTACACAATTTGTAGTATAAAACACTAGTCTGACTGATGACCGAACTTTCAATTTTTGGGCCAATCCAAGTTCCTTGACTTTTCCCTGACTGGAAAAAAAGTAAAATAATTTTCCCTGATTTCCCTGATGGGCTGGGAACCCTGTAAAATTAAACAATAATGTTAAAAGGATGATGGGTCAGACATACAATACTGAGGTATGTTTGTGAGGTACAGCTACATGTATGGGAGGGTTTGGGGGTGACATCACATTGGCTAGGCGTTCGCTTGTTCACATGCATCTATCCAATCACTATATACGTCCACAGGTTCTGAAAGGTCTGAATAGGTAGAAAAGTCAAGGAATTCAACCACACAGGTTAAATTTACAATTGCCAATGTTGCAAGAGGATTTTAATGTACATTAAATTAGACTTTAAACATACAAAGTAAAGAAAGAAGAGTACGTGTATTAGAGAAACGGACAAATATATAAAAATTTATAACAAAAATATTGAAAACTCAAGATATAGGGTACTTCACAGGCATTTAAACATCAGTGGCAAATTGGATAATACAGAGTAAGAATCAAGGAGACTAGATTTGAATTATATTGTACTACATGTACATGGAAAGGATGTAGTCTCCCTTCCTCCACCACCAACCCCACCCCCACCCCCCCCCCCCCCGAAAGACATGGTATAAAAAGATTCTGTGCAAACTTGATGGGTGAGAAATTTAGGGTTAGGGCAGAAGGGAAAGGGGAAGGATGACAGAGAGGGAGGGGGGAGGGGAGAAAGGAAGGGATAGAGAGGGGGGAAAGGTTGGGAGGGAAAGAAAGAGGAGAAGGTGTTATGGAGGGAGAGGGGGAAACCTTGACGGAAGTGGAGAGACAGATAGTGTATGATGGAGAGAAAGAGCAAGAGAAAGAGAGAGAAAAAGAGAGAAGATGAGAGAGGAATGAATATAGGAAGAGACAGGGCTACAGCAACAGGTGAAACACCTGAGGGGGCGGGGTGGGGGAGAGTTATGACAACCAAATTTGACATTATGCCATCTGGTCTGACGCTCTGCCAATCAACCACAGGACTGAGTCAGGTAGACATAATACTTGGATGGCAGGATATATCTCATTAATTACAGCAGCCTTCATCAATTACTAATACCATATCTCACAAATATTCACGATGGGTACAAATGTATATACCCATGATGTACATCTTCATCTGGGCAATTCCAAGTATATTTTTTTATTTTGTTTCTTTGTTTTCACTTCCTTATTTTGTTTGTTCTGCAAATTGTAATTTGTATGACAAAATACTATTTTTCATCTCTATTACAGGATGAATTATCAAGTCAAGTGAAGTCTTGTGTCTTGTACCCCTTCTACAATGTAGTAGTACTTGATGGTCACCCTAAGTGACAAAAATATCTTTATTTTTCATGATGAAAAGCTGTGAATCGTTGTCTAAACGACCCGTATGACACAATATTGCATCACCTACATGTATCTGCCATTTAATTTAGTTTCAATATCATTACAAAATATATTATAGAATTAATATCAAGCTGCAAACACAAATCATATATGTACCATTTTAAATATTAAAATTCACATTTAATGTTAAGGATACAGGTAATACTTGTCTGGAAATCTTCTAAGCACACTCGACATGATATAACTCCAACATTCCGAGTTCGATCCCTGCAAATGACAAAATCAACAAGTATAAAATACAGTTGAAGTGAAAAGTTTTCATACCCCTGGTACGATAACTAAGAATTTACAACCATGTTAGGCATTAGACATGCTCTATTTTTAAGAAGATGGTTTAATAGGTATAGTATCTTCTTTGTTTTCAAACAACATGAATTCATAAAAGATTAGCACCACATGGTTGATATTACTCCAATTTTTTTTCTTCTATATTTCATTATTTATTTCTGTTTTTTAAGTATCACCAACTAAGTTATAAAAACGTTTTCTAATTTGAGAAGGATATGGCCATGCGTTTTGAACTGGCACCCTTTTGTGTTACACCACCTAAATCTAAAAATCATGCACCTGTCAGGATCAAAGTGTCATAACTTTTGAAGTATTAACTCTAACCCTACAAAAGTATACATTTTCTGAAAGGAAATGTCCTGTAGATTTCAGAAATGCCATCCACTACAGGGTCAAAGCCAAAAATAAGGGGCCGCGACGGGACGGAATTTGATAGAGTTTTATGCCCACAAAAAGAAAAATTTATATTTTATCTGCCATTTACCCTCACTAATATGTCGAGCTTACTTGAAAGTATCAATGTGTAAAAAAAAAAAATTGAAATACTTTTCGTTTTCACGGCAACATAAATTATAGTTGGGCGACGGGACGGAATGAAAATGTTACTAGTTCTTTAAAAGAAGATTCAAACAAGAATTCTATCGAAGTTAATAAGCAAGGCTGACCATGTCAGGTGGTGTCTATTTGTTACTGTCCCATAGATCAATAGTAACAAAAGAGCTAGCAATTAAATCTAATAGATAAAGATTTATAGGCGATTTCCTAAAGGCATGTCAATTCCGTCCCGTCGCGCGACGGGACGGAAAATATGTTCTATACATGTACAAAGTGAATGGGAACACAGGGAAGGGGAAAAAATGGACTTTTTTGTCACAAATTTTCAAATCACCATAGCGATAAAACTAATGATCCAAATTAAGTATAGGTGGTATCATTGAAAAGGGAATGAAATGTTGAATTGTTCTATCTGAAAAAGTTGTTATTTTAAATTTAGCGGCATTGTAACGTGTCATGACCTTTTGACCTTTATTTTGACCTTAGATTTGACCTTGTGTATCCTGTGACCTTGTGCCAATATTTTGAAATTTGAATCCCATGATACTATTTTACATAATAATAACAATTTTGATGTATACATTCATTATTTGTTTATTTTCTAGCCCTCTTAAAATTGACATAAATGCAAACAATTCTGTTACAGTCCCATACATAACTATCTGTGTTGTGTCAATGTAGAGACCTGAAAGCGCGACGGGACGGAAAATGTTGAAACGTCATATTTTTGTTATGAGTGGAGTATCATTTCATTTAGTGGCGAGGATGTAGAGCCCCACTAATAAATTGATACACTCTAGAACATGGGTGAGCCATCTTGTGTTCTTCATAGAAAAAAAATAACAATTACGTGTCAAAATACAAAAAACCTGAAAAAACCAAATTTTTGGCCCTAAAAATGTGAATTTTGACCCTTAATACAAAATAATTTAGAATTTTTTTTCAGGAATGAAATGCTCCTAGAAAGGGTATTCCATAATAAAACTTGATATTGCCCTAACTTTTTAGGTTTTAATGTAAAGTAATTAAATGTTCATTTTCCGTCCCGTCGCGCAGAGAGGGCGCTATTTTCACATTCAAAGGCATTTCCCAAGAAAGTCGGCAGTCTTTTTTGGACATGTACATTTCCGAAATCTATGGAATCTCAGCTTTCATATGATATATAATACTAGATAGAACTGCCAGTTTGAAAATTTGACTTTTATTTTTGGCTTTGACCCTACAATGTAAGGTGAAGTAACATATTTTGATTAAAATATTAAATTTTTTGGGGCCCTAATTTTTTTTAATGCAGCCCCCAATATTTTTTCTTTGATCCAGGTCGTAATTGCTCACCATATTTGAATTGCTCTTGAAATTTCCTTTAAGAAAATATATAGTTGTAGGGGGGTTTCTTCATTTAATTAAAAAATTCTTAACCGTAAAAGGGCCCAAATATTTTGGTCAACCTGGGCCAAAGAGGGGGCTGCCCCCTCCTCAAATCTCGGCCATGGTGGGGCCAAAGTTTATAAAAACTTGCAAGTAGGTGGGCTATCTTATGATGAAGAAGCTCACAAAGTGTCAGGCCCCTATCTCAAGTAATCTTTGAGTTATCTGCATTTATGTAACGTCACTTCATATACAACAGGAACTGTATTGAGTTACTTTATGTACAATACACAGTCAATGGGGAAATTGTCATTTTAACTGCGCGCAGCAGGGTCAAAGCCAAAAATAAGGGACCGCGACGGGACGGAATTTGATAGAGTTTTATGCTCACAAAAAGAAAAATTAATATTTCAGCTGCCATTTACCCTCACTAATATGTCGAGCTTACTTGAAAGTATCAATCTGCAAAAAAAAATTTTTTTAAATACGTTTCGTTTTCACGGCAACGTCAAATATTCGTTGCGCGACGGGACGGAATGAAAATATCACTGGTTTTTTAAAAGAAGATTCAAACAAGAATTCTATCAAAGTTAATAAGCAAAGCTGACCATGTCAGGTGGGGTCTATTTGTTATAGTCCCATAGATCACTAGTGAAAAAAGAGCTAGCAATTAAATCTTATAGATTACGATTTATAGACGATTTCCTAAAGGCATGTCAATTCCGTCCCGTCGCGCGACGGGACGGAAAATATGTTCTATGTACAAAGTGAATGGGAATTCAGGGAAGGGGAAAAAATTGACCTTTTTTGTCACAAATTTTCAAATCACCATAGCGATAGAACTAATGATCCAAATTAAGTACAAATGGTATCATTGGAAAGGGAATCAAATAGACTATCTGAAAAAAGTTGTTATTTTAAAAGTCGCAGCATTATAACGTGTCGTGACCTTTTGAACTTTATTTTGACCTTAGATTTGACCTTGTGTATCCTGCGACCTTGTGCCAATATTTTGAAATTTGAATCCCATGACACTATTTTACATAATAATAACAATTTGGATGTATACATTTATTATTTGTTTGTTTTCTAGCCCTCTCAAAATTGGCTTAATTGCAAAAAATGATATTACAGTCCCATACATAACTATCTGTGTTGTGTCAATGTAGAGACCTGAAAGCGCGACGGGACGGAAAATGTTGAAAAGTCATATTTTTCTTATGAGTGGAGTATGATTTCATTTAGTGGTGAGGATGTAGAGCCCCACTTATAAATTGATACATTCTAGAACATGGGTGACCCATCTTGTGTTTTTCATAGAAGAAAAATAACAATTGCGTGTCAAAGTACAAAAAACCTGAAAAAACACAATTTTTTGCCCTAAAAATGTGAATTTTGACCCTTAATACAAAATAATTAGTGATTTTTTTTTTCAGGAATGAAATGCTCCTAGAAAGGGTATTCCATAATAAAAGTTGATATTGCCCTAACTTTTTAGGTTTTAATGTAAATTAATTAAACGTACATTTTCCGTCCCGTCGCCTAGAGAGGGCGCTATTTCCACATTCAAAGGCATTTTACAAGAAAGTCGGCAGTCTTTTATATTGGACATATACATTTCCGAAATCTATGGAATCTCAGCTTTCATATGATATATAATACTAGATATAACTACCAATTTGAAAATTTGACCAAAGTGAACAATACTTTTGGCTTTGACCCAGCACGGCGATTTTCAGAACTGCGCATTACCAAACGGCTGGAACTTTATAAATGTGGTAACAAAAGATGCATGAGACTCTAAGCTATAAAGTCCTAAAAGCTCACAGCACAGAAATAAATATCCATAAAGTTATCATGGTTATGATGTTTCAAATGCACAGGAGGGTGCGAAATCCCATAGACTTTGTGTGTACCTCTTCCCCGCCCTCCTCTTCCCCCCCCCCCCTCAACCACCCTTGCCTTTCCGTATTCTATCACGTGCCGTGTCGCGATTTCAAGCGAGAGTACGCTCAAATTCACAGGTGTGATAGAGCTTGTATTCAGCTTTCAAATAACACCAATTTCATGGCAATACCCCTCTATTTAGCTAAAATATCATACATTAACTGAAATAAAATTGGGAAAAGCATAACAAAACCACCCTTTTTGGGTGGCGAGTTCAAAACACATGGCCATATATGATGTAGACCTTTAGAAAATTTTATCCCTCTATGGTTTTCAATTCAATTCTTCTTCATTCCACAAAAAAATGCAAAAAATATACATTTCAAAAACATTTATCAGATATAATCGTAAGAAATTAAAAGTATCGATACATAGTAAGATAAATATATATGTGGAGGGAGGAGTCAAAAGTCACATGTGACTTGTCATGGACTACTAAGTACCCCATAACATAATAAATATAGATACAAACAATTACATGTACATACAAAATACATACTCAAATAAAGTACAGATTAGGGTGGTACCAGAGTCTAGGGAGTAAGGGGGGGGGGTTCCAATCAAAATGGTTTTGTTTCCATCAACGAATGGTTGTCCGACCTATCACTTCACAGCTACATTGTAAGACACCGAATCCTTCTATGGATTTCTGAAGACCACGGAGAACCTATATGAACCACCTACATGTACATGTATCATGCAAAGTTTAGCTAATAGACCAGTTTACTAACATATCAAAATTCTATGCATACGTTTTCCTGGCGACATAGTTATTCAAACAACCTGTAATAAAAGCATGAACTACAATACATGGAATCTAGCTTGCATACATTAGCTGTTGCTATGTCAGGCAAGCCTCAGGCAAGCTTTCAGGTTGTCAAGAAAAGCTTTGTTTAAAAAAGTATACATAAGATTTGAATATGTTAGTAAACTGGTCTATTGACAAGCTAGTCACTTACATTTTAACGTCACATGATTTTTCGTGGTTACAGAAAGGGCAGGTGAATTGAGTCTCTAATGTACCAAGCATCTTTTTCTTCTGAGGGGGCTTCTTCTTAGCACGGCGTCTACCCATGATGAATGGCTTTAACTGCTTTCAAATACTGTCAAAGATAAGCAAGGATAATAAATAACAAGCAATTCAATTTCTGATGACTCAGACAAATGTAGGTACCATGTTGTGACAGTTGGAGATTTTACATTCCAAGATACAGGCCCCATTGCATAAAGATTTACTTAAACTTTCCCATCAATTGTAACTACCATGGTAACGTTGCTCAACAGCCAATCAAAATGCAGTATTTCATTTGGGTTACCATGGACGGAAAAGTTATGCAATGTTCAGGGCTCTGGAGCGGGAGAAGAGCACACGGCTTTTTTTGAGAAAAAATGCCTTTCCGGCACTGAGGATGAAATATTTTGACAGTCTGTACAGAGCATGGCACTTACACTCACACTCAAAGGCAATATAATTTGAAAACTCTCTACATACATGTAGATGCAGTAAATGTACTGTATGCTAGTTAGGAGACATGTTATTGAAGAAAACCCACACTTACAGCAATTCCCTGTATGAGGTCAATCATAAATTGACCTTGCCAGCATGAGTGACCTACTCCAAAGCTATTTTAAAGCAAGTACGAACCAGCGACATTCTATAGCACCACCTCAAGTCCTCAATTACTCAAATCTGCCCTGGTTCCTAACCCATAATGCTATATTCTGAGAAGTGTAGTCTTATAATACAGACACATTTCAATGATAACACACTTATTCAGTACTCCATATACAGTGTCCCCAAAAATTATTTGTACACTTTGAAAAAATGTAATTATTTAAATCGATGCTGGTTTGAAATTTTAATTACTATTTATATCAAATGGTAGGTAATGTCACTATCACCTAAACACTAAATCTCAAATGTTCCGTCAGTCTCGGAAGTTCTAGGCCGCCATTTGCAATTTTCATGGCCCAAAAATTATTTGTACACTTTGGAAGATGGGTTTTTAAAGAAGTGTTTAAAATTTTGGGGGTCTTCTTTGCCTTCCAGGACAGAAATCAACCTCCTTGGCATACTGTCGACCAATTTAGCACTCATTTCACGGCCAATACCATTCCAAGTTCGCTGGAGCGTGTCCTTTGAGCTGCTGGATGTTGGATCGTCAATCTTGAGGGCGCTGTCGCTTCAGATGACCTGTCATGTGCTAAATGGGGATTAAATCTGGGCTCTGAGGTGCTCTTTCTTGCAGCTTAACATGTTTCTGTTGCAATATTGCTTTAAAATGGTTTGCTGTGTACTTGGGGTCATTGTTATGTTGGACCGTAAATTGACGACCATTCAGACATGAAGTAGAAGGGAGCATCCGAGCCATTTTGAGGGGCAATAATATCCTCATGGCTTCAGCATTCATGATGCCATGTTATGGAATTTATCTCTCCAACTCTACTGGCTGCCATACAACTCCAAATCATGAAACATCCTCCTCTATGCTTCACTGTTGGCTCCAAGCATGACTGAATGAAATCTTCCTACAAGACACAAATGGTCCCGTGCATCATATCAAATCAGTTTTGCACTAATTAGGTCTTAGAACAGAGTTCTAGAACTCTGCAGGCTTGGTCACATGTTGATTTGCAAAAGCATGATGCTTCTTTGTTACTGTCCCTTAGATTTGGCTTCTTTCTTGCCAATTATTCCACTTATAGTCATGTAGCCATTTAGCCTGTTGCAGACACTCTTGAGGGCATCCAGTCATTCCTCAGCCTCTGGGGCCTTGGATGCAATTCAATTTTCTTTGGTCACAATTTGCAATATTTCATTGCTTATTGTCTGTCTATCAATATCATCATGAAAACTGATGTCCATGAGACTATTTTTGCCTCTTAGAGGCTCCCACTTGCGTAAAAGCTGATTGGTTTTCAAGTTGTGTTCCAACATGACAGGGACCCCAAGCACGCATCGAATAATATTAAAGCATTATTTTAGCAGAAACTTGTTAAGAAGCTAGAAAAGACACCTTAGATCCCAGATTTAATCCCCATTTAGCACATGACAGGTCATCTGAAGCGACAGCGCCTTCAAGACTCGCCATCAAACCTCCAGCATCTCCAGGACACACTCCAGCGAACTTGGAATGGTATTGGCCGTGAAATGAGTGCTACATTGGTCGACAGTATGCCAAGGAGGTTGATGACTGCCCTGGAAGCCAAAGAAGGCCCCCAAAATTTTAAACACTCCTTTAAAAACCAATCTTCTGAAGTGTACAAATAATTTTTGGGCCATGAAAATTGCACGTGGCGGCCTAGAACTTCCGAGACTGACGGAACATTTGAGATTTTGGGTTCGGGTGATGGTGACATTACCATCTGATATAAATAGTAATTGAAATTTCAAACCAGCATCGATTTAAATAATTTAATTTTTTCAAAGTGTACAAATAATTTTTGGGGACACTGTATATGGCCATGTGTTTTGAACTCGCCACCCAAAAAGGGTGGTTTTGTTACGCTTTTCCAAATTTTGTTTCAGTTAATGTATGACATCTCGGCTAAATAGAGGGGTATTACCATGAAATTGGTGTTATTTGAAAGCTGAATGCAAGCTCTATCTGACCTGTGAATTTGAACGTACTCGCACTTGACATCGCGACACGGCACGTGATAGAATACGAATAGGCGAGGGTGGTTGAGGGGAGGGGAAGAGGTACACACAAAGTCTATGGGATTTTGCACCCTCCTGTGCATTTGAAACTTCATAAGCGTGATAACTTTATGGATATTTATTTTTGTGCTGTAAGCTTTTAGGCAGGGTTGTTTTAGGACTTTATAGCTTAGAGTCTCATGCATCTTTTGACACCACAGTTATAAAATTCCAGCCATTTGGTAAGGTGCAGTTCCGAAAATCGCCGCGCTTCGCACGGTTAAAATGACAATTTCACCATTGACTGTGTATTGTACATAAAGTAACTCAATACAGTTCCTGTTGTATGTGAAGTGACGTTACATAAAGGTAGATAACTCAAAGATTACATGAGATAGGGGTCTGAAACTTTGTGAGCTTCTTCATCATAAGATAGCCCATGTACATGCAAGTTTTTCTCAACTTTGGCCTCACCATGGCCGAGATCTTGAGGAGGGGGCAGCCCCCTCCTTGGCCCAGGTTGACCAAAATATTTGGGCCCTTTTACGGTTAAGAATTTTTTTTATTCAATGAAGAAACCCCCTACAACTATATATTTTCTGAAAGGAAATTTCAAGAGCAATTAAAATATGGTGAGCAATTACGACCTGGATCAAAGGGAGAAGAAATATAGGGGGCTGCAGTAAAAAAAAAATTAGGGCCCCCCAAAAATTTAATATTTTAATCAAAATATGTTGCTACTTCACCCTACATTGTAGTGGATGGCATTTTTTTTAAATCTACAGGACATTTCCTTTCAGAAAATGTATACTTTTGTAGGGTTAGAGTTAATACTTCAAAAGTTATGACACTTTGATCCTGACAGATGCATGATTTTTAGATTTAGGTGGTGTAACACAAAAGGGTGACAGTTCAAAACACATGGCCATATTCATACCGCAAAAATTTTTACCAAGTACATGTAGTAAACTAAGTACTTTTTCCATCAAAACGTTTTATTTTCTTTGTAGAAATAAAATTATAGGCTAATTTACATACTGTATACCCTTAATTGTTAATTGTTACCCCAAAATGTATTTTTAAGACTAGCTATTTATAATACACAGTCAATGAGAGGTTTGGTCAGTTCGCTCTCACTTTTTCTATGTGTAGCACCTCGAAAACTTGACCTTGAGACAATTTGAAAATATCTGATATTGACTCATACCACATTGGAGATTTTAACTTCCAAGATGAGAATCAAAGAAAAGAGCATGCTACTCTTACAAGAAGAAAATGCCCCTCTCACACTAACAGGCAATTTACTAACTCAGTATGAAATATGCAGTCATGTTAAAAGACAAGCTAAGATCTTGTAATCAGAAAAGTCATCAAGACTATCCTCTTATACAACCGAGTATTAGAGCAGAGAAAGAACTTTACAGTTTTTTGCAGAAAAAGAACAAAGGTATCAACAAATAAATAAACTAGATTCAAGCCAAGAAACTTTTTTCTTTCAATTATTGTGTGTAAGAATTTGCTATTTTTAGTCACTTATAAATAATATGTAAAATTATTGCTATGGTGATAAATAAATTCATACACTAGGGGGCCTACTTTATATTATTTCATTCTTTAATAATTGTAAATCTGGAGTTTTTATCAAAATAGTAATTTTTCTGGCTCCATTGGCACAAATGTGTTTTGTCATTTTTGAATCCTTTGTTTTCAGGTGAGTGTAAACCTTTAATAGCTGCCATTGGTCAGTTTTCTCAGTTTTTTTATATTTTTTATTGGTCCTTTTTATTTTCCAATCTCAGCTAGGTTTAAAATTAGTTATTCTGGGGGCTGACTCTACAGTCGCATTTTGACCTTCATGGAGTAAGGTTAATCTTTTTGTTATTTTCTGAGCTCGTTTATATGCATTTAATTTCACTAATTTTCCTGCGCAACTTTCAACTGTCTGTCAACATCGAACATGGTCAACCTTTGTTTCATTGTTTACTTTGTGGCGACATCATCAGTAGATCAGCAGATTCAATTCAGTGAATTATAATTAATCTTCAACTCTCAAGTCTAAATTTTCTCAACTCAGTCAGATCGCTATCACTCAGTCACTTGTCTGATCAGTCGTTTTTAGACAGTCATCATCTCAATCACAATGTCTTCAGCAATCATCACGAAATCGCGAAAATAACAGCGAATACAGTACTCCACAATGATTGGAGTGCATGCAATACGACTATTGTAATTGAATAGGGCATTGTCGTTGTATAAGAATTGGTGCTCAACTTTCTGGTCAGTTCTACTGATCCATCTCAAATTTGAACGAGTGGGACTGAACAAGTTAAAAATATGATTTCATAATCACTTTCACAGAAAACAGTTCGTACGATAACACTGATATACAGGCATTTACAATAAGAATTTCATATTCAAATGTTATTACAACTCTGAAAGCTTGAAAACATCGGTAAACTTACCAAAATTGATAATGTTCCGGGGCTCGTCAGCTCGCATGTGTTCCGCTGAAAATTAAAATGACAACAAGGCTTCTTCCAGCGCATGCGCAAAGAAGACTCCACCAAAAGCATGAAAAGTTCGGGACATCGACAACTTGCCTGGGGTGGGGAAGGGGTGGGGGGGGGGAGGATTTGGGGCACCGCCACTCTCATGAACCATATAGACAGGTAACCTCATAGAAATTCGCCATGAAAGCTCTCCATCAAGTGAAATGAGTACAGGAAAAGACTGCTGCAATGTTTCCAAATTTAGTTTCATTTTCTTTTGTTTTTGTTGTTTCGTACAGAAATTTTTTAAAACTAAAAAGTAGACCACACATTTCAGGGCGAAAGTTACATGATATGAAGTGTCTTTTGATAAACCTTTTTTTGAAAACAATGATTCTCAATATTATTTTCAATTAGAACGTCTTTTTTTATAGCCTAGTAAATCTGGGCAACATAACCTGCAGGCGTTGCCATCCTTGTAATATGCCTATCCATTTGCAACGGCTACTCGCTTGATGTAAATTTTTTGTTGAATTATTAATGTGAAACAGTATTGTGTTTCATGGCTTTGTTGAGTTCTGAGACAGGAGCAAATCTGAGTTCGCATTTGAAATTTCTCGAACATTAATTACGGTCAGGTCGGCATTTCAAAAGCAATTGTTGCCTCGGTGCACATAAAAGTTGCGAGGTATCAATAGTCTGCAATAGAATGAATGAAATAAAGTACACTATACAAATCTCAAGACGTCAAAATCTCCGTGTTCACTGGTGGTGTGTATTTGGGTGCGGCACGGTAGCTAATAGGTCCTACTTCATTCGGCAAAAGGTAAATCTATTTCTATTCCAAATTTATGTTTTTCACTTGCAATGCCCTCTCTCCATCGAAGGTAAAAATATCCATCGTAATTTTTATATTCAGATGATGAGCCTATTTTTATTTCGTTTGGGCCTTCGTTTTGTTATATTTAAGAAGGAAAGGGAGGAGCCCGACCCGGCCAGCACGGGAGATCGAATAACCAAATATATCTTTGTTATGTTTATTTTCTCTATATTTATTGTAAGTACTGTGTGATAATAATAACGTTTTAAACCTACATTTTCCAATCCGTTTCAAGCCCTTAATGATAATTATATCCATTATACACGTTGTTATAGAAATAATGTCTGACATGATTTAAATTCGACCGTACGCTTTATTTTATTGTTTTGTAAAGCTTATAGTTAACTCATATCATAGCATGCATAAAAAGAATGAAATCACTTTCACAATACAATCATGATTTAGCAATCATTGTAAACAAAAATCTTTGCATAACAGTAATTTATATCCGTAATGGATTTTAGACCTATACAGTGTGTTCCTAAAAAAAAGAGGACCGAAGTTCAAAGGTCAGTCATTCCAAAAGTATATGGTTTATTCTTGTGATTCGTTTACATAAAATATTAAGTAACTCATCAGCTTTAATTTGAGACATTGCTGACGTCCAAAGTGTAATGGGTCACAGAGTTAGGGTCTTTTGAAGGCGATAGGTACAAAACCCGTTTTTTCCAAGTTTTGTGTTTTTCGGGTATGAAAACAAACCTTTCTTAAGTAATTGGTGTCATTGGATCTCTTTCAGCAAGTTTCAATGAAATGTCATCTTCTTTGCTAAAGTGGATTCTCTCACTGGTAATGAGATGCGTTCTTATGATGAGTCTCTGGAGTCTCGGAGAGGTCACTGCGACGGATCCTGAGTCTCCAGGAAGTCGCGAGAAAACCAAACAAATGTCAAACATGTTCAATATTTTAGTAGACTTCTTTCAGACGCAAGCAAGTCTCTGTGACGTCTCGTGGGTTGCCGCGACGTCCCCTAAATATGCACGAAAGTATCCACGACTTCTCAGAAACTTTGTCGGAACTTGCTAGCGATTAAAAGAAATCGAACAGGATTGACAATTTTTCAGACTTTTGTTCGATTTACCCACGACGCCTGAAGTCTCAGGAGACGTCACCACGACGTCACCACGACTCCAGAGGCCCATAATAGTGAACCCATCTCATTGCCAGTGGTCCTTTGGAAAATGAGATTGAATTTCATTGAAACCTTGTGTGAAAAAAAACCCCAAAACGATGAACCAAAAACTAAAAAAAAATTTTGTTTCGTACCCCAAAAACCAAAAACTTGGAAAAAACGGGTTTTGTACCTATTACCTTCAAATGACCCTAACTCTGTGACCCATTACAATTTAGACGTCAGCAATGTCTCAAATTAAAGCTGATGAGTTACTTATTATTCTAGTAAACAATCACAAGAATAAACCATATACTTTTGGAATGACTGACCTTTGAACTTCGGTCCTCTTTTTTTAGGAACACACTGTATATAGTCCGGCATCCCAGAAGATTTATTCAAGCGAAAAGCGCCGGAACAACTGACCCCATAGGGGGTTGGGATGGACCCTGGGCCTCACAAAAATGAATTGCTGCCGGGTCTGAGCTGTGGCCTTCCCCCCCCCCCAAATCACACATTTTGTGACGTCACTACCGGAAGTTACTTTTGAGACAATGTACAGGGAGGTGCACTTGACACTATACACAAAACGTGTCCCAACATATTTTTAGGGCTTCATTTTTTATTTCATTTTTTTTAGTTTAATTAACCGATAGTATACGATGCACCACAATGAGTTTTCCAGGCATTTTCGTCCCTGAGATCGATGATAGCGACGTTAACATCGCGGAGCGCCTCGTCGATTTGCGACCAATTTGTCTGTTTTTTTACTCGTTTTCGGTTTCAAATTTTGAAGTTTGTTTAGATTGTGTTTAAAATATTCAATTGCTCTGAAACTTTGCCAACGTCTAAAGCAAGTCCTCCGCTTTCTGGAACATATATGGTTTTAAGTTATATGTATTTTTATCCTATTCTGGGGCCATTTAAGTAACATGGTTTTAAGGAAAATCGGTCAAAAGAGAGACTTTTGGAGGGTAATATTTCCGAGCCATTCATAATACACGTGTTGTATGGGGATTAATACCGAACTCATTATAATCTCACAAAACATACTCATTATCCCCTTGTCCCCACTATTGTCTCCCTATCATATGCCCCACACCACCCACCCACTTACCACACACACACATACACACACACACCCTCACACACGCACACACACAAACACGCACGCACACTCCTCTTCACCCTCTCTCTCTCTCCTTCTTACGTCGTCTCTAAGTACTTAATTTGCGTTATAATTCCTTCATGACTTTCAATCCCTCTCTTTGTCACAAATTTCCCGGTCCCCTTCCACATCCCTCTCTTTATCTTTCCTCTCTCTCTCCACCTCTCTCTGTCTCTCTTCTCCTTCTCTTTATCTCTCTCCTATTACTGCCCGTTACACTTCTCTATAACCCCTCTTACTTCTATCCTCCCCTCTCCCTCCCCCTTTTGTTTTCTCTCTATCAATTTTATTTGCGGTCTGTATAATTTATTGTTCATATATTTTTCATGCAAATTAATTATACAGTTTTCAAGGAAATTTAAAATGTTGTCTTCCTTAATTCAAAGAGATATTTGATCAGATATATTTTGGTTTCCATTCAACATAGTGAGTTGGGTTTTTTTTTTTTTTTTTTTTTTTTTTGGGGGGGGGGGGTTGTTGAAAATTTTCAATTATTTTGGATATTAGATCCTTTTAACAGGTATTGATAGAGTAAATCAAAGAGAAAATAGAAATTCGTCGGGAGGATTTGAATTGGCTTCCTCAATCTTCAATGTACAAGCAACCCGTTCATTACAAGCTTTTCTCCCAGTATGTAAAAAAAAAAAATTATTCTGAATATGAACATCAAAAATCAGTGGAAGGAAAGTTGATCAGGTCAAAACAGTTCACATATCTTGGTAGTGTCATCTCAAATGATGCATACAGCACTAGAGAAATAAAAACTCGAATTGCACTAGCAAGAAATGCAATTCTCAAAACATAGCAGAACACTGACAGCCAAAAAGATAAAAACAAAGCCTAAGAACTGAAGAAAGAGGCTTTTCAAGTGTCTGATCTGGAGTGTTGCTTTATATGCATCAGAGACGTGGAACGATAAAGAAAGCAGAAGAAAGGAGGATTAGATAGCCTAGAAATGTGGTTTTCGAGGAGAATGGAAGGAATTAGCTGGAAAGATCGTGTCACAAATGACGAAGTACTGAACAGAGTGAATGAAGTAAGGATCTTGAGAGAAACAATCAGGAGACGAAAGAAGAACTGGTTGGGGTACATCCTGAGGGGGAATAACATGCTCAGAGATGTGCTGGAAGGGAAAATGAAAGGCAAAAGGGAAAGAGGCAGAAACGTATGAAAGCATGAAGCGGAAGTCCCAAGACAGAAAACAATGGAGAAACTACTAAAGGCTTTGGTGTTTTGACCTGCCCTTAGGCAGAACACCGAAGAAGAAGATGTAAAAAAGTTTTAAAGTTTAGCTAACATGGAAGACATCTCTAAGTCCCTAAATAAAAACAAGCGTTCTATGACAATTTTACAGCAAACAAAGCGTGGTGGATATGAAAACGTTACCTTTAACTTTTGCTGTAGCTCTAAAAACATATAGATCTGCTAGCACCAAGATAATTATGAGTTATGGGGAAAAGGGCTGAATTAGAGCTACATCGTCCTTTTATCAGGGCTGGTGATCTGGTTTAAAGATCACTTTCTGATTTCACGAAAGGAAGGTTCTACAAGTGGTATAAACATGGTAAAAGGCGCTATCAACAATCAAGTTCTAGCTGCTGTGATGAAGCAAGCACTGCCCAAATACGTGTTATAAGGTTTGGAAGATGTTTACCCAAGGAGTGTTTGAAGCTCCTTGGTTTACCCTTCCCATGTCATGTCGGTGTAGATCATGACAGTGACTCCACCTACGTACACTGGCTCCTTGATGACAATGCTGCACTGAATGATCTCTATAAGAGAGATATAAGAGCTTCTTCCAGGATAACATGAACTTACTGGAAATAATAGAGGCTCAGCTCCAGAAAATAGGCCTAGCCTACGCTATCTACCTCTTCGTACGTGTCATAAAGTGTATCGTGATCTACATCTCACCGAACGGATGGATGATATCGATATACGTCTATTTACTTCACATGGGTTACCGATGTGTTCTTGGCTATGAAAATTAATATTATGAAATTATGCAAGGTGGGGATCCATTTTTCTCAAGAAGCTTCAGGAGCTTGACGCCAACGAACGTTAAATTTCTGAGGCTGATGCATGTCCATACAGCGAAGCATGTCCATACATTGCTTAATAAACTAGTCAGTCATATCCAACCAAGCCATGGGACGATCATTGCCGTTGAGCTGGAATGTAAAGTATTTCGAACGGCAGCTACATTTGAGACTCATACCCTTGCCATACCTATCACTAACAATTTGACGAGTTTTTATCTGTATGGCTCAGTTATATTAATGTAGAATACTGAGATGTAGATTGAATTACATGGACGTGGACTGGTGTTTGTCTTGCGCGAGTTTCATTTACTCTCCGCGACTCGAACAGACCATTAAAAAATATATTAATTAATAATAAAAAAAATTAATAAGCCTTTGGTCATGGCTCTGTATGCTGGTTTGCTTTGCAGAAGAATAGTTTCATGAATGATGT
>CALNVZ010001721.1:32744879-32757105 GCA_940671915.1 Paracentrotus lividus
AGAGAGAGTTTTCTCTTAAAACTTCATCTCGAAACCGGCTTTTTCTCAAAATATGCGTAAGACTATGCCGATTCGGCCTCCTTCTAATCATTGAAGAATTAGTCTTCAAGTCACATGTTTACTAACAAAGGTTGTATCATTTCTCAGCCCGTCAAAGCGTTCCTCGTGACAGATTGCCAAGAAAAAGAAACGGTGTAGGCGATAGGTAAGTGGTCAATTTCCTGACCTGATACCATTCAGGTATTCAAGCGCCAACCTTGATATGAATTATAAATGGCTGTACTGGACGTTTTCATAATAGATGTTGCTTTTGGGAAATCAGGGGAACTCTGCGAATCTGCCTCCCCGTGACTGCGATCCAGCAACAAGAACATCCCATCTCCACCGAGTGGCTATTGTCCTGATCGAAGGCATCACTTGCCTCACTGATCAGGATACTGCCTACATCGAAATGCAAGGTTCTAGCACTGCATTTCCTACACCCAGCGTACGACTTCTCAATTTAACTGCAATGCTTGTATTGAATGATCGCCAATGAGGACGGTACTAGAATTTTTTCGGGTCAGGAGACCTTTAACGAGAAAATTAAAAGAGGCACAGCTACAGAACGTGTGTCGTATACGTGTCAGATACTTATTATCGGATTCTACAGTACACACAGCAACGAATAATGATTATTGATTGTTTTCCCCTTAGGAAACCGAATTCTTTGTTTGGAATCTGCAAAAATAAGAGGGCAATTCCTCTTTCTCAACGAGATTAGACTGGATAAAGAACGAGATATTCTTGAGGCAGGATGTACGACTAATTCTATTCATAAGACTTGAGTACGTTATAAGCAGAGCAATTGTCCTGATTCCCTTTGTTCTTTGAAGAAAATGGGTTTTAATTTTCAAACGAAATGTGTACCACCGATGCTTCTTGTCAGTCTTGACCTAGAGGGAGAATAATGGTAGAACAACTGAGTTAAAGGTGTGCTTTCAAGAGCTTAGAGGTTCTATCCACAGCCTACCTACCGGCCGACGCCTAACTGCCGAGACCAGCACGAATACGCATGCCAGTTTTTCAGCTTGTTTTGAAGTTTTTGCAACTACTCCATATCATAGATTTCATAATGCATGAGTACGTCTTGTGTTGTATACAACACTTCTGCGTTAGGTCCAAGGATAAGACTGCTGCGGCCAACTTGAGTGTCCAAGCAATAACCATCAGATTAATTCTTAAGTCCTATAATTTTAATTCCCAAGACAAGATTGACTTCCAGATGCACTCATTTTATTCAGAGCTTTCAGAGGGTATTGTCCAACTTGATCGTGACATCAGAACTCTGTTGAATTTACCTATGACCAAGGTTTTTAGAGCCTCTATAGCTATCTCTCTAGTCTAAGTGCATTACTCAAGAACTAATAAGGAGAGTTTTACAGATACAACTGCGCATGCGCGGAGTCTCCGATATCCACTTTCCGGGGTCAGGCCCATATGTACATAAAATGCGGCGACCCCGTAACAGTCAACCCTGGGCAACCAACCAAACAAATTCTTATCAACAAAATCTAGCTGTATAATTTCTTTTGTGGTTTTTCTCTTCTCGTTTGCCATGGTTGATTAATATGATGAGACATTCTCATGACTTTAATTAAGTTTTCCTCCCAGAAAGTTTTTGCAAAAACACGACTCTGTATATTATGCACACCGGTCCGAATCGAGATTTTCAAGCCCTTAGTTTCGGCGAACTTCAATGCCGCTTTGCGTACGCGAGTTGGTACTTACAAATTTCGCTTTCAGTTGAGAAAAGAGACTCAATTAAACTGGTATCAAAATAAAGGATAGGAATAAGTATACCTGGCATATCTTATCAATAGACAAGTGCGATTCTTCATCCATATTTTCACAATATGAGCGAAAAAAAAGCATGAAAACCATATAGTAGATTCAAAAGGTCATAGAATTCACAATAGAATCCTGATATAGAGGGACCACGTACATTGACCACTGACCCATGACCGTCACAGAGCTCCTATCGGTACTTAACTCCTTATTATGATAAGACAAAGGGTATAGGCAGTTCTCCTTGCAAACTCCGTACAGCAAGAATGTTTAAATTCTTCCATCTCTTCTCCATTTGGTGTTCACAACTTTAGCCTTGTGTTTAACAGTGTACACCCGTTGTCATGGTATTTGTAATTTGATCATGGATTTGATGGTCATTGGTATACGTAGACATTTTTCATCATCTTTCTTCCGATGGATGGAATTCGAAGCTTTTTTGCATCGAAAGAGGGAGTGCAGGCACTTTTGTTCAGTTTTTACCTCTTCATTTGATCAGATTTGAGCACATGGTTTACTATAATTCGTTTCTAATTGATTCTAGTTCGGGACCATAGTTCCTTTATCCGGCTTGACGTGTCATGAGCATATAACTGGATTTATGCACGCCAAGCTGATCCTCTGTAGTGAACGTTACTCCTCTAAATTATTGTCTAACAGAAAGAAAATTACTGATAGGCAGGTTCTACAAGAAAACTTAACGCAGAAAGGAAGAAAAAGAATCAAGTGCTGCCACCAAATTTCGTGATTTCAGAAAGTATCGGATTGTTTGGTAATCATGCCGCATTTTATGTACATATGGCCTGACCCCGAAAGTGGATATCGGAGACTCGCGCATGCGCAGATTGTATCTGTAAACTCCCTTATAGTTCTTGAGTATGCACTTAGACTAAGAGAGATAGCTATAGAGGGCTCTAAATACCTTGGGTCATAGGTAAATTCAACAGAGTCTGATGTCACGATCAGTTGGACAATACCCTGAAAGCTCTGAATAAAATGAGTGCCATCTGGAAGTCAATCTTGTCTTGAGGAATAAAATTATAGGCTTAAGAATAATGCTGATGGTTATTGCTTTGGACACTCAGAGTTGGCCGCCAGCAGTCTTATCCTTTGGGACCTAACGCAGGAAGTGTTGTATACAACACAAGACGTACTCAGGCATTATGAAATCTGATACTGGAGTAGTTGCAACTTGGCACAGACAAGCTGAAAAACTGCATGCGTATTCGTGCTAGGTCTCGGCAGTTTAGCCGGCCTGGTAGGTAGGCTGGTAGGTATAGACCTCTAGCTCTTGAAAGCACCCTTTAACGTCAGCTTGTTCACTTATTCTGCCTCTAGGTCAAGACTGACAAGAAGCAGTGGTGGTACACATTTCGTTATGAGAGAGTGAAAACCCATTTTCTCAAAGCACAAAGGGAATCAGTGACAATTGCTCTGCCTTATAACGTCAACTCAAGTTCTAGAATAGAATTAGTCGTACATCCTGCCTCAAGAATATCTCGTTCTTTGGTATCCATGTCCTAGATCTCGTTGAGAAAGAGGAATTGCCCTCTTATTTTGCAGATTCCAAACAAAGAATCGGTTTCCTAAGGGGAAAACAATCTATAATCATTATTCGTGTGGTGTACTGTAGATCACGATAATTAATGTATCTGACACAGTATACGACACACGATTCTGTAGCTGTGCCTCTTTTATTTTCGGTAAAGGTCTCCTGACCCGAAAGAAAATCTAGTACCTCATTGGCGGATCATTCAATACAGCATTGTCAGTTAGAATTTGGAAGTGTCGTACGCTGGAGTTGTAGGAAATCAGTTGTAGAACTTGCATTTCGTGAAACTGAGGCAAGTGATCCTTCGATCAGGACAATAGCCTCGGTGAGAGATGTTCTGTTGCTGATCCAGTCACGAGGATTCGCAGAGTTTCCCCCAAAAAGCAACATCTATTAGTGAAAATCGTCCCGTAGCCATGTTATTCAAAGGTTGGCGCTTGTAATACCTGAATGGATCAGGTCAGGAAATGACCATTTATATGCCTACCCGTTTCTTTTTCTGCAAATCTGTCACGGAACGCTTGACGGGGCTGAGAAATGATATCCCTGTGAGTAAATTGTGACTTAGGCAATGTCTTCAATTGATTAAGGAGGCATTCCATTACAATATTTTGAGAAAAAGCCGGTGTTCGAATGAAGTTTTAAGATGAAAATTGAAGGAACCACCTGACACCCTTCTTCTCCCGCTGAATCTTCACTTTCTCCTAAATAGTTGCTAAATAATCTTTGTTTATATACACCTTTGATATGATACTAATGTTGACAACGTAAAACACCCCAAGTAAAAAACAAAAACAAAATAAATATATCAATATAACGAAGACTTTGATTGATGTACATGTAGATTTTAATCACTTATGCATAATTAAAAAGGGGGAATGGGAGGATAGTAGTAAAAAAGGTTGGGATTGGAAGTCACGAAGGACTTATAACGCAAAATTAAGTACTTTGAGACGATGTAAGAAGGAGAGATGGTGAAGAGGAGTGTGTGTGTGCGTGGCGTGCGTGTGTTGTGTGTTTGCGTGTGTGGTGTGTGTGTGGTGTGTGTTACGTGGGTGGGTAATGTGGGTGGGGTGGGTTGGGGCATATGATAGGGAGACAATTAGTGGGAACAAGGGATAATGAGTATGTTTGTGACAATATATGAGTTCGGTGATTAATCCCCATACAACACGTGTATTATGAATAGCTCGAATATATACCCTCAAAAAACTGCTTCTTTTTGACCGTTTTCTTAAAACCATGTTAACTTATGGCCAAAATAGGATAAAATACTATGTAACTTAAACCAATATGTTCCTAGAAGCGGTAGGACTTGCTGTAGACGTTGGCCAAAGTTTTCATAGGCAATATGAAATATTTTTAAACAACAATCTAAACAAACTTCAAAAATTTAAACGCGAAAACGAGTAAAAAAAACAGACAAATTGGTCCAAATTCGCGAGTCGGCTCCGCGATGTTAACGTCGCTATCAATCGTCTCAGGGACGAAAATGCCAGGAAAACTCATTGTGGTGCATCGTATACTATCGGTTAATCAAACTCAAAAAGGAAAATAAAAAATGAAGCCCTAAAAATATGTTGGGGAAACGTTTAGTGTGATAGTGTCAAGTGCACCTCCCTGTACATTGTCTCATAAGTGACTTCCGGTAGTGACGTCACAAAATGTGTGATTTTGGCGGGAAGGCCACAGCTCAGACCCGGCAGCAATTCATTTTTGTGAGGCCCAGGGTCCATCACAACCCCCTATGGGGTCAGTTGTTCCGGCGCTTTTCGCTTGAATAAATCTTCTGGGATGCCGGACTAATATAGGCCTGTCATTTAAATCTAAAAGCTGGTGTGCACACAAGCGCGGCGATTTCATGTCACGACTGGGGGGACGGAAACACCCGAAAGTGAAAAATAATATACTCGAAATTCGCATACTTCGCACATTATGCAGAAAGAAAAGAAAATGTTTGCGAGCGCGAAGCGCGAGCCGAAAATTTTGCCTTATAATACCATTTAGCATTGTATTTGACATACATGTAGCTAATCACTACATAAAAATATGTTAAGCTTTAAAAATCGAGGGGGGGGGGCGATCCCCCCAGAAAAAAAATAGAGAGGGGGGGGGGACACGCCCCCCCCCCCGGGATCGCCGCCAATCATGTATGTAAGCATGCCTAGGCAGTTTCTCATTCAAGAATTTTTTTTTTTTACGTTTCTGTAACTATTGTCCTCTTTTACAATTTGCCATGGGAGCCTATAGAACGTTTTACGCTTTCCCACAAAAACCTATTTTTACAATTAGGCGAAACGATTTATATAAATGCTATCAAGCGTAAGCTTTCAACAGTGGCTCCGCATGAGGTGGCTTAGAAAATTTCATTTTTGTGTTTGTTCATTGTAATACAGTGGCTGATCCCGAGACCACAATGCTAATAGTGCATATATTTTTGTTGGACTTACTTTCGAAATTTATACATTGTAAATACATTTCCTGCTTTACGTATACTGATTGCATGATTTTCCTGAATAATATAACTTTAACAGGAGAACTATATAGATCAGTAAAATGCTTTTGGACAAGTTTCTTTTAGGGATTGGTCACCAAAGTGGACATTTTGAGAATTAGTGCTATTAACAATAATTCACATTTGGAAGAAAAAAAAAATACCATTAGATATATTGCTGATAGACGAGCCTGTGTAATTTCGAGTGAGTTAAAGTTTTTTTGTTTTTTTTTTATTTCCCTTTTTGTGTGTATGTCTTGTATTTTGTTTCATGCCACCAAGGTTTAGCACAACAATTGTAATTTTGTTAATTTTGCTTTTGTCCTCATGTTTGCTAATTGTATGATGGTATATGCACCAAGTCCCCACTGCTATATAAAAAGTAAAATAAGATTGCATGCATGTCTGAAAATATGAAATTGAAATAAATATTATTAATGCCAAATATAATCTTTGTATTATAGAAAACAGATAATTGGTCAAGATGGTGCATTGTGGGTGCTCGCCCTGTTGCAAATTTGATTTTGGTCTCAGATGGGCTTCTAAAAGGGACTTTACTCGTTCACAGGTATAGTAAAAATATTAAATTACTGTCATTACATGTAACGCATTCATTTATAGTATGTTTTTATTTATTTTTTACACCATGCAGAGTTAACCTGCTAAATAATTAAGATAAACTTTTCAAAGGCACCACATTAATTTTTTAACTGGTCATCATGAAATATTTCATATAGCGTCTTTTCTCAAAAAACATAGTGATTATACACTGTCCGTCATAAAGGTGGAATATTTTTTTGCCGCTATAGCGACATGATTTTGCTCTGACTATAATTTCTTGAATATGTTTGTCCCTGCTTTTACTTTTTGGGACCCTGGCTATATCTTGGACATTCTCCCAACCCATCACGTGGACCTTTATCCAAAAAAGTTTTGTCAACCCCCGTGATGCCCATTTTTGTCATTTTGGGGCCCCTTTTTGTTTTCCCGGCCGATCAAGCCCCCCTCACTCAGTCCTACCTCCAGGACACGCGACCGAGGTGTACTGTTTTATATTGTTCTTTAAGTTAAATATATATTTCTGGGGACAGGCTAAGGTCTCTTGTCTAGGGGAGGGGTTGAAGTAAAAAACGAGATTGGTGAAAATTCGCAATATTTTATTCCATCTTTATGCTGAAAACAAAAGAAATGGAAAACCACCTTTAACCCTTAAATATCATCATTTTCCCCTTAAATTTTGTTTAGCCTTGATGACAAGGCTGTAAATAGTAATTATTGATCATATTCTATTTTGATTTATGTTTGATTGAGATTTTACAATGCAATTTAGGGAAGACAGAAATTTCCATGGTGTAAAAATGAATAAAATGAATGTTGAACCCCAATCAAAATAAATTTTGACCCCTCCCCTAGACAAAAGCGTCGAGCCTGTAACCTTAAATCTAGATTCAATTTAAAGAACAATAACAAATCTCCACCTCAGACGTGTTTCCTTGGGGTAGGACTGAGGGGCCTTGGTGGGTCGCGTGAACAAAAAAAAAGACCCCCAAAATAAGAAAAAATGACGAAAATGGCCATCTTCTGGGGGTGACAAAGTTTTTTTAAGAGAAATCCCCGGGAAGGGTTGAGGGAACGTCCAAGATATACCCAGGATCACAGAAAGTGAAAGCGGTGACAAACACATTCAAGAAATTAATAACGGAGCAACATAATGTCGCTTGAGCCAGAAAAAATATTCCACCTTTATGACGAACAGTGTAAGATTTGGAAATGGGAGATGGAGCTAACACCGTTGAGAAATTTAAATATTATAAAATGCAAGTTATAGAATACGAATCGAATTGGGGAGAATTAATCAAATGGTAATCAATGTCATGCCTGGTCATTATAAAGCAATCATCATTTAGCTTGTAATCAGAATTCAAATCAAACAAAATACTTTATTTTATGCACAGTATTTATTGGGCCTACCGGTTATCTTGCTGTAAATGACACAAAATTAGTAAACATCATTATGCAAATCAACAATCACATTACCCCCATGTGAATTTCTTTCTCTCTCTCTCTCTCTCTCTCTCTCTCTCTCCCAATCCCTTCCTCTCTTTGGTCTTTTCTCGTTCTTGTAGAGATGAAATTGTTTTCAGGCACTTAAAAAAAAAATAATATTATTTTCCTGTCGAACCCCATCCCTTTTCTTTTTTTTTTTCTTTCCTTCCTTCATTTTTCTCATTAACATCCCCCTCTCTCTCTCTCTCGCTCTCTCTATCTCTCCCTCACTCTCTCTCCCTATGAGGGTTTAGTTTAATAATCAGTTTACACAGTCAAAATGGGCCTTCTGTGCAAAAAAATAAATAATATGGGTACTGTAATCTCGAATCATCGATGGCAAGCTATTGGGCACTATTAGTAGGGTTGGGCAAATAATGAATTTTTTCTGAAAAGTTATGTCAAACAAGTTATTTCTATAGTCAAATTTGATGTAGAATCCAAAAATGACATGGGATTTTTGTGTACGATGAAGTCTGACGTCGCTAAAGTGCACAAAACCAAAATAGTGTATTTTGCCCATTCATCACACACTTTATAGGTATAAACCGGTTTTATTTTGTTTCTTTATGATTTTGATGGTTTAAAAGCTCAAATCTGACAATTTATCATGACCAAAGGTACTAGTATGGTTAAGGTGTCAATTAGTGATTTTGATATGAGGTGATTTTTGCTCGATATTGACTGAAACTAACTACCAAACTACACTAACAGTCAACTTAGTAGGATTAATCATGTTGGATTAATCATTGTTGGTTCCCTGACACCCAAAAGACATATAAAAACGCAATAAAGTGTTTATACGTATAAAAGTATGATAATTGGGCATAATACGCTATTTTGGCGGCCATTTTGGTTTTTTGCACTTAGCGACGTAAGACGTCATCGTATGCAAAATAATTGTCATTTTCAGTTTCTACGTCGAATTTTACTATAGAAACAACTTGTTTGAAAAAAAAGTTGAGATTCGCCCAACCTACTATTAGAGCAACCTACACGAGAAAAATGAATGACTAAAATGCAAATTCTCATTGTTTTTTGCAAATTCGAGACTGCACATTCTTTATTACAAGCAGTTATTAGGCATTGTTCTATCAATGAGACTTGATTATTGAAATGCAATTGTTTAAAAACTGAAAAACCTCAGAAACTACAGTTAATTTAATTTGTTGTGACCATTAACCAAAATGGGGTGTCATATCCGTCAAAAAATGTCCTCTCCGATTCGGTGCTTTTTCGCATAGTTAGACATTACTTGATTAACAATGCTTTTGTCTTTAGGAACACTTGTATAATATATGCAACAAACTTAGAATGTTACATCGCCAAATCCACTTATTTAAAAATTGAGAAAACAAAAGATATTATTATTATTATTATTTTATTTATTTCATTTTTTATTTTTTTACTTTTAATTTTATTATATTATTATAATTAGTATTTTTTTTTTTTTTTTTTTTTTTTTTTTTTGGGGGGGGGGTCAAATGAGACAGATTGGTTACCCCTGATCGTAAACGACCCATAAATTGCTCATATCCCCTCTCTCTCCCTCTCTCTCTCCCTCTCTCTCTCTCACTCTCTCTCTCTCACTCTCTCTCACTCTCTCCCTCTTCCCATTTCCTTATTTTTAGCCATTTTCCCTGATTATCACATTATATATAATATAAATTCAAAATACTGTCCTTTTAATTACCCAGTGGAATCTCCCGCAGTGTCTATTTCTACTCTACCGGGTCATTGCTCTCATTTACACCTGTGGGTATCAGATCTACTACTGGATAGAGAGGTACTACCCAGACAGCTACACATATGTCACAAACTGGACCTACCTGATACTTACATTCTATGTGGTCATTGCAGCCGTAAACCTCATCGTAGACTGGTCATTACATACGAAGACCAAACCAAAAATTCCAGAATCAGATCGTAAGTACAGTCTCTGTTAAGGACCACTCCCCACTATTATAAGCATGCTAAGAGAGTTATATAGGATGCAATTTTGCACCATATATTCGAAATGTTCTATTTAAAGGTAACAATAGCAGCACTATAATTATGGTACAACTTATTTTATACCCGAAGAAGTAGAGTTTATGTTAATGTTGATTGTGTCAGGTCGTATATGGTGAAAATAATACACCATTGCTCGGAAGGTTATAAGCTCCAACCAGATGATGAGATAAGGAGAATAGGAGATCGGTTAGTGATGAGAAGACGACTAGTTGGAACTCGGCAGGTCGACTTGTGTGGTACAATAAGACAGGATGACGATCGAGTTGTGTGGAACTCGGAAAGTCGACAGGATGGCGAGCTGTTGGAACTTGGCAAATCGCCTTGTTCTGGACACTAAGACAGAATGTCGAGTTGTTGGACTAAGACATGATGACAAGATGTTAGACTACGACAGGATGACGAGTTGTTGGACTACGACAGGATGACGAGTTGTTGGACTACGACAGGATGACGAGTTGTTGGACTAAGACATGATGACGAGTTGTTGGACTACGACAGGATGACGAGTTGTTGGACTACGACAGGATGACGAGTTGTTGGACTACGACAGGGTGACGTGTTGTACTAAGACATGATGACGAGTTGTTGGACTACGACAGGATGACGAGTTGTTGGACTGCGACAGGATGACGAGTTGTTGGACTGCGCAACGATGACGAGTTGTTGGACTAAGACAGGATGACGAGTTGTTGGACTACGACAGGATGACGGGTTGTTGGACTAAGACAGGATGACGAGTTGTTGGACTACGTCAGGATGACGTGTTTTTGGACTACGACAGGATGACGTGTTGTTGGACTAAGACAGGATGACGAGTTGTTGGACTACGACAGGTTGACGAGCTGTTAGAACTCGGCAAATCGACATGTTTGGGACGAAATGACAAGTTGCTGAAACTTTACCCGTCTTCTCGCCTCCTTATCCCCCTCATCTGGTTTCGGTAGCATTGTCATGGGTGTCACATTGTCATATAGTCGAATGATCAAAAAAATAATTCTAAACTTCATAGAAAATTCGTGGGTTCGATCCCTTGCATGGAACTTCTGTTAGTTTCCTTGCATTACATTTATGTCTACGCTATTTGTTTCTCTCCCCTCTGGTGGGTATATTCACCCGATACAGAAAGATAATAAGTGCTCTTTCCTATAAAATTTATTATTCATGCTAATTCTCAAGTGTTGTTTTTCCCCCTAATCTTTCGACAGTTCTGGGTCTTCGTTACATGGTCCAATGGGTGCTGTATGATATCTTTGTGACGTGGTCCATCATCGTCGCCATCGTATACTGGGGCCTACTCTACCAGCATCAAGACGACATCATCGAATGGTTCAACAACATCTCCAACCATCTCCTCCCCGCAGTCTTCGGCTTGCTGGAGGTGGCAATCACCGCCACGCCCTGCTGCTTCGTACACTTCGTCTACCCCGTCACCTATGGGCTTCTCTACCTGACCTTTACCCTGATCCACTGGGCTGCAGGCTATGATCCTATATATGGGTTCCTCGACTATAACGAGAAGCCTATCTACACAATGGTCACTCTCCTATGTCTGGCTGCTGCGTCGTTCTTGCTCTATGTCATGGTCTGGGCACTGACGAAGCTGAGGACCTGGGTTGCTGGAAAGACAGCTAGCGTACATCGCGGAGAGTATGAAGTTCAACCAGACCGACAAGTCACAACTGATTCCGTTGAACAAGTCTATGATAACCGAAGTTATATGGGTTTCCCCGATCAATTTGCAATTTGATACGTTAAATAAGATCTTTGCAATCAAATTCGCTAAAGTTCGTTCGATTTAAACGATACCCCACAAATTAGGCTGAGCAATCAATTTTTCAAATTAACGTTATCTGCAAGCAATTTCGATTTTGCACATTCATTCCCGTTCATGAGGCAGTTCTAAATTTCGTTTTGTGCGTTTATACGCAATGAATTTCGTACACGTGCATGAATTCAAAATTCATGCAAACGATTAAAGAAATCAAGGCTGGTATAAGTGCGCTTCAATTAAGCATTCGAAATCGTTGATAGGAAATCATTTTCAAATTCATTGTATCCGTGTGAACACACAGAACAAGGGGGAGGGGCGGGGTTGGAGCCCATGGTTGAAACATTATTTACAGTCTTAATGTGAATGCAGTTATTATGCATGTCACAAAACGACTCTGAATGTCAAAAAAGACGGGAATGTTACAAAATAATGTAGGAACTTGAATGACGATTGAAGAACACTTTTTCTCATATTATCAAAATGTTCGGCAAAATTTGCATTTGGATTGCTCAGTTGTTGTTGT
>CALNVZ010001721.1:32757126-32768461 GCA_940671915.1 Paracentrotus lividus
ATCACAAGTAAAACTGTTGTTTAGCTGCTTAATATTGTTCAAACTTAAAGGGACATTAACACATAATCGTTTCGCGATGAGTTTGGAATCAAAGGACTCGTACACATAACCAACATGACCAAAGAGTCTCAACTTCTGAACAAGTTGATAGAAACTGGACTTCTATATATCTTGTAAAACACTAACGAAAGTTATATTTTTTAACTGTGTAGCTATAGCCAATGTTTGAACTTAGTGACATCCCGTATATCGCAAGTAAAACTGTTATAGATTTATTAGCTGCTTAATAATTGGAGACACTGACCTATTCGATTGAAAGGCCTTGTACCGAACCAGCAACGAGTTTACTTTTGAATAGGTTGATGGGAACTCAACATATAGGACTAAGTGTATCGGAGAACACTAATGAAAATTGTAGTTAAACTATAATAGATATATAGTAGATATATAGTTAATTGTCTAAACTAACATCCTTTCCCGTAATCATCCAGGAGACATTGGCGGGCATAGGGGCTGTTTTTCAAAAGAAACGGCACTTTGTTGTACAGTATTTAGATAAAAATTTAGTGTGCTCGAATGGGGCAATATAACAACTACTGTGTAAAAAAAAATGGTACAGTCGGGAAAAAAATATTTAGGTGTGAAATATTTTCAGATAATTTGTGTATGTGGTACCAAAATAAAGCCAAAAGATTTTCCTTGCCGATGCGCTTTGTTATGTATAATTTGCTTTTGTTAAACAAAAGTTATGCTAAATTTTGTGCGACGAGGAACAAATCGAAATTGAGCACTTTATGGCCATTATACGAAACCTATATACAAAGGCAAGGAAACGGCGTGCGATAATGGATTTTTTTTTTCTGTAGAAAACTAGTCATATTTCAAAAATTACAACACCAAATGTGATGAAAAAGTTGCAGGTGAAAGTCTGATCTTCCTGCTTCATGAAAATACCAAACAATAGCAGGCTGTGATCAAACTTCATACTATAAAAAATGTTTTCCACCTGTACCATTTTATTTGACTCAGACTGTATAGTGCAGTAGATATTCATTATTGGAGACAATGCCACTCTATAGTAGATTTGGACAAAGACCCTTGACTAGGTACGAATAAAAGTATGCACTTCATGAAATTCCACTTCATGAAATTTCGCTTGAGTGATTTGCACCAAAGAATCGACAAAACAAAGAAATTGAAAATACGTATGACGTAACGGCAATCTAAGAGAGAAAAAAGAGAAAGACTAAAAGTTTGGCAGCAAGGAAGAAGAGGATTGATAGGAAAGGGAGAGAGGAGAGAAAGAGAGAGAGGGATGAGTTAAATGACAATAAAATGAGTGTGCACCAGTGTTTCAAAAATGTGATATTTCTGCAAAATTCAGGCAATAATAATCCACAAAATGCAAAAATGCAAAATATTTCATGACAAGTAATTCAATTCGCATTTAGAGGAGGGCCTATGATTGACGTACAAAGGAAAGATCTAAGGTTTAGTAATGTGAATTACAAAGTAAATATTATTATTTATGAATATACAACTAAAAACGAAAACAGAAAAGATGAAGATAGAATGGAGAACAAGAAAGAGACAGAAAGGGAGTGAGCAAAAGATAGAGAGGGGAAAAAGGAGGAATGGAGAGTAGAAAAGAAAAGATGAAGATTAAAGAAAATGGAAAAGTTAGAGGTAGAGAGTGAGAGAAAGAGAGAGAAAGAGAGCGAGAGAGAAAATTGGAGGGAGAGAGAGATAGAGAGAGAGAGAGAGAGAGAGAGAGAGAGTGGGTAGTGACAAAAGAGTGAGTGCGTATATCAAAATCGCCAAAAAATGAAATAGTTCATGTCATGTGGAGGCGTCCATTAATCCATCACATTGCTATCACAATTAGGATTGATAATGTGAAAAGTATTAATCCTAAATAATAGAGGCCCTTTGTGAAAAGTAAAACAGGATGCCATTGTGACGTAGGTGCATGTATTGTGACGCCACGCATAACTACACAGGCGCGCAATAAATAGCCCAAAAGTTGTCATCACCATCACCAAAACAATATTATGATGATAACAGGGATCGGAAGGACCGAGTCCCAAAACTTTGATGAAACATGATTTAATTTAGAAGTGGATTAAAAATGCACAAACACATATAATAAATCGCCTTTTACTTTTGAAACGTACTTGGAATGATGAGCGTCGAGCAGAATAAAATCAAGCAACGAAGTGATAAACATAAACCAGACATCAATCTTTAACTTTAAGGTCAACATTCTAGCGTAAGTATTGTGTGTCGAAAAAAAATAATGCGATACCCAGTTCCTATGGAAGAAATAATAAGTGTAGATTGGAGGAAAGAAAGAGGGGTTAGGAAAACAAACCTTTGCTGGAAATAACTTAGCATGGGGAGTATTGTATGTTATCCAGATTATTCATAATCTAATAATTTCGTCACCATGTTTCAAGTCACTCATTAATAACGAATTAATTTTCAAATTACCCCTATCTTACGATTATGCATCACTCTTAATATATTTCATAGAAACTGTAGATGCATGTTGATATTTTCTGAGAGCTATTGCTTTGAGGAAACTGCTGTCGGAGCCATAAAGAGAGTTGCTAGCCATCAAAGAAAATAAATGTTTCTTTAATTCATTATCAGATTATGATACAAGACTTGATTGATATTAAATATAATGCATTTGTACATCGTTGAATTCAATTTCAGAAGTGGACAAGAAATAGGCTAACCGCGGACCTAGATAATCCTAATCCGCTAAAGATGGCGACTCTGGCTAACTTTATCCTGCATCCATTTTCAGTTGAGGATAGCTTTGACTCTGTCCCGTGGCAAGCATGGATGCGAAGAGATGGAATGATTCTCTATGCCATCTCAACCATCATCTACCTCATCACAATCTTCACCGTACAGAGGTTGATGAAGAATCGTTCAAGATTCGTCCTCCGACTTCCTCTAGTCTTCTGGAACGTTGGTCTCTCCATCTTCAGCATCGTCTGCGCATGGAGGCTGAACGTCGCTACGCATTACATCCTGACGCAGCAAGAGGGCGCCACTCTTCACAGTCTGGTTTGTGAACGTCATTGCTTTGATCAAGGACAACCGGGTGGGGTCTGGCTTCTTCTGTTCGCCCTGAGCAAGCTGGTCGAGTATGGTGACACCATGTTCGTAGTCCTCCGCAAGGCTAAACTCATCGTCTTGCATTGGTACCATCACGTCCTCACGTACTTCAGTACCTGTTACCTCTTCGCCTTTGGCTCCCCGACTGTCTTCGTCATGGCCATGGTTAACACCTACATCCATTCCCTCATGTACCCGTATTACGCGCTCCGCATCCTGGGCGTAGCCGTACCTAAACGCGTTGCCATGACGATCACCAGCATCCAGATCCTGCAGCTATTCGTGGGATTTCTTATCAACGTGTACGCCGCGTTGGCGCTGTTTCGGGGCGACTCGTGCGAGGCGGACCCGATTGGAGTATGGCTTGGTCTGATTGGTTTCGGAACTTTGTTCACCCTTTTTGTCAATTTCTTCATCCGAAGTTATTTTTTCGGGACACCGAAGAACAATGTACAATGAGAAAGTTTACAAACTTTAAACTTGAAGCTTAGTACGATTGGATAACATTATAAGTGAATACAATGACCAAAATAACTAGCGATGAACAGGATCTCAAAACTGCTTGGAAATATGTTTGAAACATACCGCCTATAATGACACCAAAATATGAATATATCCCTACAACGTATATGTTTCAAGTTCAATCCAATTTCAAACAGTTTGCTTGAGTATGAAAGGAAATCCCTGAGAAATCTTTCCAGGCAATGTACCATGCGATTAACAGTTTGCTCTTAAGAATGCAATAAAGGAATATCGAAAAACGGATTTATCATTTATAAAGTGTCAAAAGCTACTCATTCATCAGTTGAAAAGAAAGTTTTGTTAATCTGGATACGCATATCCCATGGTTCCTTAATTAGAGTAATGATGGTGACAACTATTATTTTTTTCTTTCTGTAGAGCGTGGCCCACAAAAAATTCTAATAGCACTCTATATGGGTATAATATTAAAATTATAACATAATATTTTTTATATCTAAGTAAACTCCAATTCATTTTCAACAACTGGATGAAATTTAATGTGATATGGTCCAATAATAGCAAAGATATGAGCATTTTTTCAATACACAAAAGGAAACCTCTCCATCCAAGTTTTATATTATGCAATGATAAGTAGTATGTGTAGTCAGGTTCAGCTAATTGGTTATCTGTTCAAGTGGTGCAAATTATATCTATTCACGTTCGGACACGGGTGTAAATCTGCAAGGATTTTCTTTTGTTCAGGACTTGGGGATGACCCGTTCATGTTCATCCCCCCCCCCCCCAAAATAAGAGTGAATGAAGAGGTAATTGGACTACGTAGTACTATTCAATGTAATAACGAAACTTGGATTGAGAGGTTTTCTGATGAGTGCTGAAAGAAGGCTCATATCTCTGTGTTCCATGCACCATATCGCATAAAATTTAAGCCAGTTGTATAAGACTAAATGCTAGTTTGCGATTATAAAATTATATACAATATGATTAGGTAATTTTCGAATTATACTCATTTAGAGTGCCATTAGCATTTTTTGTGGGACACGCTGTGTATAGCGTGTAATTTGTCCATTTATCAACTTCATTATAATATTCTCATCGATTGTATCATCCACGGACCATCACTACTCCTTCTTCAGCAAATACACGAACTGCTTAAATATATTAAACTTGTATAGATATCACGGACTTAAAATGAATCCTTGCCCATTATCAAAGATCCAATATACTCCATAGCTACTACGTAGATCATGGGACATTTATCCTGAATAAGCCATAGTCCCCTTGAATTGAAAAATTCTTTTTAGTTTCATTTGAAAATCAATTTTCATTTGTATTTACAATTTTGTCTCCTACTCGAATATCAATTGCTTTCATATAGAAACAATTCCCTTTTATGATTTCCTTTTTCTGTTTCTCTTTTGACAATCCTCAAAACAAACTCATAGCACCTTCCAATCCACTTCCCATTCATAAGACATCTCGTGTTAATTAATACTCAATACTTCTAAATCTAGCAGCTGTTCTACCATAACTTATAATTTGCACCACACACATGATAATAATGATGAACTACATTCTGATATTGGGTTGACAGTTTACTGTTTAATTTAATCACAATCAATCAAATATCAAAAACATACAAATATACACAGCATCGGCAATCAACATCATTAATGGTGGAACTCAAATATATTCTTTGGTTCAAGTGATCAATTTGTTGAGGAAATGTGTCATAATCATATAGCAGCAATGGTCTTGGATAAGAAACATTAAACGTTTGAAAAATGCAGATGGAAAAAAAAAACAGCTAAAACTTAGCTTAACATTTTCTTGGGCTATTCTTTCTGATTAAACAATATTTTTTTTAAATGTGAAACACAGGCTTGGTTTATACTTGAAAAGTATAATAAAATATAAATCAAACCTTATCATACATGCATGAATATATCAATACTAGAATGCTGCATAAAATGTGGCGACTGATTTAGTACATGTAGATCCATTACATTTTCTCAAATTTGTTATTCATATCTCTGTTCTTTTCATATATTCATATTTAAGTACTTATAGCTAAAAACCAGTCAAAAGGATACAGTTCGCTTTTGAATACGAATAAAATATTAAACCACACAAATTTGTGAATATCAACTGCATTCATAACAAGATTTTTTTTTTAAAACCACAAATGGCACTCAAAAGTTATCCCCAAAAATGTTATTTTCTATATTAAATAATTAAACTGCAAAGGCAGATATGGCACTGCAGCAACATTCAATCATATGAGGATAAATTTACAATACAATTTCGGTAAACATGTAATATTTAGATTGTACACCATATCCATATGAAGAGATCATTTCCAAGAGGTACTAAATCTACTTTTGAAACTTCTGAGAAAAAAAGCATAGTCTGTCAAAATTTCTACTACCATCTATGGAAAGTGATATGCCTTTTGATATATTTGCGTCCAAAATGTAGGTTAAATTTTCTGTTCAAAAACAGTTACCCGCCTAAACAATTGTTTCATATCAATAACTCAACTTTCATATAAAATTTTTTTTCAAGCACCTTTTAATTAATTAATTAATCAGCAAAAGAATGTACACATACATTTCAATCATTGTGAATTAAGAAGAAAAAAAATTGGTTCATGACACATACATGTACCTACGTAACCTGAACACTAAAAAAAAGCAAGTCTAATTGAATCTATATACTAAAAAATCAGGTTTCAGACATGATTAAGTGATTGACAGCAGAGTGGCCTTGATTTGTTCTGCTAAAAGCCAAAAGAGAAATAATAAATGTCACCAAATCAACATCCTACATCTCAGAGCTTGTGACATAAAATCACCATCTTAAATCTCAGAGCTTTTGACAAAGCATAACCCAGCATGCAGTCAGATTAGTCAACCAAGCAAGGTTGAAAGAAAGTTTCAGTCGCACAGCATGTGTGGAGACAGATTACTATTTTTCTCAGAAGCTAAGCTTTGAATTAGCCTTCTACAATTCATCATGAAGGCAGAGTCCCTTTTAACTTTTTTCCTACCCAACACTGTCTCACAAATAACTACAACTATTAGGCAGAATAAGAGACAAGAAGCCTTCTTGACCAATGCACCAATTATAAAAACGATAATTCATGAAACATAATTGTCGAGGTAGTGCCCAGCATAGTAGGTAGGCCTACAGTGCTTATAGCAGCATCCTCATTAAATACAGATTTAACACTATTGTGGCTTCCAAAATATATCTTATGATAAATCATGTCATTATTTCAAACATCATTCTTTCTGCTTCGGCAATATAAGCAGGAGAATTACATCATACAAATAAAATACAAATGTAACATGATAATGAAGCTTTCTGCTCAGGTTACAAGCATTGTGGACTGCGCATCATTCTTCCATGGCTGATGATGAAGGCGATCTCAGATTTGACCCTGCCATGTTAAATGGTTGAAGAGCAAATCTTCATAATATCAGCAGTCAGAGAATAAAGATGGTGCACATTACACTCGGCTGGGTAACCTTGCATAATAAATGCTCCACATTCTCTTTTCTTCTTTTTTTTTTTTCTTTTTTTTGACACAAAATAATACAAAACCTTCTATTGCATCGATTGTCAGGTGCAAAACAAAACAAAAACATATAAATTGCTACACAAATTTGCTGTGTATCTGATTTAAAATTTGATCATTTGTAGTGCACCACATGTAATTTTCTATACCTCCTTCAAACCTACAAATAGGAGCATGGGTAGAAAGGGACATTTCCGTTATATTTCACAGTTTATATGTATCTCTGCTCTATTTGATGACAGAGTATAAGTTCATACAGTTAAAAATAACTGAAAATTTAAAGAACATGCCAATGGTTAAAAATGTAATGCACAGGCTGAATAATGCTTAATACATATAATAATGCTATAAATATATATTGCATCCATGTATTTTTTAAAAAGCCCCACTGTAACCTTGTTTGCAGGAGGTACATTAACAATAATTTGGAAATTGCAATCATATTTCTACACAACAAAGAATAACAACATAAATAAGAAGCCAAAAGGGCACTAAAGAGACACATACTAAATTCAAGAATCAAGGCATTCTCATCTTCCTACCATGACCTTTGACTGAAGAGCTCAAGCTTGTTCTGCCACATACTATGTGGTTTTATAAACAAGCCATCATGATTGTCTAAAGATGCACAGAAAGTAAGATGGGAATGGCTTGATTCTGGTATTTAGGGTGTGTGTTCATCGATGTGAAGGCATGGAGACCAACTGCATGAAATTAATCGTTTACTATAATAGCCTACAACATAGGCCTAGGTATAATCCTATGCATCTGTGTGCATTACAGCACAGGAAAAATAGAAGTGGCTAAGAGTAGTTATACCAAATACTGTTTGCTTACATAAATATTATGTTTTATATACAAGCTAAAATACTCCATGGTATGTCATAAAACTACATTGTAGGGATGCATCAGTTTTTTATTATATTATACCATTGTTTTAATATTAATTCAATGTTGAAGGGTAAGTCCAAGCTATTTTGCAACTTTGTCCCACACATTACCAACAAATAAGTTCAGAACTTATACCCAAAACATGAAAAATAATTGAGATGAATAATTTTATAATTAATTTCGGGTAAATTATTTGTTGGTGATGCATGGGCAAAGTTGCAAAATAGCTTGGACTTATCCTGAAACAGTATTACACAGTACATATTTGATATATATTAAATATAATATATATCATATATATATATATATGCAAGTCTTTGATTGTAGAGCACTGAATCAGGCTTGGCAATGTTGTAAGAAGAGCTAAACCTTGTAAATCCGTGTTCACCAAACTGATAGACAAGGATGACATTTTCACTCAGATTCTCAATATGTTTTGATATCAAACATCATATTAAAACCTACCTGGACATTTTGAAACCAGATGATGAGGTAGAGGGAACTGCCGAGCTGAGAAGAACTGTATGCTTGACAGAAACAACTGGAAGATCCATCCTACATTGTAGGTCTTGGCAATAGCCAATCTAGTAGGTACTATAGGTAAACTTGCTATTATGGTATAAATTATTCCTAATTATATCTTTCAACTATATTGCAAAAAATGATTTTCAATGTTCTGTGGTAGTACATACATTTTTTTTAAATCCAGATGGTCCTATTTTTTTTTAGAGTCTATGCCTGAGAACAAACCTAATACTGTAATTGTGGAAATATTCATGGTACATTTATTTTCACGGATTTCGCGAAAAGATCGTAAGGCGTGAATTAAAAAACATGCAAATATATGAGCATGATTTCTTATGGATGTCTTGAATGGGGTTAATTGCCTTCGTATGTAAATTCAGCACGAATTTAAGAAACCGCAAATTATGTTTTGAAAAAGAATACAGTAGATTGGGGATAAAAGTCGAGTCTCTCCACGCCTTCACATAAATGCTGTATAACTGAAGTCTTCATTCTTTAGAAGTACTTCTTGAGGTCCTTCACGGTATCCTAAAACAAGCAAACAAAGAAAAGAAAAAAAAACATATTATTTCACATCCCTACATTTGCTTTTGCATAGAATTGATTAGAATTGCAGTGATACATTCCCACTCAATACAGGAAAAAATCATAGCAAAATTATTTGTAACCTTTAACATCTCAACATTTTCCCATGTGATAAAAAAAAATTCTTAATGGAAGTTAGGTAATATAAGATAATGTAGGAAATGAAATGTCTGATTTCCCAAGGAAAAAAGAAATATGTAAAATGCAAATGAGACAAATACAGTCAACCTTGCCTACATGTAATTCAAATCTGTGAAAACTAATGAAAAAGCTATGACTTTGAGAAATTGTTACTTCTAAATGAAGGGTTACAAAAAAATTGAAATTAAAGATTTTTGTAAAGATGACTTGAAAAGATCTTTGACTGAGGTGTTTACTCGACTTTTTCGAGTTTGACTATGGCAGTGTGGATTGCACATGTTGTTATTCTGATTGCGGGGCCCGGTATTGTTATTTAATCACTTACCTTAGGTTCAGTAGGAGGCCCATACCTCTTCACTGGAATCCCTTCCTTGTTGATCAAAAACTAGGGATAAAGATAAGGGGAAAGAAACATGGGATCAAACAAAGCCACTAAAGATGAATTTTTCCTCTATTCAAACAATTTCCCCAAATGGAAATTCTCTTACAATCCAGCAGCGTGATTTCAGATAGGTTAGAATTATTGTCTCCCATTCACATGCGGTGCTTTTCAAGACCTACATGAACTAGCCATTGCCACCACAGGGATTTGTCAATTGTGTTGAAACATTGGTACCAAGTGAGATTCCCAAACTGTGCAAGTTTGTGTCAAACCTTTCACACAGACAGTTCTTGTGTGTTTAGATTTGGGAGAACTTCATGAAAACATACATGCTAACAGATTTGTATGATTGATATAAACTAAAAAGATAATACACAACAATAACACCTAGTGCGTAATTTACCATTTAGAGGTTTGGATAGAAGTTAACCCACGTCAACAGAAGGAAAGTTACAAGTTCACCAAAATCCCTCCTTAAGATTGTAAAACGATATGACATAATTAAATCTAGAGTGTGTGTTTTTCCATACTCCATAAAGTATTGAGCACAGAATAATAAAGCTGAACAAATATAAACTAAACGCCCAAATCCATTATCAATTAAAGCCAAAACCCTAAATGGGTTAATCATATCACACGTAAAAATAATATAAGAAATGTTCAATAAAAGATACTTTTTACTTTTTAACGGGTGTTACTTACGTTAATTAATTATTAGAATCGTAATTTATGGCTATCCTCTATGGACCACCACGCCATAGAAACCATTTTGGTTTCAGACCATTCTGTAGGATTTTGCAGAATTCCACCGTTCAAGGAATCTCGGGCCTAGCTAAGTTTTGTTGTTTTGCCGATTTCTTACACCACCTATTCAATGATGTTGAGTTACTGCTATAAAATCTATTCAAGAGCAAAGAAGCTTTGATTATTTTGCTTACAAGACAAAACAACAATGTAGATATTCTCCAAACAAAAATTATTTGACACTGATTCTTATTCTCGACAGTTTTATTGTGATCACATAATAATTATAATCCAATTAAAACTATAGGGCCTGAAAAATTATGAATAAACATTTCGATATATGTGAGAGAAATTATTATTGTGAGAAGAAAATCAAGTATAAGATAATTTGCAACTTGTACAAGACCGTTTCGTCTGAATGGTTTGTAATCTAATCCTCCATCTTATTAAACAGTGCTCGTGGTCTTGACGCGATAAACACTATAACTATAGCATTTCCATGCCTGTCTTGAATCTTTATTGCCAAGTTGCGACCATCATTTAAATTATTACAAACATCCTTATCCTGTTACGCGTGTTATTACGGCGTGTCTTGGATCTAGTATCTTCTCTGGGACTAGTCTATTGGGGAATGAATGTAACAATTATTATTCGGTAATACCAGACAAGTAGATCCCATATGGGGTGCTTGGCGACACGTTAGTCGTCGGAGATGTGATGTGTCGTCAAACTTCTTTTATACTACAGACAGTATCTTGTGTGTTTACGATTTGGGAGAACTTCAATGAAAAGCATACATTGAACAGAATATTGTATGATTGACCCCCTCACTATCAACAAGTCCACCCTGTCCTGCCCTGCCCCCACAACCTATATAT
>CALNVZ010001721.1:32768486-32859007 GCA_940671915.1 Paracentrotus lividus
TAAAACAAGGAGGAAACAATGAAAACGATAATGAGTTTCCTCACCTTTGTGAAGTTCCACTTGATACGGCTGAAAGTGTAAAGGAAAAAATAAAGAAATGTTAGCATAAATGATTCAATACTCGCAAATACACACGCAAATATTAACATTTAAAATAAATTGAATTTGATCAAAACATTTCTGGCCTGTGAATGTGTATTTTTGTGTTTTTTTCTAGGTTCATTTTTTGATTTTCAGATTATAGTTTTTGAATATTAATGTTGTATTACACTGTAAATAGATTTTTGTTTTTTTTATAACGATATTACTATAAAAATGTGTTTAATTTTTTACTGCCTGATGTGTGCAGCATTAGACAATCTTTTCCTCTTTGACTTTTGACATGGCAAATTTGGAGTGTGCGCCTCAGAGGCTGTCCCACTCTTCTCCTTAATTAAGACAATGTGCTTGCATCTACAGCCTATGCAACTATATTTGTAGTTCAACACTTTCATCTTATTGTATAATGCGCCTTGTAATAGTTTAACTAGACAGATGACACTATATAAATGCGTTATTATTATTATTACCCCATACAGCTCCTACTCCCCCTCCCCTCCATCCCCATTTTAACCCCTCTTCCCATCTTAAATAAACTCACTTGCCAAGTATGCCTTTGTTTGACAATAACTTCCCTTTCATTTTCCACCTCTCAATCTGGAATTCCTAAATCAACTTATTCATATCAATTCTAGTTGTAAACTTAAGAGGAAGAGGGCGCTATCACTCTATGCAAATCAAACGCTGCCATAGACATTTTTGTTATTTTGCACAGTTTTTTCCATCTTTGTTTTCTTGTTATGGCGAGCAACTACCTTTTTCAAAGAAATGAATCAACTTGAATAATTACGCTAAGAGTCTCTTTTTTTCTTCAAAATAGGAATAAACTTATCTGCAAAGGGGGAAAAAAAGTCCTCGCTCACTTGTGTCATCGTGAAATCCTCAATCAGATCTAATCCCTGCTACAATAATGCCAATTTTGCTCTAAAAGTACTCTACGCCACTAATTATTTCTCTGATACACGCATAATATATAACAGCTTAATGATCAGCCGTTTATAAGCTGAATTCTCACCTTTCCAGATTTGGTAATTTTTCAGTGGTCTAAAACAAAGTCTGTACCTTGAACATTATCACAACTCACGCAAATCTCTTACCTCGATGGTCTAATATTTCCGCATTCACATGCATATGCATGTGGACGGCGTGGTGTACTTTCGCAAACGACTGTGAAACAGATCACTTATTATATTCAATAATCACGCTTAGGAACATCATCCTATTGTGAAATAAAGATTTCGATTTCCACACTTTAGCACACATGGTGTATAGGCTTGCCAAAATGTTTTTCCACATCTCGGCGCTGAAGCATCTTACCTAGCGAACCTATGACTTGATAAAGTTCATATTATATTTCTGTCCATGGAAGATTATGTCGTCGCACACGCGACGTCGACTGATCAGAACCACTTTTCCACACGAACGTTCTGTCTTTGCGAGTTTTTGTGCCGTAAGTAATAATTGCATGCAGTTGTCAATCGGTCGCTTTCCCGCCTATTAGCGCGGGTTTTGTTGACATTAATGTAGAACCGTATAATTCTCGCCGCTCGTTGTATTTCCACTAAACTCATGAATGTAATGTTGCGTTTCCCCTTCCTCAAATAATGGACGCGTCTTTATGTTAAGATTTAATGTCATACGTTAGGTTTACATTTCACGTGGAGTAGAATTGATATGTTCCAAGTGTGCTTTTGTTTGATTTCGCGGTATAATGGCATTTTTTCTGCCTTTACAGTATGTGAATCTACCCCCCCTCCTATAACTTGCCTTTCATTTTCCACCTTTCAATTTGGACTTCCTAAATTAACTTACTTTCCAAGTGTGCCCTTCTGTTTTAACTTGAAGTATTTGTAAAGGTGAATAGCATAAATTATTCTCCCTTGAAATGCATGTATCTTCTCCCTCCCTATCCTAAAATTCCTCTCCCAATCCACCCAAATCTCCCACACATTCCCTCTATTCCAACCTTCCTACATTGTAAATCAACTCCTTTGCAAGTGTACCTTTCTCTTGAGGTACTTTAACAGAGAATGGCATAGACTACTCTGCTCCTAGGTTTATGCATCTATCTCATCCCCCACATCCCCCATCTAGTCCATTCTGACCTGTCTTCCTGAATCTACTTACTTTCCAAGTGTGCCCTTCTGTTTGATTTTGAGGTACTTGTAAAGGGGAATGGCATTGTCTCCGTTGACCTCAATCTTTGAGAAGAGGTCAAACTGAGCGTTGTACTTCTCCTGGGCAAACTTTTTGATCTCTTCATTCGGCTTTGGCTCCTGAGATGTACAAAACAGTAAAAAAAAAGAGCTGACCAAATTAAGAAGCATCAAAAGATCTGCAAATATGTATCTTTCTGTTCAAACCTTTAAATCATATTCTTGGGCGTACATTAAAATCTGTCCGTTAAGATTCTGCGGATCCAGGATTTTAAAATGGAAGGGATATCCACCACTGCAATTGTGAGTGCATTTTCTCTTCTATATTTTCCTATCTTAAGATGCTGAAATGACATGCTGATAAAACTTCAAAATCTAATTTGACTTCTAAACATTTCGTAAAATAAATCTGGATTAACAAACACATACACTTAAAGTTGTCAAGATTAATTTATTGTATTTCCTTGACGTTACCTGAAATATGAACATTGGTATCTAAAGTAGGAATGGGTACCAACCTGGCTACCAAATTGGTTGCAAGGGAAAGCCAGAATTCTAAGACCTTCAGAATCTGCAAACTGCTGGTGTAACTCCACTAGCTGTCTGTAGTTCTTATCGGTTAACCCTCAGGCGGATGCTACATTGACGATAAGACATACATGACCCCTGCAAATGATAACAAAGAGCTTTTTAAGTTGAAGTTCATTCATTCAATTCAACAACAATAAGAAATGAATAAGAAATCATAAGAGGACATCATTAATTAAAATTACACTACATACTGTATACGCAGAATATTTTGTGGTGGTTCTATTTTCACAAATTTCGCTGAATGCGAAAAATTTTACTTCCTGATATTGCTGTACAAGTGAATGCAAATACAATAAGTCCGTGAAAATATACTCTCGCAAATTCCCCATTTTACAGCAAAATCGAAAAAAATTATGTACGCGAAAAATACAGCGTTAAACTTGATTATGTCAGATCATACACGTCCTTTCGTTTAAAACAACTTAACATTTCATGTTTCAAGCAAAATATCCATGTACATTTGTGGAACCAGGCCTGCATGTAATATGCAGGATGAAATAGAGAACATCGCTCTTGCATTGCATGAATAAATAAAAAAAAATTATAATTCAAATTATACGAAACTGATATATCAATGAGTGTCTTTGTTTCACTCTTAAAGTGGACTGGTAAAGACTTATTATCATGTACGAAACGAATCAGTGGGGTGTGTAGAACAACTTGCTTTTTATTTCGTGAAAAACGGACAACCTGAAGTGGAGTTAGAGGACATTATCTGTCCCCTCCCTGAAATCTTAAACATCAAGTAAAATTTGGAGGGGTTCTTGATGACGTCATAAGTGTGAGGGAAAGTTGCACAGCTTGATTGCTGCACTATGTATGCAAGTGTTATACATGTACATGTATTGTAATGCATTACTTTTTATCCCTTGCCTTATTTCATTTATTGTTTTCCTCACTTTCCTTATGTTATTTATTGTTTCTCTATTTCCTGATGTAATCCGTTGTATCTCCTTCCATACACACATGGTGTTGATATTTCTGCTTTCCTTATGTATTCATTGTTTTCTCAAGTTCCTTATGTTATCCATTGTTTTTATATCTTTCCTTATGTATTCATTGTTTTTCTCACTTTCCTTATGTTACTCATGTGTTCTTTTTTACTTTCCTTATGTTATTCATTGTTCTCACTTTCCTTATGTATTCATTGTTTTGTTCTCACTTTCCTTATTTTTCATTGTTTTTCTCATTTCCTTATGTTATTCATTGTTTTTCTCACTTTCCTTATGTTATTCATTGTTTTTCTCACTTCTTTATGTTATTCATTTTTTTTTCTCTTTCCTTAGTTATTCATTGTTTATCCTTTCCTTATGTTATTCATTGTTTTTCTCACTTCCTTATGTTATTCATGTTCTTCTCACTTTCTTTATTTTATTCATTGTTTTCTCTCTTTTCCTTATGTTATTCATTTTTTTTCTCTTTCCTTATGTATTTCATTGTTTTTCTTCTTTCCTTATGTCATTCATTGTTTTTCTCTCTTCCTTATGTCATTCATGTGTTTTCTCACTTCTTTTTTATTCATTGTTTTCTCGCTTTCCTTATGTTTTTTTTTTCTCGCTTTCCTTATGTTATTCATGTGTTTTCTCTCTTTCCTTGTGTTATTCATTGTTTTCTCTCTTTCCTTATGTTATTCATTGTTTTTTCTCTCTTTCCTTATGTATTATTGTTTTTCTTATGTTTTTATTGTCCCTATTTTCCTAAACATAATTATTTGTTGTTTCTATTTCTCATTCATTGATTTCTCTTTATTCCTAATGGTATTATTGTTCTGTCCTGATTGTTTTATCTTTCAATAATGCATATAGATACAGTAATAGATATGCTTCATGCATTACTTCCGGTTGCTCCTCACACTTATGACGTCATTAAATAGCCCTTAAAAATATCCACGGATCTTCCAATTGAACCCGATTGTATATACAATGTTCAAAGCAGCATTTCTCGTGACGCAATATGCAAAGGTGCAACTAAACGGTGTTCTGTTTCTCATGAACTAAACTTGATAATGTAATTACATTCAACAAGATTGGCCTCTTCTTTAATATTCCACTTTAAACAAAAATGCTTTGTGACAGCCAGGCCCGACAACCACAATTCATTCGGCTTAGTAAAAAGTCACAGTATTCAATGGGCAAGTTATTTTTTCATAAATTAAAACAATAATTTCCACCCTTTCAACTATTAGTTATTACTTACTTGTACTTTTCTAATGACACTTCATTTCCATCGATATCTGTAACTGTGAATGCATAGATATTTGCAGCTGTCTTCCACCAATTAGGATCGCTTTTACCTGCTCCAGCAGCCTAAATAAGAAACAACAGAAAATATAATGAAAAATTAGACATAAAATGTAATAATTTTTAACAATTGCTCATAAATACAGCATTGTCAAGATATATTTAGAATGAACTCTATATTTTCTTTCCATATATTTTATCTTCTTTAAATTGTACAAGAAAAGTAAATTTAAGCTCAGAATACATAGTCAACTCCATTGTCAACTCCACAGCACAAACAGTAAACCATGTCTGTGTAAATGCCCTTTTCTTATGCATGCTTTGCACAATTATTCTCTTTTTTAATGTGGAATACTAGTTGCATGGCTCAGACAAATATTTCATTAAATAGATTAATGATACGCATGGCATGCATCCTTGGGTTTTTATGCAATTTTAATCAAATTACCTCATGAAAAATTTGCTGAGGAGGATGAAGAAGATGTGCAGTCAAGAAATAAAAGTGGAGGATAAAAGTAAACTTTGAAAAGTAATTGATTTTTGTAATTTGGTTTATTAGTCCAAAAAAAGGTTATTAATTATTTTTTTTTTTTCCTTTATCAATTTATTTATTTTTATTTTTTTGGGGGAGGGGTCGTTTTATTAAATAATTCTCTGTTGGTTTGATTCTTATTAGCTAGGCACTATAATGAATTCATATCTTATCTTATATCATCACATCTTAAATTATATTGTTCTTAGACATTTTCTTACAGCAACAATTTTCAGCTAACACAAATGATATGTGTCTTGGTCATTGAACATGTGCACTGCATTTAAAACTCCTTTTTTTTCTTCAACTCAACCCCCCAAAAATCATGCAACTGTATGATTGATTGTTCACCATATTTTTCAGCTGCTCACAAATAATATATGAGCAGAATTAATGCATGAGAACACCACTTCTTATCAATAGGTCTGAAAATGAAAATATTTACTCAAATATCTGACCTAGAGTTCTTGAAAGACTTTTGAATGAACAAACGAATCAAGATAACACAGTATTTTATGATCTACATTGTTGTACGTTTAGAACCATTTGATGAATGTAATGTTAGCATGATGCTGATAACATGTAATAAGGATAGGCGATGGTCAATTAGCTTCACAAAGTCCAGTGTTAAAGGTTTACCAAATCATCTACTTGTTTTTTGCGTTTTTTAATCAAGCTGAAACAGAATTGATCAATCAATTTTTGCTTTATTCACTCAATTTCAATTAATAAAAAAATGACAATAACTGGAGCAGTGACATTACAAAATCAAAACTTCAAACATGATAACTGTGTTACGGATTGATGGATTTTCTTTAAACATTCAGGCTTCAATCCTACTTTTTGAAGATTTTTTTTTTTTTAAATCAATCAAATTCCAGGGTGACTTGCCCCTTTAATAGACCACACTGCTTTATCTCTCCAACAAAAACTGCAGGAAGCTTGTATACTGATTATCTTCCTAAACATTTACAGGATGAATCAGCAGTACGTGAAACACCTTGAAAATTGTATTTAATTTTAATTTTCTGTTTTTGATAAAATTCTGTTCCTGCTTCTTTTGGTAATATGGTTATAACATTGAAAAAAGATACTGTTAAGAATCTTTTGTAGCACTATATAAAAATGTAATGTTGTTCAGCAAAATATGTCAATAGCAGTAAATATTTACAGTAACCTGTAAGCAATGTAGAGGATTTGGCACATGAATTATTTCAGTGCACTCGTATTTTAATCATATGTACTGCACTGTTGCTCGGGAAGATATGTGTGAACATTATGCTGTTCAACCTACCAGTACACAAATTCTAAACAAACATGATAGTCAAGTGTTATAATCTGAGATTTAGAGCCTGTTTGCTCTACTCACACACAATGAATGGCCAGCTACTCTAAGCATTTACAAAAGAACTAACACACAATATTCAAAATACTTGTCCTGTTGCAAAAGCTACTCCAAACTGAGAACCATTATTCTACAGTGCGTCCCAAAAAGAACTATACACTTTTGAAATGGCTATGAAAAAAAAAAATAAGATTCTTCGATAAAAGGTTTGCATGTATATAAGACTCATATCCTCAACTATCATTATGACACCAAAAATTCCGAAAATAATGCATGCTTCAGTGAGTAATGCTCACTTTTGTAAAGGACACAAAAATGAGCCTGCGCAGGAATTCCCTATTCATTTTGCACCTGATTATGGAACGCCATGAATGATTCAAAATTAACGATGGAATAAATCAGCCAACAGAGTCAAAGATAAACCAAAAGTCAGAAAAAAAAATATATATTATGCAAAAATGTTATGTTTCACCATTTGTTTTCATATCATTGATTTATGCTTTGACTTCAATTTATTTTTGTCTTTGTTGGCCGATCGATTTCATCATTAATTTTGACTCCTTCATGGCGTTCCATAACCAGGTGCAAAATGAATAGCGAATTCCTGCGCAGGCTAATTTTTATGTCCTTTACAAAAGTGGGCATTACTCACTGAAGCATGCATTATTTTGGAATTTTTGGTGTCATAATGAGAGTTGAGGATATGAGTCTTATATACATACAAACCTTTTATCCAAGAATCATATATTTTTATATTTGGTAGCTATTTAAAAAGTGTATAGTTCTTTTTGGGACGCACTGTACAGAGCTTCTTATAGCCTCACAGTTACAATTTACAACAAATTTAATTCATTCCAAGTGAACAAAGCCTCATGCTATTGCTAGTTTTTTTTAAGACAGAACTTTGTTTCCCCATATGTGCAAAAGGAAAAAGAGAGAATCCCATAATTTATCATACACAATGTGCATCATAAACCAATGGAAGAAGAATTTCTGTTTTTTTGGACAATAAATGATTTATCTTATCTTATCTTATGTTCATGTAGCTTCAAACTTTACCTTTACCTTTACCGCAAATACTGGAAGAATGCAGGATAGCAGTCGAGCTTCCAGGTCTATCTTCTTGTCAGCTCAGTACATTATTGTACTCTTCACATTATTTGTGAGATTTAGTTTCAATTTCAAGGAGACAATAGGGCAAGAGGTTGCATCAGATTCTTAATTTCCATATCAGGACAACTACCCCTAAGTCTTAGGGTTAGGGTTAGGTGTAGAGTTAGGGGTAAGATTTTTTTTTTGGTGGGGGTAGTTGTCCAGGGGATAGTTGCACTAGAACCCTTTATCTCCATTGGTTTTAACCAAATGAAAAGATTTAAATTACATACATGTACTTCCCAAAATTTGCCACCATTGTCCATTGAATGTTGATAGAAAATGTATGCCAAATATATCACTACAACACTTGCACTACAAACATCTCAAAGGTAATTTTTGGAAGTTACATATTATTCCAATCTTTGAAAAACAAATGAATATAAAGAAAACTTTGAAAACAAGGGGGGAAATAATCTTGAAAAAATAAGATCTACATTGTATCATTACAACACCAAATTTGGGTGACTCGCTTTATCAATCATGCACACATGTAGATTGCTCATGTATATTCATTTAGTCATAAACATGAGAAACATTAACTATTAGTTCCAACTGCTATGAAAATCAAACAGAAAAGTGTCTAAGAGTGTGTTCAATGTCCAGTTTCAAATTTATACGCCAACATGAATCATGATACAAAACGCAAACACAAAACGCTGATATAAAGAAAAACAAAAGGGTGTTCATTGTCCCCCATCGCCGGTCGTAAAAATAAACGTGTTTCAAATCTCAATTTAAATTTAAACGCCGAAAATTTAAACGCCGAAAAAGATGCGTTTACAAACACAATCAGCTTCAATTTTACGACCTTGAGCATCGCGATTGCAACGAAATGCGACACTGAACAGGATTGAGTTTTCAAACGTGTTTAAATGTGCTCTCGCAATGGAAGCTTCCGGTGCAATTGAAAAAAGGAGAAGATATTTGTTTTTTGAGAGTGGGTAATTTAAAGACGATCGACGTATAAACACGTTTAAATTTTGGACACTGAACGGTGCACCGATGATCGCGTTTGTGTTTGAGTTTTGTGATTGCGTTTTGTATCATGATTCATGTTGGCGTATAAATTTGAAACTGGACATTGAACACACTCTTAGCTAACACAGTTAGACCTCAGTTAGACACAGTCACAGTTAAACTTAAAGCTCAGTTTTAAGACAGTTAATGTAAGTTATAGATCTAGCCCGTATTCTAAATCTATAATAGGATTACAATTAGACTTGAAGTTTAATTGGTGAGGTTTAATGCATGCCGCAATATAAAGGTAAAGTTTTTTTTTTTATTTATACCCAAACCAGACATTCTACCACAGTTCAGTATCCGGGCCAATTTGAATTTGACTTAGAATCAACTAAAAGTAAAACTAAAACTTGATCAAAAAGAAAGAGAACTTAAATGAATGTGATTGTGATTTAGAAGAGAAAAAAAATAATAAACATGAACATTATATATCTAATAGAAAAATATTAAACGTTTAACATGAAACTTGGATAACGTAATTCAATCTTGATAGAAGTGGATATCATCGCCTCGGTTCAAAAATGCTCTACACTCAGTAGTATGGTAAGAGTGCCTAAGTCTGCGCAGTGCCTATGTCTGCGCACCCACGTAAATGCGCGATTTTCATAGAACAAAACATCAAACTGACATCAATTTTCAATCTTAACCTCAACAATCCATTTTGATACCAAAAACTTCGAAAATAATTGATTAAAAATGAATTTCAGCAGGTTTCATTTGCTACCCTGAAAATTTCAATCATTGTCAAAAAAGAAAAGTCCGAAGCCTCACTGCGCTTGAATTGCGTGCAAAATGAGTTAGTGCGCAGACATGGGCACTATTCAGTTTTGCTACACAAAATGACAAGCCCGTCTGAAAATCGTTAAAAAACATTGTTCTTGGAAATAATTTCTTGAATTTTTTTGTTTTATTGACCATCAGAATATGAAGAACGGAATAACATTGATAAATTTTTAAAATAATATTTTACTTTGTAATAAAATCGAGATCGAATTTTAGGTGCGCAGACTTGGGCACCGCCATCATACAGAGTTCAGCGCAGTGGAGGTTTGCCCTGTCCAGGCAGCGTATTTTTTTTTTACACCACTGTTCTGCCATTTATTCAAAATAACTCAACGAAACTGCTCGCGAGCGAGTCTAGACGTCTGACGCGTCCTCGCACGCAAGCAGCAGTCCTTGCAATTGGAAATCTGAGTGGGTTTGCACTAGTCTGCAAACACAGACTTTATTTTAATAGCCGAACACCTTCCCTGCCCAAAGTCTCAGATATTCATACAAATGGCAAGTCTCTGACGATGTCAGATGAGTAAAAAACAAATAGCATTAGAATAGAACACACGAGTATCTATTGTACAGTGCAGTCTCACTTCCAGAGATATTAAAGTGCTTTAATACTTAATCATGGTTTGGACTTGCAGACTAGCTCTTTATCGGCAACGCTCTCTATATAAAACCTCTATCTTCTCATTCCCTTGCATTCCTTTCTCTATCTCTCCATCCATCCACACATTCTGTTTGTGTATGTTTAATTATGTTAATATTCCTCGATCGATCTGTTCATATATCTTTTTTAAATCGTACTTGTATTTTTTTTCTTGTGGTATTTTAAGGGGGCATATTACACGTGAAATCGTAAATATCACAAATTTGGGGGTCATCAAAATTTGTAACCACTAAATCATTTTGGGGTGGTATTTTAGCGATTCATAAATTTCAATGCATGTTATTGCTGTTGGCCTACCCCTTTCGCATAATAAAGTGCATAGTACATTACAAGCAGGATGACAGCTTCCTGTTAGAAAAGTGTTTTTTCTGACAAAAGCTCTACATAAGGGTGGTATCTCACTTCGCGGAGACGTCTCCGCGACATAATCGTTTCAGCTACGGATTTTGTCTCTGGTTTTATTCCCCTTTTATTTTGTGTAATAATCTCTCTCAAAACCTTTCGTATATTCTCAGTTAATCATATCCCCCCCCCCATCTCTCTCTCTTTCTCTCTCTTCTGTCCTTGCATTACACCCTGGTTATCTTGCCCATCAGTTCATTATTCTGTTTTACTCTTCATTTTAGACTTCTGTGTAATAGAGACCTGGAGCCACACCATTCCATAAACAATGTCTCAAGTTCGATCACAACACTCTTTACTTGTTGCCAATTAACTCAATCCTTCCTCTCACTTCCCTCCAATGAATATTCTACTCTCTATCCTCCTTATAAATCACACTTGGAACACAGCAGCTTGTCAATACATGTGATGTGTATCTTGTTTACTCTTTATTTTCATGCATATGCATCATGAATGATTCAAAGATGACATTGAAATGTACTCAAACACATTAAATGGGTGGATTTTATGGCCAAATAAGGAAAAAAAGATATCGGACGAAACATTGGTTAGGCAAAATGTTGAGGAGTCCATGAGCATATTGAAACAAACAATATTATACCAAATGGTTATTGGTTAAGGTGGTGATAAATTATCAAATCTAGGAAGTTCATATCCCTATGGTAGTACTTGATAATATCGAGTTTGAACTTACTTGTCATCTTGAATTGAATGAAACTCAAAACAATATCATTTAAATAAATAAATCATTGAATGTTGCCTTTGAGCCTCTTACCTTATCATTTTATTTCTTCTTTTTTTTTTACTTGCATTAATCAAAATCTATTAATTTCACGTTGTTTATGGTCAAATTTCCATTAAAATACAAAAATTCTTTTGTTTTTTTTAAAGAAATTTTTAAAAAGAATAAAGTCTCTTAAGTCTTGCTTAATAAATCACAGCACTAGGTAGACTCCTTTGTCTTCATTTAACAAAATTTGGTTTGACAGAACATTGAAGTGGGAGTGTACATCAGAAAATTTTGATATCTCCATCGTTTTATTTTTTTGTTTTAATGTACATTTGATTAAAAAAAAAATAAAGATAGTGTCTTGCCAAAAAATTAGTAGTCTATAAACTTTATTCAACAAGGTGGATCGCGAAACACAAGTCTCGCTTAATTACGCTATAATAAAACACGCAATATGACCCCAAGATGGCCTTTGATGTAACCTTTGTAGGTATCATTTGTACAAATGTGGACACAACTGATGCAGTAACGAAGAAATGAGAGCATATACCTTGCCCTCATATCATTTGACCTTTGACCACTAGATGACCTCTTACCTCATCAACACACAAGTGGTATTAATCAAGGTTAATTAATACCAGGGGTGAACAAAACTGCTATCAAAAAAGATTAGTGAAAGTTAAACAAAAAGTTTAAGAAAAGTCCACCGTTAAGTTGACCTTTTGACCGACCCCTATTTGACATCTGATCTCACCATCCTCACACATGTGGTATTACCCAAGAATCATATGTACCAAGTATGAACACAATTGAAATAAAGAAAACAAAAGGTTGAAGAAAAGTTGACCTTCTGACCCCTATATGACCTTTGATCTCATCATCCTCATCAACATACATGTAGTATTACCCAAGAATCATTTGGATTAAAGTGTGAACACAAATGACGCAGAAATAAAGACATGAGAGCAAATTAAACAGAAGCTAATAACTTCAACATAAAACTTTGAGATTTTTGTAACAGACCAACAGGAAAAGTGATTGCTACATGTAGGTCTCAGGAGACAACAAAAAAAATCACACTCAATACAGCCAAGTTATCACATTAACAGGATATTTTCTCACAATGTTACAACCATATCATATGACCCTGTGACCAATGACTCTTTCCAATATAAATTCTCTATTACTTTCTACTTTAAAGCCCCAGTTTACCTTTCAGAAAATTCTAAAATGTATCCTTCACTATTTGCCTTTCTCGCTAGATGATATGAAAGGTAGGCCTATTATCCTCAAACTATTATAATGTGCAGGATGTCAAATAAATACCATTCACATGGGCATATTCTACAGCAAAATTAACAAAAACCCAAATTTCCAGGAGACCCCAGATTTTGCCTATTTTTCCTTTAGTGGTATAGAACCACTTCATAAGCATGAGATTAGAGGACATTTTCAGGAAACTATCTTCGTATAAAACATTCAGATTTTTCATAAATTCAGAAGATAAGATCTTGAAGGGCCTATAATTAAGACAACAGAAATATTGTCGAAGAGAGGGCGCTAAATGTGACAGTCAAAATCAAATTCTTACAAAGACCCAACCAACCAATTAAAATAAAGGCAATGGTCACTACACACTTATAAGATTTAAATGTTTTAATAAAAGTCCAACATAATTCACATTATTGATTCTTTACCGTTGCCAAAGCTATATTCTGGCTTTATAGCATGTTTACATACTTTACCAAAGTTAGTCCACAAACCATTCAATTAATTTGAAAGTATTTTGCAGTACCAAAATGTGGGAAGGTCAGATAACCCCAAGACTTAATAATTTCTGTTATGAAATCATCCTATTTTTTTTTTTAAAGGTATTAATTTAATTTGAAGTGTAAGAATGCCTGTGTGGAAAGCTGGAATTGAAATTCTAAATTAAATCAGAGGGGGTCATGAGCATACGATTCTAGCAGAATCTTTGCTAAATGGCTACATTAGAAACAAGCAAACATGCGTCTTCATCTCTAAGATAATTTTAAACCCCAAAATCTAATTGATTATTGTCAATGCTATTTGCAAATATGAACCAGGTTTGAAAATGGTCCCGAAAACGGGACGGTTGGACAGACAACCCGAAAAAACCTACAGTAATGCTGTTTTACCAAAGCAACGGGAAGAGAGAAAAAAACAACAAAACAGAACAAAACAATGAAGACCTTCAATTTGGCTTAGATATTTGTTTGCATGTTTAAAGGGGAATCCAACCCAAGGAGAGAATCAACCTTACAGGAAAGAGGAAAATGAGAGGAGCAATCGGTTATAAAATAAGAGAGTTATGGAAGTTTGAAAAGTCTTGTTGTACCTTCTATGGATATTCTCAAATTGGCAACAATGTCTTCAAAATGGCCGATTTTATGACAACTCTTCATTTGTTTTGTACACAAATTTTCAGATTCTCCCTATTTTCTTTCAAAATATGTATTCTTTACTTCTGAGCTCAAAATATGTCTCAGGAAAATATATTTCACACAACATATGTTGAGCTCAGAAGGAGGAAAGATATATTTTGAAAAAAAATGGGGGAAATCTGAAAAAAAAAATCCAAAATAAATGGAGAGTTGTCCATAAAATCGGCCATTTTGAAGCCAATGTTGCCAATTTGAGGATCCCCATAGAAGGTACAACTAGACTTTTCAAACTTCCATAAATCTCTTATTTTATAACCGATTTTGATGAAACTTGTTTTAGATTGCTCCTCTCATTTTCCTCTTTCCTGTAAGGTTGATTCTCTCCTTGGGTTGGATTCCCCTCTAAGTTATGTGACTTCGTCTGAATTTACTTTGCACTATGAGTCTTTCCCAGAGACTGACACATGGTAGTAGCATGACTCAGTGAGTGAGGAGCAGCTACTCGCACCCTCTTAGGGAGCCCAGATTGACTTTGGGAACCTCTACCTGTAGCGTACCCATGTTCTTGAGTGGCAGCCTTTTTGGTTGGCCGACCCCTTGTCAGGCCTCTCCTCCCCCCAAGATTAACCCTCCTCCTGGCGATGGATGTTGGCTGCACACTAATGTTGGGCCCAGAAGTAGGATTTACGCCCTTAAATGTCCCACGCCTTGCAAGATTAATTCCCGTGTATCGTCCAAACATGCTCATGGCCGATGCCAGACTGTTCCCCTTCAGTTTACTATAACTTGAGAGCATTTTTTGAGCAGGGACTTGAAATACATTAGGGTCTGATTGAAGCTTATGTTTAATATCTTCAAACATCTCTTGAAGACCCTCCTCCAGATGATTTGGAACTGAAAGAAAAGAAAGGAGAAAGCTTTTAATTAAACAGTCACATGCTTCTAGTTTCTAGTTGAGAAAATAGAACCAATATTTAATCACCATTGTGACATAATTGAGACAATGATATCAATAATGTGTTAGACTAGTTATTGTTATAAGGGTTGTTTTATAATCAGAGTAAATAAAAAAAGGCCTTCTGTGCATCATAAAAAGAAATATGTGTACTGTAATTTCACATCTCTGATCTTCAATGAGCCAATCTGAATGTTTGTTTCAAGTTTTCAATTATTTTCTTGCAATTTGCCATGTGACTGGTAGCCTACATGTATACATGAATATGTATATCTGAACAATTATACATTTCATTTTCAATACAATTATTTCAATGAATAAGAAAGCATAAAATGCTTAAGATAATATTTCTCTGCTAAAATTTCCATGAAACTATAAAAGAGCAGATGAGAACATACACTACCGTTTATTAATGTATCATGCATATTTGATCCTTTCGTGGAACCAAACCAGTGTTCCAAAACCTTTGAGCAGTAGTGTACATCATTCAATAATGGTAACAATTTCAGTTTGTCACAATTTTTTTATGAATTGGTTTAAATCTTATTTTATTTTGGTTTAAACCAGGGCAAATAACAATGTCATTTTGGTAAACTGATTATTTCTAGAGATACTGCATGGTCAAGAGAAAAGGTTGCAGTTTGATTCTTAATTTGTTATGTCATTTTTTTTTAAAAGAAAAAAAAAAGGTAAATTTATTCAATTTTACTTACTCATACAAAATGATCAGATGATATCCAACGGCTCATTATGGATGATAATTAGTTGTAACAGTCATGCCAACGGAGATGGGAAACGAAGGATGTAAAATGAATTAACTCAAATATTTAATTGATATTTCAGGTATGATAGACATGCCCACATGTGACCCGCTGCTTTAAATCCTATCATAAGTCGCAAACAAAAGGGGAAGACTATAAAGATGTCATTGACTGCTCTTAGTTTAACATGAATCTTATGTTACTTCTAATAGACTTTAGTACAAGTATTTGATATCATTGGAAAGCTTAGAATTTCTATTTTCAGAAGACACCAAATTAAAAATTAAATTATGGCGATTTATAGTAGGTTTTGAGGCATCAGGTCACATAAATAAATGATGTTGATCCGCATTTAAGGAATGAAAACAAATACTGTCTTCTAACCTCAACAGGCATGATTTCTGTGAAAAGTACCTTTATCCATCGTTGTTCATGTACAGTTCAATATTTGTAAAGTGAATTTGGATATTGTATCTTTTGATTTATAATGGCTGGTGTTACCAACCAACATACATTTTTTTGAAGACTTACACACTCTGCTTCTTTAGAAGCGTTTACTAATAATAATGCATCCAAGTAAAATATATGGAATAAAGTTTCTTCTTTATACCCCTCCTCCCCCCACCAGACTCCCGCCTCTTGTTATTTGAAATTGATTTGTTAGACACATATGCACCTATGATATTGATGAAGTAAATCATGAAACCTCACTGCATAAACAGAACAACACTTAATTCATAGCACATAATAAAACAATAGTAATAGTAGATACTATAATGATAGATAATATATAATAATGTAATATAGAATAATAGTATAATTAGAATAACAGTAAAACAGTATACGTAAACAGTAATAATATAAAATATTTAATGTAATAAATAGTAATAATATAGTAATAATAATATATAATAATAATAATAATAATAATATAATAATTATAGAATAATAATAATAATAATAATAATAATAATAATAATAATAATAATAATAATAATATTGATAATAGTATAATAATAATAAAATAATAATAATATAATAATAATAATAATAATAATAATAATAAATAATTAATAATATATAATAATATATATAATATAATATAATAATAATAAAATAATTACTCAAAATAAATACAATTTTAGAATGAAATATGAATCGTACTTACCACTTGTTGGAGTGTTGCCATGAAGACGTCTTTCAAAAGCGTTATGAAAGTCTCTTTGGACTTCCAGACTTTGGATGCGTAGAAGTTGGGGATCTTGCACCTTCTTTGATTCCATTTCAAAGTCTTCGCCACTATCTGTGTCCATGGTTCCAGGCATTGCATCCCCAGCATCCTGAACATCTTCCAGAGCTGCTGGTACTGCATCCAAGCCCTCCATTGGCTCCACAGATTGGAGCGATTCCAACCATCTTGTGGGAATGTTAACGTCATCTTGATAGAAATAAACACAATTTTTGTCTTCAAAATGCTTGCAAAAATGCAGTGTAAAGTTCTTGTTACAAGGGATGTCTCATTACTTGGAAATACAATCAAATGTCATTAAAATAAGGTACTTGGAATCAGAAAACCTTTTTTCTTTACAACAAGCTTAAGTTTCACAATGAATACTTATAAACAGGCTTTTGTATCTATTTGCAATGATAGGTCTAACATGAACATTCTTAAACGTGACAAATCAGCTTGACCAACTAACAAACGATATCATTTCTCTTTCGGAACATCAATGTGTTATTTCATCAAGCATAAAATTTCAAGTCAAACTAAAGAACTATTCACCAAGAATCTACTCACTTCCTGTTGCAATCTCCAATATTATTGCGCGTTCTTGAGCAGTGGTTGGCAGAAAGTTGCTTGACGTGACATCATAGTGCTTTACTACTGCTTCCTGATGTTTACAGGCTCCACCAGTTTTACCTTTGTGACACTCACAAATCCCAACCTTCATATCCACAGAGTATCTGACTCCCTGCTCACTCTGGCTTTTGACTGTATACGTCCCCTCTCCAGTCTGGAAAAATAACATTAATAGGATTTCTATAATTAATTTTAAAAAATTGTACATCTTGGCGTATAAAATGTATATAAAATATTCATGAAAAATTTCATGACAACATTCACAGAAAGAGAATTTCAGGAAAGTACATGTAGGAAATTTGGCGATTGGACATACATAATGGCGTGACTTTGAACATCCAACAAAATAATTTTTAAAAATGCCTGCAATTTAGGTAGCCCCAACAAATTCATGCCACAGAAAGGGTTTTTTGTAATAAAAATATCAGACTTTTGATAACTTTGACTCTGATTTTTTTGGTTTAAAACCCACCCCAAAAAAAGATGTCCAAAGTCACTCATCTTATGGTAGTATAATTATAATTATAATAGTCTTCATAATTTCACAATTGTCTTTGATTTTCAGAAAATGAATTAAGCAGAAAACACATACATGTATTGATAGAAATCATTTATTTGTCTGTGACTATGATTTGAGGGTGATAAAGAAAATAAACTGGTCTTGTAAGGATTAAAGAATTTATGACACACTCACTCTAGTTACATCCTGCTTCTTGATAGAGGATTGCGGTTGACGAGCCATCCTCCATGCAGGGGTTCTTTGGTTGGCAACGGCTACTAGCTTCCTCTGGTAGAATGCTTCCATCCTTGTCAGCAAGAAGTCTAGTAGCTGGGGGACATTGAACGCCTTGGTCCTGTAGAGCAAGGAGTCTTTCAGGACACGCATCGCAGCTTCGGCATAGTTGTTGGTATTGTGTCCACGTGTCATCAGACCAAGCCTGCAAGCTTGGGCCCAAACTGCCTTCCGGTCATACAAGGATTGCATGTAGGCCATGTAATTGGGGTACCTGATTGTCAGAGATGAAATTAAACACCAACAATTATAATAATTTAACTTATCACTAATTTTATGCCATAGACATTATAAAAATGACAAAGGTCTTTAAATTCAAATTCTGCAAAAAAAAAAAAATAATGTTTTTGTAGCATTTCTCGAGATATCAACCATCATTAAAATCGCACGTATGGGACTGTGCGGACAAAAAAAGGCACTATGCAAATTATAAAAGATTTGTTTTTAAATTTCTTTTGACAAATTTCCCAAAAGGGAAAAAGATGAATACATTTGCATATTTCAATAGCCATAAGATATTTACTCGATTACAAGAGGGTGAAAAGAACTCTGGAAGTACACCGGACAAGTGTTCGACCGGTTATGTCTGTCATGGAATGGAAACATTGTGCAAAATAATTCATATAATAATTCCTTTCTGATTAAAGGCAGACGCATAAAATTGCAGCAAACTGTATGTTATCATGCACAATATCAACAGCATTATGCCAAAAGTGCCTTAACCCATTTGGGGGGTATTGGGTTGTTCACATCACCTTGTAGATCTTAACTTTAGTATGATGTGTTTCAATTTTTGAAATTAAATATATTTCTGAAGGGCCATAACTTGTATCTTCCTTTTTTCATTATAAATGCCAGTAGGGCGATATCGTACACACTGGCCCTTCTGGCATAAGGCAGAAGGGCCTGCCTGCAACTGCCATTAAAGCTACGTACCTTATTACTAATGGGTCACTCATTGCTCGGTCATAGGCAGCATCTACCTCATCGATGCTTGGTGCATATACCATCACTTTCATGTGGCTGAAAAGGGACTGACGGTGACACTTATCTATCTTATGCTTTCCCTCCCACAGCCACCTCCACACAGCCTGCAAGATGTGGAAGGTGCAAAGTAGCAAGTTGGCTTCCGGAAAGGCTGACGTGAGTGCTTTGCGTTCGGCTAGACAGTCGTCCGTGATGAAGACTTGCGGCCCTCTCGCTCCCTTGCCAAAAAAGGCATTCGAAGGAAGGATGGACAGGAGGAGCTGCAATCCTTCGTAGATCGTTTTCTCTGATTCATTTGATGATACTATGACACCGAGAGGAAGGCCACCACAGGAGCTGTGCGTCAGAAGTTGGAACACCCTGCTTCCATGTCTATCAACATTCCCTATCATTAGAACAAACAATATCTGATAGCAACATGACAACATTATAAATAATGGCTGTTGATGAAGCCAGTAGAGATGAAATTATAATGTAAAAGAAGGTAGTTAAAAAAAAAATCATGAATCGTGAATAGGAATAGTTATATCATGATGTCTCTTCTAGCAATAATTACACCACTACTGTAAGTGTGTAGTAATTCTCAATCTTCCCCATCTTTCCCTTTAAAAAAAAATAATTAGAAAAAAAACATTTCTCATCTAGTCAGACATTGTAGAGAGTATTCATCGTTATTACATGGTATTTTCATGTGTAACATCTGTAAATAAATGCTATGCTTTCCAATTACTTAGTTATTCCTCTATGCTTCTACATGTATATATAAGAAATTAAAGAGCAATAGACCCCCCCCCCCCCTTTCTTTAGCAACATATAACCTACGACATAATATTTTAGTGTTCATATTCTTAAGATAAGACTGGGGTGTAATGGTAGCTGTCAAGACTGGCGTGGGGGCATGATGGCCCCCCCCCCTAAGATCTCGGCCCACCAATAGCCACCGCGCCAAAAATTTGCACGATGGTAGAGTGCCATGTAATCTACAAGACTGTGCTGCTAATTTTTCCAAAATAATATAGACTTATTTTATATGAATTAATTATGCTAATGTATGCGTGAAATCATACTTTTTGCTCTAATTGAAAAAATAAAGCTCCTAGAATGCTAATTTTGTGTATTATTATTCCTCATAGCATTACTAACAATTGTAATAGGAAAAGGTTCTTGTATCAAAATTAATTTCTGATGTATGTTATTGTTTTATGAATTTCTTATGTAGGCCTATTTCTTTGCTTTTTCGACCTTTTGTTTTTCTTTGTTTTTTTTACAAAATTTATTGAAGAACTATTTTCAGGCATAATAATGCTAAAATAAATTGATTTCAGCTATCATATCTTTATGAATAAGGTGAGAAAACTCCATTTGCATTGACTTTGTACACAAAATCACGTTTTTGAGCCATTTTCGGTCTGACAGATATTTTTGAAAATCATGCAGCGTCATAAAGATATGACCGATTTTCGCGAAAAATGGTTTGCAAAGGTGCGCGAGACTTGAAAGGAGAAAGTCAGCAAGCGGCGCGGTCAAAAATTTCGTGCGGCAGAATGGTCACGGAAAATGTTGAGGGGGACCATGATGGCCCCAAGGGAAACTCCAAAAGGAATAAAAATGATTCAAAATACAAGGATAATGAACATAACTTAAGTTAATTTCCATCATCAGTGTGTGTTTCATGACTGTTTCATACCTGTTGAATCTATGAAGACAAGCTCACTACTGTGTCCAAGCATTGCATGCACCCGTTTCATCAGCGGGGTACAGATTGCTATTATCAGCTCCCCACCACTTGTCTTGTCCATCTTCACACACTCTGATCCGGCGTCTTCATTGTACTTTGCAATTATATTTTTGTCAATTGCAGCGATCATCTCTGGTCCATCTGGCGCCCCATATGACTTCTCAAAGATCTTATAGTACAGTCTGTTAAAAGTACACGTATAACAATATATATTTAATGTAATGATAAAGTAGAATTCTGGTAAAGATATTCTGGATTTTAATTGAACAAATCCAAAGTATTCATGGAGAGCGTTCTGCAAAAAGTTAGTAATTACATTGAATGCCCCTACCCCCCCCCCCCCAAGAATTTGCCCTTTTTTCTATTTTCACTTTCATTAGCTGAAATCAATTTATTTTAGCAATATTATGCCTCAAAATGGTTCTTCAATAATTTTCCATTTTCCAATGAATATGGCCTTTGTTTTACAATCAAGGTGTCAAAAAACAAAGTCTTGTGCAACACTTGTAAGAATTTGCCTATTTTCCATTTCTGGTAGTATAGAAACACTGCACAATCAACCCTCCCCCTCCCCTCTTTAAGGTTAAAGTCTCTGTATGATAGCAGGAACATTGAAGACAAGTAACTTGTAGACTTCATTCAATGAGCATCATCATTTGGTAAAATGCAAACATTTAATTACTTACCTATAGCAAAACTGCAAATCAGGACACAGAGATCTGTCTCCAGACTTAATGACAAATGTCTCTGGGTCGGTCTGCAAGTCTATCTGGAGAACATTTAGTGCGCTTGAGGGAGAGTGTCCATTCCTAAACAGCTCCTCCAGTTTCATGCGGGTTTTTGGATTTACGTCTCGGAACTTCAACGCAGAAGGAATGTTAATTGCATGATTGTGGCTCCACACAATCTTAACAACCGTGGGGTGTGTCAGTAGGTTGGGTTTGGTGCTTCTATAAAAGGAGATAATGCTTATGATAAGTACGAGCAAAATTTATCATTACTTACCCCCTGATCCATCCTGGAAATAATGGGAAATTATCCATGTGCCATATGGCAATGGTAAGAAGTTATTTTCCCGTATTCCGTAACAAGCAGGGGGAAGTTCTTTAATTGACTTATCAAAATGTAAACCCATTGACACAAATTCACATATACATGTATGTTCAACTGGTTATCGGAAACTTGAATTATGGGTTGTCCCTTGTATATATTTGTTTTGGGTTTATATTACATTTTTGGAAACAGTTAATAAAATTCATATCAGTACGCCTATTATGATGTAAGTGCGTCTGTGTAATTTTTTTTCTTTTAAACAGTTAAGATTACAATGTGCCCTCAAAATGGATACACAAGGCAAATATTAAAACCACATCAAGAGTTCTCAATCTGCTGAATACAGTGAAAATCCAGGTGCTGATAGAGTACAACACTGAATACGGGAATCTATTCAAAGGCAGATTGACCCATCAGAAACATCTTATATTGAAGCTCATGTATGGCAAACATTTAAATACATACCGGGGGTAATAAACATCATTGCTTGTTATGTGAACAGGAAAGGACGTGCATAAATCTAATTCAATGGGATATTTGCATTTAATTGTCATAATTTTTTATTTATTTATTTTTTTTTTCCATATTAGGGTTAGGATATACAGAGGAGTAAGAATGATGCTTTGAATCAATTTGGTCTCATGTTTATTTGATGCTGTTTGATCTCCTGGGCATTTTTTGAAATAAATTTGACGTTCATAAGATATGAGTTCAGAAATTGATTCAAAATGCAGCACTATTAATGATTCATGACTCTGGGTTAAAAGAGATATCCTGCAAATAATTGCTGTGAACAATATCATTGTGTTCTGAATAAACTACTGAACCATGTGAGTACCTATCTTGGGTTACCAAACTGCTCCCCCCTCCCCCCCCCCCTCCCAAATCATCCAAATCAGTTTTTTGGCTGGCACCTTTTCATTTGGTGCAAATTTTAATAAAATTGGTGTCAGAGTGCTCAAAGACAGCCATATCCCACTGCCTGGCTACCAATTCAACATCTGGGTAAAAAGTAGAAAACATAGATTTACTTTGCCATTGCCAAGGACTTTTAAGATACTAAGGAATGACAAAAACAATCTTTTATTACCTGCTCTGCCTCCCATTGGATGTCTCTGTTTTCCTCACAGTTATTTGAAGACTGGAGCAGCAGCCGGTTTCTTTGATATGGCGTGATTTGCCCTCTTTCACTTTTCTCTGCTGGCCATGATGGCACCTGTAATCTTTCTGCAAGATATAAATAACCAAAACATTTAACTCTAGGCCTACTCAAATTTATTGAAGGAAGTGTGTAAAAAATGAGTGATGATCCCCCCCCCCCCCCCCCCGATGAATAGGTAATTACGTAAGGAATGACGTCCATGCATGTGTAGATCTACAACTGTTCTGTGTATTAACCATTCCTACATTAAGAAGTTTCTTCCCAATGTAATTAATGTTAGATCTAGATCTACATGTCAGATACAATCATATACATGTAGGCCTACCTTGAAAACGACCCTTTGTCCACTGCATTTGTGTGTCCTCTTTACCCTCCAGGTACACTTTGAGGATTCCTCAAAGTCTTTTTTCCATTGCACAGCATCAGCAGTAGCAACCTCGAATGAGGCAAGGAACCCCGCATCTTCAAGACTGAAGGTTGTTATCTGATATTCATATTTATCAGGAAGAACTGTCTGTAGGGCAAATAAAAACAAGAAAAATCAATCACCAACCATTTCATTTTCAGATTATTTTTGGAAGAAAGTTTTTGACATGATTCCTACAAACTGGAGGAATTAGTCAAGCGAAGAAGAAGAAGAAGATTTAGCCATTAACAGTGACAGCTGGCCATCAGGTAATAAAGCCAGTAAAGCCAAAGGTGTAAAGGGTGATCACCCCATTTCTACCTTTCCAATGTTTTGACTTTAATTTCTTTGTAAGAAATGAGCTAAGTAGGTTTAGATCTAACGTTAGACCCTACCACCCCTTCCAAAAAATAGCAAATCAAATGATCTCATTAAACCACCCTAGCTTCATTTTCATACGTCTTAACCCTATTTGAAATGAAGGTATTTCGATCATTCACAGGCCCAAGGGGGGGGGGGTACATTGTGCCCCCCTCTCTATAATTTTATTATTATTTGACCAATCAGTTTCATATTTGGCAAGACGACATGGAATATATCCCCACAAAAAATGCAGGCCTATCAAAATGTTCGGCAATAAATTTTAGGAAAAGTCGGGGGTGTATAAAAGATTGGTGGGGGGGGGGGGCCCATTGTGCCCCCTCCACTTGATCTTGGACTTGGTAGGTTCTATCTTTTAACGTTAACCATCCCTAAACTTGATTTAAAATATGATTTAGATCTATAAATTCATGTCATGAACTTCCTCCGTTAGATCTAACGTCATGAACGTTAACGTTCGAAAGTCTTTTACTATTAATACTATTATTTATTAACTTACATGATTATAAATTTCATCTTACTCTGAGTCTGAGTTTAAACATTGTTAAAACAAGCTAGCCTACTCACCTTCAATTGCGTAGGAATTACACTTTCACTCTCAGTTCCATCCATGATGCCTAAACTGCATAAAAAACAGCAGCAGTAGAACTTTTTAGAAGCACTTCATGACTTAACAGCAGCTAAAGCTTAGACGTACTGTAGGCCTATGTGTGCACAAGTCAACTGGCTTAGTATATAGGCGCAGTATAAGTACGTCTCTCTCTGCATACGGTATACGTATCTCTACTCGTACTCTAGCTCTCGCGCGAAATAATTTGAAGTAGATCCACAGAGTTAGACTAGACTCACTCGCGAGCAGTTTCGTTGAGTTATTTTGAATAAATGGCAGAACAGTGGTGTAAAAAAAAAATACGCGTCCAGGCAGAGATGCGCTCCCCAGCCCGATAGGGCCGGGGGAACCCAGTCTCACTGATCGACATTTCATTTCACTTATGAAAAATAATGCTTACCATTGTGGTCACAAAAGGTGATGTTTTAGTAGCATACAAGTAGACACCGACACTCAGAATAGCACCAACGCCACATGCAGTTTTGCTCAATTGTGGCACTGCACGAGAAATCCTGAAAAGGGCACGAGATAGCATCGATAACCGCTATTCAATAATGACCATTATGTAGGCAAAAGTTCACCGCAAATTATGTAAACACAGGAGTTACTACGTTAATAAAGTCGACTTCTTCAGCTAACAAATCATATTGCGTGTTATCAGCATATGTGGTTGAGGTTAGAAGCCAACTTTTGATGGGGAAAAATGTTACGGTATCTGTAAAATGTAATCAGCTTTGTGCAACTGATTTGTTTTTCTCTATGTAGGCCTACATGATGTAGCAGATCAGATGTTGACTGGATCAAATCATCAATTGGCCTGAGATTGGATGACATGGCAAAACAAAATTGGTGTGATGAGGTGAATAGAAATAGATTGTGTACCAATTTTAGAATATTTAAGCAAATTAGTGCTTTTGAATCATATTTGATTAAACTGGATTTCGTAGATAGAACTTCTCTTTGTAAGTTTCGCGGTGGAAACCATAGGTTACCTGTGGCTAATGGTCGTTATCTGCCTGATCAATCCCTTCAATATTGTACTCTGTGTGATATCCAAGATCAAGGTGATGAAATTCATTAATGTTCTGCTTTTGATGATATTAGAAAACGTTTCATTAGGTTACACTAAAAGACCTAGTGTTAAAAAATGCTTAAACTAAGAAAATCAAAGAGTTGAAAGATCTTTGACGTTTTTGTAAAATCATTATGTTGCATATTGCTGTTCAGCACACGTAAGTAAGTTAGTGATAGTGTTAATGTCAGTAAACAAGTTAGTTTATTTAATTTTTGGAGTATGTAATTTTTTTCTTTGTATTCTTTCTCTTTTCTTTTTCATTTTCCCCTTCTTTTACCTCTTCAACTTCTTTTCTACTACTTTTTTCTTTCTTCTTTTTTTTTTCTTTTCTATATTATTTTACGTTTATGCCAAATATTGCCATTTACAACTTGTATGATTTTGATTGTATTTCTTCCATGCCCCCATGAGGGGCCGTTTCAAGAAATGAAATATCATTGTCATTGTCATCATTGTCATTGTCATCAGATTCATTTGAATGAATGATGAATGAATGAAGAAGAAACAAAATAAAAGAAATTACAAAGTATTCAATTTCAGAATTTAGGCCTACTGTTTTACATTTTATTTATTTATTTATTTATTTATTTATTTATTAAAACATATTTATACAGGATTACAAGTTCAGAGTATACTGTTTTTCAACAAGGTCCTGTTGACATATTTAAAAACATGATGAATAACAAAATTAACTACACGTGATCAATTACTAATAAATCAATAGATAAACATAATATTCAAAAATAGCTTTAGGTTGAGTAGAATACAAAGTCAATTATTACAAAAAAACAAATAAACAGTAAAGCTATAGTGTAATTAACAAGAGAAAGAGAGAGAAGTGGAAGAAGAAGAAAAGGGAGAAGAAATGGGAGAAAGAAGAAGAAGAAGAAGAAGAAGAAGAAGAGAAAGAACAATGTAATCTATCTAAAATTTAAAATATGACTTCTTATAAAGTGATTTAAAAGAATCGACTGTTTTGGCATTTTGTATAAAATTTGGTATGCTATTCCATCTTTTAGCACCTGCGAATTTGAAGGCTTGTTTGAATATTGTAAGATTTACTTGGGGTAAAATTACGTTAAGACTATCAGCATTTCTTGTCAGATAGCTATGTCTGTCGCAAAACATCTCAACGTCGTTACAAAGACGTGGAGGGGCTAATCCATGTATACATTTAAACATTTGTGTTGCAAGAAAATAATCCCTTCTTTCATCAATTGTATTCCATTTTAAGTCATCCCGAAAGGTTTTAAAAGACACGTACGGCTCGAAATTGCCAGTAATATATCTTGCAGCTCGTTTTTGTAATCTTTGCAGCTTTGTTTTGTGTTTCTCGGCAGTGTTACCCCAGATAGAAATACCATAGTCTATACATGGTTGAATCATAAACTTATAAAGAGTATTTAATAAAGTATGATTTAAAAACTTTCTTAATTTTCCAAGTGAGCGAACCTTATAAGCGATTGACTTGCATAACTTATTAACATGGATATCCCATTTAAGGTTTTCTTGTATTTCAATACCTAAATACCGTATTGACTTAACTTGTTCAATTTCGGTCCCATCTACATGTATATATATTTGCATCTTTTCATGAGAACGTGTCTGTAAAAGCATACTTTTCGTTTTATCAACATTGATCTTAAGGTGGTTTTGTTTATACCATTCATTAATATAATCCATATCTGATTGTAATTTGGAGGTTATAGAATTTACATTGTTTCCAGTCTCATAAACTATTACGTCATCAGCATATATTGTTATTACTCCTGATGGTATTGCTTGTGATATATCATTTATAAATAACAGAAATAAAATAGGAGCATGGACTCCGCCTTGTGGTACTCCTACACATAACTCTTTTTCTGCTGAAAGCTTACCTTGTGAAATTACTACTTGTTTTCTTTGATTCAAATAATTTGTAAACCATTTAATCATATTTCCATGAATACCATAATTTTGTAATTTATAAATGAGGATGTCATGGTCCACACAATCGAAACATTTTGATAAGTCCAAAACACATGCTCCAACCTTTTCTTGGATATTAAAAGCATCAAGAAAGTAGTCAATAATTCTATGTGCACAATTTGATGTTGAATGGTTGAATGGGCAAAAAGGCATATTGTTCAATACTAATAAGATTATGTTTAAGGAGATATGTAAGAAGTTGTTGTTGAATTTCTTTTTCTATAATTTTGGGAATGTGACTTACTACAGATATAGGACGATAGTTCGTTTTCACATTTTTAGAGCCTTTACCTTTATAAATAGGAGTTGTTTTTGCTAATTTCCAATCATCTGGTAATTCTCCACATTGGATGCTAAGATTAAAGATATCAGTTAAAGATTCATATATATATATATGGTGCTGCTATCTGCAATAATTTTGTATCAAATCCTAATATATCAACGTTACTGTTCTTATCTAATTGAAGTAAATATTTTAGTATTTTCTCCTTATCTATCAACTCCATTTTGAATTCATATATGCAGTTTGGATTTTTCCATTTAGGCATTGTATTTTGTAAAAATGATTTAGAAATATCTTTACCAACATTGACAAAGTAATCATTCATTTCGTCACTATCTATGCTACAGGATGACGAGCTATCGTTTTTCATAGGCCTAACTCTCCAGTAGAAAAACCTTAAGCCTCTTTTCAAACAAATTGAGGCCAGCCCCCCCCCCCACACACACACACTCAGGTGGTCATCCATATATGAGTTTTATATGCTCGTTCTCGATTTCTCGGGAAAAGGAGTATATTTTAGTGGCTCAGGCTAGGGGAAAAAAATCTCCTAATAATTAGGGGTCTTTGAGCTCTCTTTTTTTCCCCGACCTTTTTTAATTATGGGTAGTTCAATTAGAAAAAATCCTGAAATAGGCTCCCTAGGCGAGGCGACTATAGTCCAAAAACCTGTGAAAAGGGGGTAATTTTTCTGGCTCCCATTCAAAAGCATGCACGGGTAATTTCCGGGGGGGGGGGGGGTTTCACTCACCACATTATGTGCTACGCATGCGTATCCCCAAAAAGCGTTGAAAAGGAACTGTTCAGCCTTTCGGCGGGGTCGACGCTCTTCTTAAAATTGGGGTGTTTTTTTTTTTTTTTTTTTCAATCGCCATTTTCATAAAAAATCGGTGTGTTTCCAGCGGAAATTGCTGTTTTTGGGTCAAAATTTCACGGTCTTTACGCCATTTAGGGTAGGCCTATGTTTTTTCTAGTACGTCGAAGAGGGGTGCAAATTTGACTTCATGGGACGTTTAGGGTCCATTTTCAGGGTGCTGGGACGCGCATGGGTAACACATTTTTCTTACCCCCGGGGGTAATTTTGATGCAACTTCCTTTCCAAAAGCATGTAAGGGTCCCATTTTGACCTGGCTTCCCCTCCCCGTAACCAGTAATAGGGGCTATCTCTAAAAATCCGAAACGAGCATACGTAATGGTTAGGACTGCCTGAGTGGATGGGGGGGGGGGGGGGGGGCGGAGAGGCCAGCAGATTGCTTTAATGATTTGTCAAGGGGTTCCAGAATTTTGGCCCTGTATAAACTAATGTATTTAGCCGAGAGCTATAGTTCTGATCGACGCATATGGAAAGATGAAGCTTGCTTCGTATACAATATGTACAGTTTGGAAAATAAACATATTAGACCAAACTATATGGAAATTTATTTGCAAAGTGGTCTAATAATAATTTCCCAAGATGTATGTATCGGCGAGATCATTTCTAACAAATAATAAGGCGAGAGCGTGAGGTATCTCTTTTTTAATCATCTTAGGCCATATTCATAAAACCCTAAGGTTTTTATCATGACCCCTGGTACATAATGCAACCAAGTTGTAAATCAAATATGTCTGGCAATTTAAGATTCCAGTGCGAGATCGTGGTTTTAACAAAACTTCCCGTCTTCTCTATATAACTCTGCCTTCTATTCTGCTGCACTTAATACTATCCAATGCATCATAATGCGTGTCATCATATATATAGTTCTGTGATTTATATCACTACAAAGGTATACCTCATTAGATTATATAGCATCAGCGAATAATCACAAAAGCTCGCTTCGTGGGGATCTTTTTCTTTCTTCGAGTCACCATGGCAACGCTTGTAAATCTGACTGGTTGACAAGCATGACAAGTGTTCGGGTGCGGATCTACACACATAATCGGATATAGTTGTTTACACAAGAGGAGTTTTCAACTCATACTTTAACTTTATAAGATCACTTTCTTGACGTTTTGTTATCAAACAAGAGATTAATTAATATAAAGGTAAGCCGTTTTATTCTATAAGCCAAGTTTAGAGAGAGAGTTTGGAGATTTAAAACAGTTATAATTCATGTCTGCGAATGGTAACAAACGCACTATATATTTTGTTTGGCTGTGCGTATACAGTACAAAAATATTATCATATATCGCTCGCTCTATTCTGCGAGTAATGTTTTAGGACCTAAGTTGAAGTTGTGAAAATGCGATATATATAGTTATCTCTCAAGTGTTTGGTGACAGGTTGTTCATTTGGAGTACATTCTGCGGGGCCAGCGTCAAATATAATCATTTCAATGTTTTACAAATTAACAAAATACATGAAATATCATACAGAATCATTATGACATATTCATTATTTCTTATTTTCTTTGGTATCGCAGCATTTCATTTTTGTTCCCTTTTACAATGTGATTCCGACAATTAAGTAAAATTATTTAATGACTTCTAAATTTGATTGATTTACACTTCTTATATAAGTTTCTCTTTAAGTAATATTTGCGTATTAAAGATTGTCCATTATTTTACTTGTGCACAAACCTTTATTATAATATCGTCTGTATTGATTTTAACCTTTTTTTTTTTTTTTTTTTTTTTGGGGGGGGGGGTATGTAAAATATTTAATATTCCTATTAAGTTTTTTTCTTAAATGAATGATTGATTGGTGCAATATTATTACTTTACCCGATTCATGGAAACCTGCCAATTACTGCAGATTAAATTTTGTGGCATGATCCCTATTATGGTAATATGAAATGATTATTGTTTATTCTCAAGGCAATTATTATGCACCCCAAATAAATAGCCTTGTGGCAAAGGGTTTTTTTATCACTCTGCAAACAATATGTTCGTATATGCCTTATAATAGTATTGATATGATTAAAAATTGAATTCATTATCTTTTTTATTCTTATTCATTTATTTCAGTATTTTTATATTCATTCATTCATATATTTATTTATTTATTTTTTATTCATTTATTTAATGTCCAGGACATGTTGCAATTTAACGAAAAAAATAAAACAATCGAGAATGTTTTTCCAATTACTGTGAATTATACATGATTTTACGATCCCTCAAAAATATCAAATTTCCCGTGAGGGTTGGAATTGTATACTTTTTCGACTACCGTTTATGAATATTTTTTCCTGGTGTATAGTCAATAATATCCACCTCACCAGTTGAATACAATATCTTTGACAGGGAACCAAATATTCCTTGATGAAGCGATGTCTCTAGCTGTGATCAGTCTGAAGTGGGTTCATAGAGAGATCCATGGCAAACCACCGTCACCAAGGTAACCAAGTAATTAACTTTTAATCATGCATCTTATAGTCACGAGATGCATGCAGAATATTGCACTTAATATTTTCCTAGTCAATATCATTACCATCTTATCTTACGCGTAGTTATTATTTCTTTTGATTAGGATTGGCAGTGGAGGATCCAGGCGGGGGCGCAGGGGACGCCCCCTATAATTTGAAAACCGTTCATTGACTGTACATGTTAAAATCAGAAAATTTCGGCGGTCCCCCCCCCCCCTATCCTGAAATCCTGTATCCGCCACTGATTGGATTTCAAGTATCCCTTTTACTTTTCAATTGCCTCACTTCTCCATTATTCATATTGCCTTAATTATTAACTATTACTTTGGAGGCATTATTTCTTCACGTTATACATGTAGTTTCAAAATCGTATAAATGTAATTTTATATTTCAATTTCAATTGTAATTTAACCAGGGAGTTCCCTGATTTAACCGTAAAAAAACGTTAAGGAATATTTAATACAACGCGTAATAAAGTAGAGAGCTTATACTTGGCTTTAATGCATTGAGAGTAGTATGGATTGTTAAAAAATACTTAAATTGAATTATAAAAAAAATATGTAGATGTAAGATATAATTATATAAATGTAAATATTGATACTTATGCTGGTCACTTACAGTTCCTATATTTGTAATATATACAGGTATATCAACACATTATTATCATCATTATGTTATCACTAACTCTGTATAATGAAAATATGTAAATGTCGAGTATAGAGCAGTTTATGTTATACATTTTGTAAAATAATGCATGCAATTTATTGCTGCTGCTGATTAGTCCCCTTGATAATTGTTTTGCTGTCTGTCTTGTGTTTTAGGCAAGGACACAGTGCATGTCTCATTGGTGATGTAGCATATGTCTTTGGAGGGATCAGGTCTGTAGACTGGCCAAAGAAGGTAAAATAAAGTTCAAATTCTAAAGTAGTAAATATGATCAAAATATTAGTAAGAAGTTGGAGTCAAAGAGAGTGATTGATTAGGGCCTATAAGAAAGTTCTAGAAAGAAATAGTTTTGGTTTTTAGTTATATATCAAAGGCTTTGGCAGGGGCCACGGAGCGTTTTTGAAAGTGGAGGGGCTGAGCCGAAAGGGGGGGGGCTAAAATTCACAAATTTATGGTCATTTTGCGTTTTTGTACACGTTGGCTGAAAAAAGTGAGGGGGGGGGCTGCAGCCCCCAGCCCCCCCCCCCGGCTCCGCGGCCCCTGTTTGGTATTATTGTCCCTTGATCTAATTTTAATTCTGTTGTCATTTAGATTGAAAAAAAAAAATTCTATTTACTCAGCATTGAATTTCATGTTGTGTTATAAACTTTTTTATTTCATATTTTGAATTTTGATAAACACACCTATAGTACCGTATTTCCATGCACATGATGCATGGAAGTAAATCCATTTTTTTTAAAATTCTGATTTTAGTATTCCCTTTCATATACACTAAAAAAAACTTTATAGCAATATAAAGAAAGGTGTGATGGTAAAATCTCTCTCTCTCTTTCTCTCCTTCTCTTTTTTTTTTTCTCTCTCTCTCTCTTTCTCTTTCTCTTTCTCTTTCTTTCTCTCTCTCTCTCTCTCTCTCTTTCCCTATCCCCTTCTTTCACCAGGGAACCTACTTCTTCAGGGATCTCTATCAGCTCCATTGTGAGTATTATACTTTATATGTTTTTATTTAATCATGATCGACTAGTATATATTTTTTCTAATACTTGTATATTATGTACATCTGAATTTCTTTATAATTTCACCTCATAAGCTCTTTCATTTTTTAGTTTATTATGTATAATTATATATAATTTTTCATGCTCGGTTATTCTTGCATATTGAATTACTATTTATCTCACAATTTTCAATTTCCCCATGCAGTGTTCAAGCGAATGCAATGGGAGAAAATAAAACAGAGAGGGGAGATTCCTAATGGGAGATATGGACACCATATGTGGTGAGTGAACATGGAATTAATCATCATGACCATTAACCTTTTATCATGATAACGATAATCTGGTAATATGATCATACTTCCAAGAGTTTCAAAGTTATTTCATTAAAGGGTATGAATAGTATTGTACTGACCACGTTCAGCAAATGATTCAAATGATTTTGTATTTTATCTGCACAGACTTTATAGCGGGTGATGAATATAGTACCCCTCTAGTAAAAAAAAAAAGGATGACAAAATAGGGGGGAAATTTGAGAACTATAGTAGAATCCAATTGACCCTTTTGACCATAATATTATGCCATATACAACACAATCATTTAAACTTAAAATGTAAAGATGATGACTTTTTTTTCAAGGCAGTAAGATTAAACCATCTGTCTTTAAAAAGAATACAATGTGCATTAAAGATATGATCCTAATGTATTTGTTTATATTAATTCTATAATCATGCAGCGTGATTGGCCATAAAATCTACCTGTTCGGAGGAAAGCATGAACTCAAAGCTGACAGGTGCCTTCCAGGTCTGCATGTTTATGATACAGGTGAGAATACATGATAAACACATTGCGAAATTAGCAAAGGTCTGTTTCTCTGAGGATGAGGTCAAGCATATCCCACTCCTGACACCGTTTAGTATTGGTTGGTTGTTGGTTGAGCTTTGGATGGCGCTCTTCAATCTGTATTGGAGCCGAAGATTGATCCCAAAGATTATTTGCACCATGCATGAAATAGGAAAATTGTCTAAACGCCATTCTCTTGCATTTGGATTTATATTTACATTTGGTTATTTTAATTTGGAGCTAACATAACTTGGTAATTATTTTAACTACAACACTTTAAGTATGTAACTTGCCAAGATTTTATATACAAATTATTTCTTGTGTATGTAGAAAAGAAGGCATGGTCCCAGCCTCAAACCAGCGGTACGGAGCCAGTAGCTCATAGCAGTACATCATCAGTGGTCGGGAATCGAATCTATGTGTATGGTGGATTGGTGGACGGTCAGGCTATAGATGATATACACTGCTTTGATTCAGGTTTGTAATGTATCCTACCATATAATGATTAGAGCAAAAAAGTGTTAGCACATTTACTTTAGAAATTACAAAAATACAAGTTAATATTAATACCAATTTAAATCACTGTAACCTTCTGTGTATTATTGCCCTTTTTGCGAAATTAACACTAGAGAATGTTAATAAAGAAAATATACTTACCAATACTGTTTTTCTGTCATGAATTATAATAATTTCATACATGTAGATCTGCCGTGCTAGTATGTTTTAATATTTTTAACATAACCTTTATACATATTATATCACAATGATATAATCAATGCTATTGATTGTTCTATTTCATATTTCTTAATAATCTGTTAGTAACCTAAGCTATAATAGTAGATTTAAACATTTTGTATAACATCTTAATTTCCTCTAACAAGTTTGTTTCTTAGATAATTATTTTTCACCTAACATCCTTCTTGCATGATTGTGTCTGTAGATAATCAATGGTGGGTTAAACTTACTGTGCAGGGAGTACCACCAGCACCAAGGTAATTCATCATGTTAATAACGTCTTCATAGACCAAAATGGGTTTCATCTTTTATTCATTATATTGTCTGGTCAGAGCCAAAAAGATGTTGACTTCTTTAATTCCACACGGATTGACCGTCCTCCTGGCTGGCACTAAATAGGCAATGTGTTCATGTCTTCTTATGGATAAAATGATATACTAGTTTATATTTTTTCTTTAATTATTTATCCTTTTTTTATATTTTTTTTTATTTTTTGGCAATAAGAAAACAAATTCTTGTTTGTCGTATTTTACTGTAACGTAATCAAAAGGGGTTTTCTTATAAAGAAAATTGTTATAGTATTCTTTATTCATAATCCAATGTAATAACATACATTCATATGAACAACATTTCATTTATAACGTTTCATTTATGCTTCCTACATTGTTTTCCAAATGATGCTCGTACTTTAGGCTGTCGTCAACTTCATTAATTCACTAAACACAGTATTTTCAATTTTAGCTGCTCACGTTATGTTTTTTTTAAATGAGTCACATAGATATAATGTTAAATTAAGTCAAAAATTTATTTATCAGAGTAGTATTCATATGTCTGATAATTTGATATTATAATGTTTTTATTTTATTCTATAAACATCTCAGATGTGATTCTGCGTGCACAGCGGTAGGGCATGAGATGTTTGTTTTCGGTGGAACGGCAGGAACAGATCAATGGTTCAATGACATTCACGTCTTCAACACTAGTAAGAATTTCGAAATATAATATATATAAAATATATAATATATAATATAATTCAATATATAATTTATACAACGCGAGTAATAACATGTCACATTTGAAGATGGAGAACTGAGGCTATACATGATAAATTTGTGTCGGATCGGAACTAAAAACAGGATGGTGATGAATCGCTCAGAGAACCTTTTAAGCGCTATTAATAGATATTAAATTATTAATATTTTGTATAATATACGTTTGTGGAGTTATAGCGTTAGGGTTATATAGATTCTTCACATTGTGTAATTTATGTGTTTATACTTCTGCAATTACTATCATCCAGAAAAGTTGCTCTGGAAAGAACTGAACAAAACGGATGGGGAGAAACCTACACCAAGGGGTAGTCACTGCTTCCTGGCTCATGTTGATAAGGTAAAGAATTATTTCTAAACAAAACATATTATTTCAGTAATATTGATATAGATCAGGAAATTGATATTTAGTCATTGCATAACATAGATCACACGTCAATTTAGAAAGCGCCTATATACATGCTAGATTTATATTGAATCAATAGTATTGCTGAGGAGTATTCCCATATGCACAATATAATATCTCACAACAATACTTGTAGTTCACATTGCCGTTACATGATGATAATTGAAATAATGATTTCAGTCCGTAAATAGATATTTCATGATATTGATGGCAATGTAAGTGATGGAGCAATCGTTTAAAATCAGCAATCATTTTGTATGTAAAAGGCTTTTGATTATAACCGTGTACTAGTATACAAATAAGTACTTAAAATAAAAACACACAATTATAGATTTAAATTTTCGTTGTTGCAATTTAACATTTCAAAGGAACAATTACATTTATGTCCTGTCTATATTTCCATTTGACTTCCAACTCGCTGTGGAAAAGGACCACATTCAGTACTTACCGTTTATTACGAAAGGGAATTTATTAAAAGTAACCATTGGGTAGAATTATCTATAATGTCTATGTCTTTATTATTTGCTCTAATGTAAAGCAGACATCTTAAATAGTGGTATTACAAGTAAAAATGTTATTTGTCTGTTGTTTATAGGACGTTTATGTCTTCGGTGGATCAAATGATTCTAATACAGCACATCCTACACTTGGGGATTTGTACAAGTTCAGCTTAGGTAAAATACGAATATTACACAAATTTTAATATCCATAATTTTGTTGCAAGCTAAAATGAAGGTACTAATGCTCCTCACACTTCTTGTTGAATGTAAAATATTTCATATAAACTAAGAGTAGTATAATGGCAAGTCGATCTATAGGCCTAGTTTTAAGTGTTAACTATAAAAAAGTGTTACCTATAAAGGAGCTGTGTACGCTTTAAATTAATGCCAACTAACAAATAATGTTATGCTTGTATCTTTTACAACAAATTAATTTGATATTTGTTACAAAGTAATGTATGATAAAATGAAATAGCGATAAATTCTCGACACAAGACTTCAGGGCCTTTTTGATGAAGACTAGCTGTCGATCCATCTGTACATCAAAATTGGTCTCGATGTATTTCTTGATTGCTTGTAGCGACGAGCTTCAAGCAAATGTTACTCTAGATATCTTTGTAGCCCGTTAAGTTTTAATTATGTCATCACGACAAATCCACATTATTAACTTATTACTTTGATGCATACATTTAAAAATATATGTATATTTAATTATTAACTTATTACTTTGATGCATACATTTAAAAATATATGTATATTTAATCTGTATTAAATTCAAACTAATTATTCAATATCTAATTATTATTATCATTATTTTAGACAAGCGTAAATGGAAGAGGCCATTCTACGGGGGGTGCCCACCTGCTAAACGATCAGGTCATGCTTCTATTATACATCGAAACAAGGTAATTGCACATGCGCATTGAGAAATGATAAATATTACAGATTCGTCACAATGTGAACACACTATGACACAGTGTGTTCACAATGTGTTGAACTGATTCAGAACGGACACCGTGAAAATGGGCCAAATTTCAAACAGTCGACTCTGCGAACATAGTGTCCGAGTCCTTTACACTGTGTGGAAGTAGTATTTCCACAATGTGAACACACTGTGATTACTGTTTGATTTTTTTGTTGCGTTTTGGGGTTGTGTTCTCTGATTTAGCCATCTGATAATTACATTACATTGTATTAAGATTCCGATCTTGCCTTTGTTTTTTCAATAATAATTTTCTACTCTGTTTCATTTTCAATGTAGTTAATTGTTATCGGAGGAAGCAATGAAGACACAGACTTCAATGATGTTCACATTGCAAAACTCATCAACCCATCAAAAAGACAACCATGTAAGAAAAGCTTACAAGCTCTGCTTTTTTTGCAAGTCCCTCCTTTAAAAAAAATATATTCAACAAATGCCATTTTCTATTGCTCAGTTCTTGCTTGTATTGTTTAATATATGCGTTTTATTTCAAACCGAACAAGCTTGATTATATTATATTTGTATTATTATTGGATTATTGTTTGTTCATATTGAATGTTTATATTATATTTATAAACGGAAATGAATTGAATCTTGAATCCTGAATATTGTTAAAAAAAAAAAAAAAAAAAAAGATAAGGAGGGGGTTACATTTAGCTAGTAGATCCTTCCTGTAACTTCAGGAGATTGCATTCAGTACATCGGGACTGCAGATTATCGCAATTGTCGTAACTGAAGACATTTTAAATGAGAATTAGAACTAAAAATCTAAAATGGAATAAAGGGGAGTTTCTTACAGACTTTAGATGCCAATCATAATATTGTGCATTGTTCGCTAAATATTGATAGCCAGACTAAGATTACAACAATTTTATAGAAAATTGCCAATGGTGAGCTGAATAAATCAAATGTCCTCTTATTCTTCATCAAACCTAATAATTACGAAAAACGTTGAAAATAATTTTTAAAAAAAAGAATGAATTGTGAAAATATAAACCCCACACAAAAAGTTTCGCAAATCGACTTTGGGCAATGATAACTTTTCAGGTATGCTTTAGTTATTCCGGATATTCATACTATTGGAAAGATAATTTATTCCCCTTTTTATTGTTATCCTATTTGTAATGATTGTGTCATGCTTAAATGCACAAAATATCAGAATATGGAGAAAAGTAAAAAGTCAAATGTTGCAAAATGCACTTTTATTGATCAAATTGAATTCCGAATCCCGGCTTTAGGCCCTGGTAACTTTTAGGGTATTTTCTATTTTTTATTTAATTTTATACCATTTTCAAGATCATTTATTCCCTTTTTCGAAGATACCCTAATTTTTAACAGTATTGTTGTTCTTGTATGCACAGATCACCTGAATCTTAGGACAAGTCAGAAGTCAATTGTTGCAAATTGAATGCTTATTGTGAGTGTTATTGTCTGTTGCGAGTTACTCAATTTGAGCAATAACAATCATGACTATGCATTTTGCAACTTTTCACATTTTAATTTGCTATATATTAATGAATTATGTGCATTAAAACATGATGTTCCCATTGCAAATAGGGCATCAAAAAAAAAAAAAGAACTTTTAAATGCTATAAAAATTGATAGTGATAAAAACCCACGTTAAAGTGTATCAAGGTTCAAAGTTGCGTTACAGAACATTCAAACTGGACATTATCTTTAGCTTTGCCTTGCACTCAGGGGGTATTCAGGGGTTCTGTGGACCCGGGCATGACATCACCATGACAAATTAGAAATCAATAAAAAGAGGAGTAACTGAACTTGACAATGGTCCAAATTCAATAAAAATTACAAATTACCCCAAAAGTTATTAGGGTTTAAAGTCGAGTTGCGGAACTACAATGTGATCAATAAAAGTGCATTTCACAACATTTGACTTTTTACTTTTCTCCATATTCTGATATTCAGTGCATTGAAGCATGACACAATCATTACAAATAGGATATCAATAAAAAGGTGAATAAATTATCTTTCCAACGGTACAAAAATCAGGAATAACTAAGGCGCATTTCAAAAGTTATCATGGCCCAAAGGCGATTTGCGGAACTTTTTGGGAGGGGTTTATTTCCACCATTACCAGAATTCAATGTTAGCTTACAAAGGTACGATTTTATAATTATCTTTGTTAAAGTAAAAGTACCTGCCGGTTCCATGCATGACTTTCTGAACAACATCAACAATCCTGAACCTCGACCTATGGTGGTTGATGGAGAGGATGCAGAGGCACACTTTCATGAGAAGGAGGATGAACCTGAACCAATCCCTGAGAAACCTGCTGAGGGATCTGAAATGGACAATGATCAACAGAAAGGATCACATGCATCAGGGTCACGAGAGGGCAGTATTGTAGGATCAGAAACGGGTAAGATTAGACGGACCGTCAGGTCATAGTCGAGCAAACATTGTAATCTTTAAAGTCTGTCTGCAGACTTTTAACTTCCTTCATAGCTTTTAACTTACGCTCCTTCATATCTCTTTCTCATACTATTGATGTCATTCGCCTTGTAACTTTGTCAACGTATTGTAATGATATGACTTATAATTTTTGCTGTTAATATTGTTTAATTGGAAATATAGAATAAACTGAACTGAAACTCTGCAAAAGAAAAAATATGGAATGTGCCCTCTAGAATCGTGGGTGGGAAAACATTAATTGAATCCTCGTGGGACAAAATCAAACAAACTAACGACAGTAAAAACGTGTGTCAGTATTAGTTTTATTTCTCTGCGACCGATGGTTCGTTACCGTTACATTAAACAAAAATCAAAATAAAAAATAAAATTAAAAACACTGTTTCTGTGCACTATTTATTAAGACCACTTCTTAATTTGAATTTATATTATTTCTTTTAGATCTGAAGGGAAGTCCAGGGAAATCTGTGCACTTCGAAGATGATGCGGATGGGAAACAAGACGCAGTTTCGCTCTCTTCATCAGCAAGTTCCTTAGCATCGTCAGCAGGATCACTCTCCTCATCAGCATCCTCATCACAGGGATCGTCTGCGTCATCAGCAGATAGCACAGGATCAGATGTTCCAGGGAGCAGCAACAATAACAACAACAGCAATAACAACAATGCGGTTATTGGTGTCAGAAGTGGGAAGTCACAGCGTGTCAGGAATGGGATTGTTCAAGGGCTTATTGAACAGGAACAAGAGGGTGGAACAGAAAATACTACAAAACCTATGTCGGGCAAGGATGCAAGGAAAGAGAATAACGAAGCTGCATGTGAAAGCGGAGGCCAACAGGCAACACAGGATAACCACGTTGAAGGTTCATTTATCCGAGGCACACAACTCGGAGACACACGTCTTGCTCCTATTGATAACACTGACCCTAAGATGGATTCGAAGAAGGGTAGAAAATCAGGACCGAAGCAGAATAAACCCAAGAAAAGTTCTGAGAGACTGAAAGATGAAACACAGCATCCTCTTCAGGTGGAACACAAGCCTTATCCATCAATGGACAGCTACCCGCAGAGGTTTCAAGAGGAGGTGACAAGGAACAACTACCCCGAAGATTGGAGTACCCCAAACCAGTTGAATTTATATCAAGCACAGGAGGAGCAAGAGTCAGATAAAGATAGCGAGAGTGAGGGTGAGAGTGATAGTGATAGTGAGAGTGGAAGCAGCAGTGAAGATGACAGTGATGGAGATGATGATGAGGAAGAGGAGGAGGAGGATGATGGTGAGAATACTGATGACGGCGGCAATAGTCAGAGCACGGTTCCTGAAGAGCAGAACGGGAATGTATATGACGAGTCACAATCTTACCGGCCTTCTGCCCAAGGAAGGCCAAATGAGAGTGGTAGAGGTGAAGATGAGAGTGAGGATGAGAGTGGCAGTGATGATGATGATGATGATGAAAGTGGTAGTGAAGATGACGATTCTGGTAGTGATAGTGGAGGTGAGAGTGGGTCTGGTAGTGGGAGTGGCTCTGAAGATGATAGCGAGTCTGACGAAGATTGAAAGTAATTCGGAAGAAATACAATTAATCCCGTATTGATTTTCATTTCATTTCTAGGTTTTATTTTCACAATCATCTGCATATTGACAATTTATACGATGCCAATACATGAACAAAGTAATAAGAGAGCACATATAATACAAAGTAAATATAATTACAGCAATAATTCAGTTGCTAAAACGTATATGCATCGATAAAGGCTGGTTTAATGCTTGACAGATGCGTGAATGAAACCTTGGAAGGTATTGATCCCATAGTGAGCGGTATCTGCACAAGGGCTTCCAATACCTTCAAACCTTGATCATAAAAATATAAAGTAGACAGAAGTCTTCAAAGATCACAGAATCGCTTTACCTAACAACAATTATGGTTTATGTACAATTCGAGGATTACGAAAACATATTTATTTGATAATATGTATGGTTTACAATAGTGGACGCAGCCTGACGTCACACAATAAGAGTATCGAGGCCAATGCGTAAACATAATAGAACCTCTATTGTCCCCAGACAATAATATTGGACCCGACAAATGTATTCAATTCAGAGATCTTGGATCCCTGTCTGGTTTATGTCCTGGGGGTCACTCACCTCATGATGTGCTAAGCATGTGTGTCCCCAAAAAGCGTCGAAAAGGGTCTATTTTCAGCCTTTCGGCGGCGCGGACGCTTTCCTAAATAGGGGTGTTTTTTTTTTCTATCACCATTTTCATAAATATAGGGTTGTTTTAGGCTAAAATTTTCACGGTGTTTACGCCATTTAGGGTATGTTTTTATCCAGTCTGACGGCGAAAAGAGGTGCAAATTTGATTTCATGTAATGACGTTTAGGGTCCATTTTCAGGGTGCGGGGACAAGCATGGGTAGCACTTTTTCTTTGAGTTTGGGGTTTATGTACGATTTGTTTGTCTCCCTTGCTGACCAAGAGATCTTGCCAATCTACTCAAATAACTATCCTTGAGCAGCCCGGGACCAAACGAAAATATTATTATATAGCACTAAACATGAAATCATATGGCAATCCTAAACTTGACCCTAAATTTTCATAATATATTTGTATGTACCTGTATTGTTGATATTACTTGGTTAGAGAAAGGATTTTTTTTTTTTTTAAATAAATCTAATAGATGGTCATACGTTTATTACCATAAATATATTACAAGCGGCAATGCCTTTTTGGCATAAGGCCAACGTAATGTACATTTTGTAACATGTATTCACATTAACTCTGAAATGAATATAGGACTATGTTTTTTCTTCTTCGTCATAATTTCAACTGATAAAGGTGGTTGTGTGTATTATTTATATTGCATTGTACTTTTACAACACGTGACATTATTTTGGCCATAAATAGCATCAAATTAAATGCTTCTTGTCGATAAAATAAAAAATAATCACTCATTTATGAATTCTGGCTGAAAACACATTTTGTATTGACTTTGTACATAAAATCACGTTTTTGAGCGATTTTCGGTCTGACGGAAATTTTTGAAAATCGTGGAACGTCGTAACGTTACCCTCGATTTTCGCGAAAATGGTTTTAAAAGAAGCGCAAGACTTGAAAGTAAAAAGTTAGCGAGCGGCGCAATAAAAAAATTTCGCACTGCGTATTTATCGGGAAAAATTTTGAGGGGGGCCTTAAAGGCCCCCCCCTCCAGGTTAAGTAGGGTTAATGTTATGATCTGCAACTTGTTGTTGGCCTTATATTTGCTAACATATTAGTTTCTTATTCTGGGAACTTCTTTTGTAAATACAACTATGTTTTAACCCTAATAAGACTGGGGTGTTTTGGTAGCTGTCAAGACTGGGGGGGGGCATGATGCCCCGCCTCACCCCCCCCCAAGATCTCGGCCGCCGATTGCGCGACCAGGCTGAAAATTTGCACGATGGTAGTGTGTCATGTAATCTACAAGATTGCACTGTTAATTTGTCTGAAATAATATCGATTTATTTTATTTGAATTAATTACGCTTATTTATGTAAGAAATCATACTTTTTGCTCTAATTGAAAAAATAAATAGAATGCTAATTTTGTGTATTATTATTCCTTATAGCATTCCTAAGAATTATACTATGAAAAAATTCTCGTATCGAAATTAATTTCTTATGTATTTTATTGTTTTATGAATTTCTTAGGTATTTCTATGTCTTTTTGGCGTTTTTTTTTTTAATTATTGAAGAAACATTTTGAAGCATAATAATGCTAAAATAAATCGATTTCAGCCAATGAAAGTCAAAATAATTATATCTTTATGAATACGGAGAGAAAACTCTATTTGCATTGACTTTGTACACAAAATCACTTTTTTGAGCCGTTTTCGGTCTGACGGATATTTTTGAAAATCGTGTAGCGTCGTAACGGTACGACCGATTTTCGCGAAAATGGTTTCAAAAGATGTGCAAGACTTAAAAGTATAAAGTCAGCAAGCGGCGCGTTCAAAAAAATTCGCGCGGCGGAATGGTCGCGGAAAATGTCGAGGGAGGCATGATGGCCCCCAGTCTTATTAGGGTTAAGGACCTTTATGAGATCTTCATTCACCCTTTTTCTAATTTATGGGTGTTTGCTTGCTTGTTTGTTTGTTTTTTGTAATTTATATAGCCTAAATATTTTTGGTCTAGTTGAAGTTGAAAACCTAGTATATGAATATGCCATGTCAGTTTCTTGTTGTTTGAAATTATGATTATATTTAACGGCAGTTAAATTATATCTTCCGCTAGTCGGCGCTTTATGCTTAGCATTGATCTGCAATTCCTTACGTGTTGTAAAATTATATGGTTTTCTAAGTAATAAACACCGTGAATTTGCACATTTGTCTATTATATCGAGATCCTTTTGTAACATTTTACAAACTTAAGTAACTGTCTTATTTAAGTACAAGTTCTCCTGCTCAATTTCATATTTCGTTAAAAAAATGCACATAAATGAAATTGAGCGAGTAAATAATGAAATTGACCGGGGTAAACGTATAGTATATTATTAGTTTTTATCCATTTGTGTTGTTGTTGTTGATAGCCCCCACTCTACACACACAAACACACACATCCACATAATCACACTTACACATTCACACACACACACACACACACACACACACACACACGATCTCTCTTTCTCTCTAGTTCACACACGAACACACATACACACACACACACACACACGAGGATATGACATAATAAACAGAGACAATTTTTTCACAATATCATAGGCTTCGGAGGATTTTCAGGAATCGGGGGCTCAATTTTTTTTTCACCTACTATTTCGGGATTTTTTTTATAACACCCCCCCCCCCACGGTGACAGAGTTTTTGAAAATAATGAAGTCTTCTTTACATTTCATGAAGTAATAGGCCTTTAAGCAATGATGATTATGATGTAAAATTCTATGAAGACCTTCTGTGTTGTGTGCTGTATCGTTTTCTTTATGAATATTGATAGGCGAACGCGAAGCGCGAGGTAGGAAAAATAAATCATAAGGGGAGCCGAAAAATTTTGATAGATTGACCTGAAAACGGTGCATGTTAATTAATTAATGCGAGTGCGAAGCGCAAGCTGAAAATATTTTTTAGATCATCCTGAAACTAGTGTTTTGGGGGTGTTTTTTTTTAAATGCTATGCTGAAAAATTTTAATTTTGAGCGCGAAGCGCAAGCCGATTTTTTTTTTTTTTTTTTTTTTTTTTGCTATACTCATAAAGAAGATACTCATTTCACTAACCAATTCGAGCGCGAAGCGCGAGCAGAAAAAATTTCATATATCAACCTGAAAATATTGCTTTTAAGCTTTTTTTTTTTAATTGTTATTTTTGGTGCTATGCTCATAAAAAGGACAGTTATCTCCGTAAACAAATAGGCCTAGTGTGAGCGGTGAAGCGTGGGTTGAATTCAGCCATATGAGCTCAAACAGGATAAACATATTTCATTAAATAGATAAGATAAAGTATACCGAGTGCAGAGCGTGAGCTGAAATGGAAAACACTTTTTGTAATCCTTATGAACATGATTTAATCGGGTAATGTTTAGTTCCTTTTCCCTTCTTTTTCTCTTCTTTTTCTCCTCTTTCCCCTTTTCTTCATTTTAATTTTTTAACCGCCAATAGCTAGGGGGCGACCGCTTCGGCCCCTGGACCCGCCCCAGAAGATGGTAGGGACCCTAGCTTGTTCTTATGTTTAAAAAATATATATACAGAAAGACATGCGAGCGCGCAGTGTGAGGTAAAAATGTTGTCAAGAGAAACCTGAAATATGACCATTTCAAAACAGATTAGGGAATAATAGGGAATTTGTCCCTATAAAAAAATTATATTTTTAAAGATGTGGAAGCGCACAAAAATTTGGTCAATACAGACCTGAAATATGAGCGTTTTATTTAAAAAAAAACAACAACAACAAATAAACAAAATGGTGGGGGGCTGTGGGGATATCACTGTGGGGATATCACAGCCTCATTACGATTATGGGAGGGTCATATGATGTCTGAGCCCACTGAGATGTCTGAGCCCCCTCCCCATAAAAAAAAAAACATCTTGGGGTAAAATATCATCGGAATCAAATAAGATTATATCATAAGGGCGATGGCCGATATCTGCATATGGCATCAAAATATTGAGGGAGGCTCAATGATATCTGAGCCCCCCCCCCCCCCCCCGGTTTCGAAGCCCATGAATATTTTAATATGAAACTACACCGGTCGCGCACACCGGTCTCTGTCTCTCAAGGCACAGCTGGCGACCGTTTTTGAAAGTGGGGACAGGCTGAACAGGAGAAAAAGTATTACTTTGATGTGCCCTCACCCACAGTAAGTATGATAGCATGAATGAAATACTTGCATTTTCCCTATTTTAGAAGTCTTTTATATGTTTTATAGTTCATTAATAACCAGTATGTTGACGACCATTTTGGTATATTCGGAAAGGGAAGATTTTCACTTTTTCATTCCCTAGAGCACGGGATGACCAGACACAGTAGGCCTAATTTCTGAAACGAAATGGGAGATAAAAAGAACAATGGGCTGAGAAATAAAATTTTGAAAGATGGGGATTTTCAGTGAACTTAAAAGGTGTTTTAAGTTTCTCAAAAACTTTTATGTTTATATATTTTTGCAAATGAATATGAATGTCCAGAGAAGTTAAATTTATTTCTGCCGTTGCTTAGGAAATCCAAGTCTTATTTTACAAAGACGATTTAATTCAAATTTATCTCATAAAATGATCATAATATGAACCACTAAATATCATAAATATAGTGTGTTGATATTTCTGCAGCAATCGATTTTTTTTTTTCATTTTTGATACATATTTTGCTCGATAATCCTGACTTCGTGGTTATTCCCGGGTGCGCTACCAATTCAAAACTTAAATACAGCTCTTGATAGAACTAAAAACAGTGGCGAATCCAGGCAGGGGCGCAGGGGACGCCCCCACCTATAATTAGAAAACCGCTCATTGACTGTACATGTTAAACATGATCTGAAAATTTCGGCGGCGTCCCCCCCCCCTTATCGGCCCTGGCGTCCCCTATCCTGAAATCCTGGATCCGCCACTGACTAAAATTATTATACCACATCATATAAACATGGGTGCATAAAGCTGCAGTCGTTGCCAATGAAGCTCAAACACAGAATGATCAAAGTCCATTGCACATATAAAAAATTGTTGTTGATTGTGGATATGATATTTCACAACAAAAACAAACTGTACATAGCGCCTACATAGAAATCCTTACGCATGTACACACGCACATACACTCATACTCGGCCTTACACACAATCCAGCATGAGGGCACAATAGTCATGACATGCATCATTACTCAAAAAATGTACTTTTGACTCACTGTGACGATGAATATCATTTGATTCTGAATTATGACAATACACCCTCCTTCGCTGCAGGATTGTACACGTGTTAACCGATGTGCCGTCAACCAGTCGACATAAGGCAATGATAGTACAGTTTATATTGCAACCGCACTAATCTCATCGATTTTTTTCAGCTATGGACAATGATGGATGTAGCAATAATTGGATTTCCTTGTCATATAATATGTTTACCAATTTTTGGAATCTAAGCTGAAAAATATAAGCCTACGCGTCATCATTGCATTGTCGGCTATACCAGCTAACAGGATTCCATTGGTCGAAGGAACAACGTTTTTGATATAGTAATTGCATTGTGGTTGTTTAATTGTCAACAGTGACCTATAAAAGAACGTATATTCTGGGAAAAAAATGGATCATCGTCATCGAATACCACTGGACACAGATGAGTTCGCAATTAATCATCTTTCCCGCTTCTAGTACAGCACTCAGAATTGACAATTTAAATCAATATACTATAAACAAATTTTTTTAAAGGCAATAATAATAAATTATCATTAAACATTATTTCAATAATATTGGGGATATCAATTCATTTGCTCAAGTCGTCGCATGTAGAATCATTAGAAAGTCATAGACATCACGTAAACTGCATTGAGACGCAATCATGGAAAGAACAGCGATGGACCTCTTGCAAGCAGCCGAACAAGGTGACCTTGAGAGTATAAGGTCTCGTTTGGAAAGTTTAACATGTAGTGCCAGAGCACTACTGGCAGATAGCACAGATATATACGGAAGAATAATCCCCCATATTCCCTCACAAGAGGGAAATGTTGACATTTTGAGATATGCTATTTCTACAGGAGCATTAATCGACAAGATAGCTTCAAAAGATAGGACTCCTCTACATGATGCGTCGTTTGACGGTCATCTTGACATGGTTCGGGATCTAGTGACTAAAGGAGCCGATATTGAAAAGGCTGATGATGATGGTGTGACATCGCTTCATAACGCATCATTCGAAGGTCATATTAATGTAGTTAAGTATCTCATTGCTCACGGAGCCACGGTCGACCAAGTTGATAATGCTGGCCGGACACCTCTTCACCATGCATCAAACAACGGTCATATCGACGTAGTTCAGTATCTCGCTCATCAAGGAGCACAGATTGAGAAGGGAGACAACGAAGGCAAGACACCTCTTTACTTTGCATCATCCAATGGTCATCCTCATATAGTTCGGTGTCTCGCTGACCTAGGAGCACAGATTGATCAGGGTGATAATAATGGTGGGACACCTCTTCACACTGCATCACTCGATGGTCATCTTGATGTAGTTCAGTATCTCGTTGATAAAGAAGCACTGATTGACAAAGAAGATAGCGAAGGCGCGACACCTCTTCACTATGCATCATGCAATGGTCATCATCGAGTAGTGAGGTATCTTGGGACTAAAGGAGCACAGATAGGGAAGGGTGTAAATAATGATTTGACATCCCTCCACATTGCATCATCCAAGGGTCATCTTGATGTTGTCCAGTATCTCGTTCCTCACGGAGCACAGATTGAGAAGGGTGATAATAATGGAAGGACACCTCTTCACAATGCATCATCCAAGGGGCATCTTGATGTAGTTCAGTATCTCGTTGATAAGGGGGCACAGATTGAGAAGGGTGATAATAATGGTTCGACACCTCTTCACTATGCAGCATCAAACGGTCATTTTGATGTAGTCAAGTATCTCGTTGATAAGGAAGCACAGATTGAGAAGGGTGATAATAATGGTTCGACACCTCTTCACCATGCATCATCAAACGGTCATCTTGATGTAGTCCAGTATCTCGTTCATAAGGGAGCACAGATTGAGAAGGGTACTAATAATGGTCGGACACCTATTCACCTTGCATCTTTCAATGGTCATCTTGATGTAGTTCAGTATCTCGTTGAAAACGGAGCACTGATTGAGAAGGGTGATAATAAGGGTTTTACACCTCTTCACTATGGATCATTCAGTGGTCATCTTGATGTAGTTCAGTATCTCGTTAATAACGGAGCACAGATTGAGAAGGGTGATAATAATGGTTTGACACCTATTCACCTTGCATCTTTCAATGGTCATCTTGATGTAGTTCAGTATCTCGTTGAAAACGGAGCACTGATTGAGAAGGGTGATAATAAGGGTTTTACACCTCTTCACTATGGATCATTCAGTGGTCATCTTGATGTAGTTCAGTATCTCGTTGAAAAGAGAGCACAGATTGAGAAGGGTGCTAATAATGGTCGGACACCTCTTCACTATTCATCATCCAATGGTCATCTTGATGTAGTTCATTATCTCGTTGATAAGGGAGCACAGATTGAGAAGGGTGCAAATGGTTCGACACCATTCACTTTGCAGCTATCCAAGGTCACTTGAGTAGTTCAGTATCTCGTTGAAAAGGAAGCAACTAGATTGAGAGAAGGTATAATAGGTACACCCTCTTCACTAAGCGTCACCAAGTCATCGTGAGTAGTTCAGTATCCGTTGAATAACGGAGCAAAATGAGAAGGGTGAAATAATGGTTGACACCTCGTCACTATTCATCATCCAATGGTCATCTTGATGTAGTTCATTATCTCGTGATAAGGGAGCACAGATTAAGAAGGGTGCTAATGATGTCGAACCACCTCTCACAACTCCATCCAGGTCATCGTGAGTAGTCAGTAATCTCGTTAAAACGGACACAGATTGAGAAGGGTGAAAATTGGTTACACCTCTTCAATCATCATCCAATGGTCATCTTGATGTAGTCAGTATCTCGTTAAGAAGGAGCACAGATTGAGAAGGGTAAAATAATGGTTGAACACCTCTTCACTATTCATCATCAATGGTCATCTTGATGTAGTTCAGTATCTCGTTAATAACGGAGCACAGATTGAGAAGGGTGATAATTGGTTCGACACTCTTCACTATTCATCATCCAATGGTCATCTTGATGAAGTTCAAGTATCGTTATAAACGGAGCACAGATTGAGAAGGTGATAATAATGGTTTACACCTCACTATTCATCATCCAATGGTCATCTTGATGTAGTTCAGTATCCGTAATAACGAGCACAGATTGAGAAGGTAATAAAATGTTTGACACCTCTTCACATATCATCATCCAATGGTCATCTTGATGTAGTTAATATCTCGTAATAACGGACACAGATTGAGAAGGTGATAAGTGACACCTCTTCACTATTCATCATCCAATGGTCATCTTGATGTAGTTAAGTATCTCGTTAATAACGGAGCACAGATTGAGAAGGGTGATAATGATGGTTCGACACCTCTTCACAATGCGTCATCCAAGGGTCATCGTGATGTAGTTCATTATCTCGTTCATCGAGGAGCAGAGTTTGACAGGGAAGACAACAATGGCATGACACCACTTGACATTGCATCATCCAGAGGTCACCAAGATATAGTTCTATGTTTTGCCTGTAAAGGAGTAAAGCCTGACATGTCATCTCATCTAGAATCGAATCCCGTCATCAAAGGAGCTGAGCTAAGAAATGGTATGAATAAATGAATGTAGACCATAATACATAGCAAAGCTATATTACTATCGTTACTACAATATTTTCTGGTTTTCCATTGTAGTTCCGTTTCTCATATAACATGTATTTGGGAAAGTGCGTACAACAAAAATGTACATCTATGGGCCATTCAACGGTAACTCGCGTTACAAATAACAGGTACCTTTGAAGTTTATAGTCCTCTATCTTTCAAACTGCAAGGATCTACAAGTTACTTTTTGCACCATATGTAAAGCAAATATATACTAACCAAATGTATTAGAAAAGAAAATATTTGTCAATTTTCGGGTCGTTGAAGTTCGGTAACTCGCGTTACGCAAAAAGGACATGGTCAAAATCATGATGAATGTTAATGCGAATTATCCTCAAGCTACACCATGCTGACAAAACTTTTCATTTTTTTCAATAGATATTAGTATATTTGTAACCTATCAACTAAATCAAAGTGAAGAATAAATGAACAAATAAAATACAGGGAGCGTTTATGTCGGTAACTCGCGTTATAGTTTGTCCGTCAAGATATATTTCGAATTTTCATACCTTTTCTGTGACGTCAGACTGAATTTTATTGTTACTTTAGGTGTGATTTAATATTCTAAAGATTATCCAATTGGAAAAATTGCAAAATATATCATAGTTCTCTGTCAAAGTAAAAAAAAAAAAAAAAAAAAACTTTTAAAAATTGCATGTAGTCCCATGTGCTTCAATATATGTAAAGTTTTGATTCTTCTACAAGGACGTACAATTTGAAGGTAAAGTCAAAATTAATCTGTGTCCCCAATATAGGGCAAGTCCACGCTATTTGTTCCCGAGATGGTGATTTTTCGACTTTTTGACCACTTTTGTGTCAAGAGTGTCAGTGGGTTTATAAAGGTAAACATAATGTGTCATATATCACCATGAAGGGTGTGACATGAACTTAATGCAAATGAGGTCAAAAAGTCATTTCAAGGTTATATGACGTCATAAGGCTCATTAATATTCATGAAGAAAATATAAAATGCATTAAAAATGCTATTTTCAACCATTTAAAAAAAAAAGAGGTTTGTCATAGGAGTACAACCAAAAAGTATGTATTTTCTGTTTTTATATTTTCTTGGCTAACTCTGGTGAAAATATCACGAACCTAGCACATAGCTTTCCATATTTTTAGACTTAAAATATTCAGGTCTCAGAAATAGTCTCACAAAAGTTACTGAGCCGATGTAAAATCATACATTTTTATTACCCACCGTCCCACCATTAGAAATGAAACAAAATAAGTTTTTCTTACATTTGTGTTTTGTATTATGTTTCTTTTGTTTTATCAGAGAGATTTTTTAACAAAAGATGTTTCTACGCCTTGGCTACACCAATTGTTTAATAAAAAATATTACAGGGAATAATTGTCCCGTGTGTTACTGTCCCGTTTGTTACCTGATATAGTTTTTGATACTTGAACTTTGCCAGAAAACTCGAAGTTGCATTAACGTTAAAATATGTCCTTACAATGTTTATTACATGTTTAAGAGGATATGACTCTGCAAATTTAGATCTACTTTTTAAATTCAAAGTTATATGTGAACAAATTCAAAATTTGAAAACACCATTTTTTTTTGCGGTCCCGTTTGTTACCGACGAATAAATGATCATAAATTAATTATGAATTGAGTTATTACAACTTTTTTTAAATGTTTTTGTTGAACATTCTTAGTACCTTCAGGAATATACCAAAGGATTGAGATTTCATTTAAGATTTTTCAAACAAGCCCTATTTTTGCCTCTGAATGTCCCGTTTGTTACCGCGCAAAATAGCTTGGACTTGCCCTAAAATAATAATTTCAGAATAGTTTGAAGTCCAAAATACAACCTGAATTTGAGATAAAGCAAAAAGAAGAAAACAACAAATGTCCTCCCGAATGGCCCCTATGGATATAATGTCAAAAGTGTTTACACTGAACACTATGCCTATTTAAATGTAATTTTCTAAACCAATCTCGATATACTTAGTAATGCTAAATCTTCAGTGGCTATGCCAGGCAATTAATTTTACGTATCTTGCAGGAAAACACTAAGATAATGATAATATGGTTTTACATGCATGTATAGGGTAATTTGGGGTAAATGGAACACTTAAGCATTTACGTAAGCATTACAAAAAAATAAAATACTCAATAAAGCAATCATATACCTCATTTTAAAGTTTATTTAGATATAAACGTTTTATAAATGTTTTGGTAAAAATTTCCGCCAAATGAACGTTAAAGGTGACAGTTAATCATTACTACTCCATTGTCCCACTTACCCCGTCAAGTTGGGGAAATTGGTACAGCATAATACAAGGAATAAAATGTGGTTTAAAAGTGAGAAATTTCTAAGATGTCATAAGAATTAATTACCAAACTATTTTATCAAACAAATATCACGACTCATTATTACTCTTTTTCCTGTATACATTCCAAGTGATAAAAAATATGATTTTTTTTTCAAACAAATCACAGCTCGATAGCACTGTTTAGATGTGTGATTCTGTCAACAAAGCAAGTATATCTTTCGTCCTTCACACCCCCCCCCCCTTTTTTTTTTTATGAAAGTAAACAAAAGATACAATATAAAAATAGATCTTATTTCTTTCCCGCATTACAACTTTCTTCATTATCATATCCAAACTTTACGAAAACTAAAGTTTTAAAGTCTGCATAATTCAACAATATCAGTGCCCCGTTTAAGACAGCAATAAAAACCCATTTGCTATAATTTATGACGTATAGGGTAAATTGGGAAAGTGGGACACATAAGTATTTGCGTACGCATTATAAAAGATAAAATACTCAATAAAGCAATCAAATCTCTCATTATAATATAAACGTTTTAGAAATGTTTTGATTAAAAATTTATCCAAATGAAGGTCAAGGTGACATTTTTAACGTATTTTAATTACCCCGTTAAATTGGGCTAAGTGGGTAAATGTCATGCAATGAACCAGGCGCGGATCCAAGAAAATCGATTGAATGCATTTCGGGGCCCAATTGTCTGGGGACAAAAGCGGCTCTATTGTGTTTACGCATGGGCCCGGCAAATTCATTGTGTGACTCCGGTCTGCGTCCGCTACTGATGAACTGTGATATAAAAGTGCAGAATGAAGATCTTAGTCTTCAAAACTTTGTTTATAAATCTAAATACTATTGAAATTGGTGCGTCCCACTTACCGCAAGCATGTGGGATGAATGGGACAGTTCAATTAAAACAATAGCTGTAAGTCTCTTGTTTATATCATATTTCACTTTAGATTATTTTCTAGTATTAAATGTATTTTGTGAACAATTTAAATGCCAAGTTACCCCCAAAACAAAAGGGATCTTAAAACACAAGGACCAGTTTACAGTTCACCATGATTTCTAAAATAGCTAAGTGACAATTATTTTATATCAAGACGTGAGATGTTACAGATTTTTAACGATTATTTTCCGATAACTGTCAATTCTTTTCCTAAACAAGCATGTAATTTGTTGCTAGATGTATGTTTATTCACGCTAAAATAGTTCCTCCACTATGGCATGTCTTAATCACAGGCATATTATGGAATTCCCCCAAAGTGTCTCACTTACCCCAGTGTCCAACTTACCCCCAAATTACCCTATATGGTTTTTACAAAGTTACCTGTAATGGCCTCTAGTGTACAATCAAATGAAAATTTATTGTATTAATAATAGTTACATTTATATAGCGCTTAATACATATATCCCCCTTGGTGTTTCAAAGCGCTTAAATAGTGTTAACTATTTATTACCCGGTTTAGCTAGGCTACCCGAAAGGTGCCCACATGCATTCAAGGAATCGTTTCCTACAGGTACCCATTTTCACCTGGGTGAATTTGAACACTCACAATTTTGCAAGACTTTTTCAGAACGATGGGGTTCAGCGATGCGTGATATTGGTGAACTGAGGAACATATCATTAGAATTGTAATGAGTTGCACTTTACAGTTATATAAATTTCCCAATCACTATTGAAACATTATTTAAATTGTTAATGATTAAACTTGGGTTTCTTTTATGCGATATACCCGGTACTACTTGATATAAAACTTGGATGGAGAGGTTTCCTGATGTGTGATGAAAAAATGCTCATATCTTTGTGATTATTGAACCACATCACATAGAATTTCATCCAGTAGCAGAAAATGAATTGTAGTTAACGGGTGTAGAGATATAAATAATATAATTTTGTATTTTTGATACTATCCATCTAAAGTGCCATTTGCATTTTTGGTGGAAATAAAGCATCAAAATAATGGCAAAGGAAGTTTCAGGGTCAGCGGAATCTGTACGTTGACATGGCATTGCTCCGGCGACAAATATTGTGCCAGGCTTGCATATAATACGGTTGCGATAGGGTCTTTTTTATGTTAAATTTAGGGTTAAGTTTAGTGCAAGGTTTGAGGTTGAAATATTGGTCATTTGATGGAATTCATAGTGCGGAGGACATTTTGAGTGTCGCCGGAGCAAATGTCAAGGCATAAATGTTAGCTTGTTTCATCCCCATGGTAGGTTAGGCCTACCTGTCACCAGGGGAGCGTTTCATGAAAGGACTTGTCGGACGTTTTATCCGACAAACAGTAATTATAAGTTACTGAAATGCATGTATCTGATTGACTTAGAGCAAATTTGTCGGATAAAATGTCCGACAAATCCTTTGATGCAATGCTCCCCTGATCCTTGACGGCGGTGGCTGTTGAAGGGGCGCACCATCGAAGACATTGCCAACATCCACCTCCAACTGTTTCTGTCCTCCACCGCTTTTTGGGAGTCTGCCAGTTTCATCCCGGTCCATTCCCAGATATTGTCTTCCCACCTCTTTCTCTTTCTCTCTCGTCTACGGCCACCTCGATCCAACTGTTCCTTTTAAGATTATCTTTGAAAGACCTGTTGAACGGGAAACCTGACTGCACCACTTAACTTTCTTTTCATTACTACTGTAAGGAAGTTGTCATGAGGTCCAATTGCGTTGTTGATCATGTTTAGAACAGCTTCATTGGTGATGTGGTCCGTGAGGTGGATGCCTAATATTTTCCTATACACTCTTAAAAAAATGAGTAAAATCTTACCCAATATTGAGCAAAAAGGTAACTCGCGTGAAATTGAGTAAAAAATATTACTCATGCGTTGAGCTAAATGTTACTGACTAAAAAATATTACTCATGCGGTTGAGCTAAAAGTTACTCAGAAAAGAGTAACTTTTAGTCATCTATGTATCATTCCTAATCCTAGCTTCGAAAGGAGTAAACCATTAACCATTAGTTTACTCATTTTCTTGCGAGTTACCTTTTGACTCTGTTAAGAGTAAACAAAATTTACTCCGTTGGGAGTAAAGCATTAGTTTACTCCGTTGGGAGTAAAGCATTAGTTTACTCATTTTCTTGCGAGTTACCTTTTTTTTTTTACAGTGTAGCATTTTTTCTCGACCGCAAGGATCCTTCGCTGAAGTTCTGCAGTGAGTGTTCATGTTTCACATGCATACAGGAATACTTACATTACATGGAAACGCATCAGGAAGATTTTTGATCGGAGCCGGATGTTCTTATTTCTACATATGGGTTGGAGCTTTGTTATCACACCTGTTGTCTGTGCTATCCTTGCCAAGATTTCAGATTTCGATCCTTCATCTGATATGATTTAACCAAGGTATTTTAACTTGCTTCGGCCTACCGATTCCAATCTTTTCCCGCCGGCTTTGATGTCATAGGTGATGCCTCGGGTACTGTTTGTCATTCTTAACCCGTTGTATACTGGGCCCGCATATATGCGGGCTGAATAATTATAGAACAACCCTCTTGTCGACCGTTTATTTCACTCATAATTGCATAAACATATAAAGACCTTATATCATTTAAATCATCTGAGTTTAATCTATTTAAAGCTGCCTTTGTTTCACCTTTAATGATAAGAATTTCTTGCAAGCATGCTTGACAAATATGATTAATTTGGCTTTGTAAAAAAGTTCTCAGTATACAACGGGTTAAGGGCCTGTCCCACAGGAGGCGATCGTTTTGGCGACAACCTATGCATGTTAGAACCTGTCAGAATCGTGTTAGAATCGTAGGTGACCGAAGATCGTATACGTATCTACGACTCTGTCTACGATAGGCTACGACATCGACTTGCTTCCACGCAAACAATAGACCAACAATAGCTTGTATCCGATAATACAATAGCCTCGACCTTCGCGGATCTCACAGCTCGACTTCTCTCGTCGCAGCTTAAAATCAACCAAAATGTGAACTTGCGCACTGTGGCGATCCTTGCGACTGACACAGGCGATCGAGTGTTTTCTACCTGATGGCGGCCTGTCGCCTTTATATTCGTGATAGTCCTCTCAGTCGCGCATTATAATTTGGGTCGTGAGTGATTTTTGAAAATTTCAAAAATCAGCGGCGACTTTACAGTATCTGAATGGGTGGCCGATCCGAATTTTGATGAATGGAGGTGGCGACCAAGGCCGTAGCGGCTTAAATTTCACTGGCCTTTCGGTTCAGCGATGCGTGCAACGTAAGCTGGAGCGCGGCAACCTACAACTGGCCGCCGTTCCGCTCTGCTAAACATGTTCTATCTGGCGACAATCTACGATAGCACCTTGTCGCGACAAGAGAAGACAGGCTACGGTCATTGACGTCAACCCAACTGACGCCGGCTATTGTTTAACTTGTTGAGAAACTAGCGGCGAACAGAATTTTACTACGTATTTGTTGGCGACAGACGCGTTAATTCACGATCTTATAGGCGATTGGACCTGCGCATGGTGGCGATGGGTACTAAAAAGTAGTTCGCAGGTTGTCGCCACAACGATCGCCTTCTGTGGGACAGGCCCTTTATCAGCATCAATTTCCATGCCGAATGCTGGTGTCGCTTTGTCATGCTGTTCCACCAAGATGGCGAGCTCTTTTCGCTTCCTGTAACTCCATCAATATCGTCTGCAAAACGGAGGTTTGTGATGGTTTTCCTCTAATGGACAATATCCCTTCATAATCTTCCAAGACATCTCCTATGATCCTTTCTAGGAGGGAAAACAGGAAGTTGTCAGGACAACTTCCTGGGGAAAAGGAGGCATCCCTGGCGTACTCCCACAGTCGTGCGGAACCATTCAGTCGCCTATAGTCCCGTTTAGCAGCACGGCGCTTGAGGCCATATTGTAGAGTTGTTCAATCACTCGTGCAAGGTTGTCGTTGATGTTATATTTCTCATGGTAGACCACAGAGACAGAGCAACATGACACACCCTGTCAAAAGCTTTACGGTAGTCAACAAATACATTATAAAGGACTTTTTGATGTTGGAGGTATTTCTCGTAGATTATTCTCAAGTTGAACATCTGTTCAATGGTGCTCCTTCCTGACCTGAAGCCTGCTTGTTCTTCAGGAAATGATGGTCTCTGCTACTGGTTCATAAATACTGGTTCATAAATACCAATACATTTCCTACATTTTAACCGTAGATCAGTACTATTCAGAGGACACGTTTGACAAACGGGGTGGAGAATTAAGGATCCCGTCGCAAGGTGCTACTCTCTTAATCCCTTCTGAAGCACTGGAAGAAGGTGTCAGTGAAACAATTAGTTTGGAGGTTCTAGGAGACATACCAGATGATATTCAGCTGAGATGTGATGAGATGGTGGTAGCCAGCAGCTTCCAATGTCTACCTTCAGGGTTACAATTTGCAGCAGGGAAACCAGCCAAGTTGACGCTACCACACTGTGTTAACCTCATTGATCCTCAGAAGGTACAGGTCGTACTGTACTATTGGACCCATGGTAAGAATTATAATTAAGAACATGACACTTTGTTGAAATTAATTAATTTCCATCCTGTCTCCATCGCTCACGAGATTAAAGTAAATGCCTCTAATCAATTAGGAGCAAAACATATGTCAGTACCACAACGGCAATTTTGTATTTTGCACAGTTTTTTCACTTTGTTGTCTTGATTATGGCGAGCAACTACCTTTTCAAAGAAATGTTCAACTTGAATAAGTACGCTAAGAGTCTGAATTTTTCAAAAATAGGAATAACTTATTGCAAAGGGAAAAAAAGTCCTGTCACTTGTGTCAATTCGAAATCCTAGTCAGATGAAATTCCTATACAATATGGCCAATTTTGCTCTCAAAATAGCTCATCCGCCGCATAATCATCTTCCTGGATAACGCATAATTATATTACAGCTTACTGTTCGGGCAGTTTTTAAAAGCTTGAATTCTCAGCTTTCCAAAGATGGTACATTCATTTCGATTGGTTAAGAAAAAGTCCTGTCACTTTGAACATTATCACAATAGAATCTTTACTCGATGGGTCGATATTTCCGCATATCACATGCCTATCGCATGTGGACGGCGTCTTCGCAAGAGGTGACAAGATCACTATTTATATCAATAATCGTTTGGAACATCAATCTATGTGAAATAAAGATTCTGATTACAACTTCAGCACAATCGGGTTATAGGCTTGCCAGAATGTCTTTTTCCCCAATCTGGTCTGAAGCATCTACCTACGAAAACTATGATAAAAGTTCAATTATTTCTTTCATGTCCATGAGTATTTTGCTCAAACAGATCGACGGACAAATACCATTCAACCACAGGGAAGTTTTCTTAGGCGAGTTTTTGTACGCTAAGTAATAATGACATGCAGTTGTCAACTGTTCGCTTCCCGTCGTCAGCGCGGGTTTAGTTGACATTTATGTGGAGCTGTATAATTTTCTGCGCCGCTCAGCTGTATTTCCACTAAACTCATGAATGCAGTGTTGCGTTTCCCCTCCCCAAATAATGGACGCGTCTTTATGTTAAGATTTAATGCCATACGTTAGATTTATATTTCACGTGGAGTAAAATTGATATGATATATTTTTTTTTCTTAATTTAATTTTTTTTTTTAATGCTCTCTACGTTGTTGATAAAGGAGAAGATGGGAAGTGTAAAGCAGAACGAGTCCCACAGTCATCAAGAAGCTGTCGGGTTACTCATCACTACATTGAAATATCTCTGGAACACTTTACACGAGGATTCCTTGCCTTCATCATAGATTGGTGGTACATGAGTGGCAAGCAAGTATCTTTCATGCCATTTCTGCCACGAACAATGACACAATCAAGGATCGTTACATTGGAGTTACGTATTGTCAACAAACCCCATGATACTGATTGGGTATGTCATAAACATGTACTAAATTTACGTTTTTCATATCAACATAAGAGATTGCTAAAGCTATCTCCAATTGATCCTAGATAATTGCTGATATTGATACAAAAGAATATCGAATGTGGTTAGCAGTTAACATGACTATAGAACAGTTTAATTATTATTATTTAATGTGATATAATCTTCACCCCAATATCATAATTAACCCTCAGTTTTCAGCATCACACAATGGTTTTCCAAAAAAAACTTAGAATTCCCTGGATGAATTCGAATACCTAGGAAATCCATGTTACAGTACCGAAACCAAATGTTACCTTGTATAGTGTCTGTACTTCATCTATTATATTTTGAAATATTATTATGTTTAACAGAGAGCTATCCATAACGTAAAAGGTGACACATATCAACCAGCAAAGGATGATGACGATATAATGACTGTCAAAGATGAAGACCTGAAAGTCAGATGCAAACTCCATGCAACCGAGGCCGATGAGAAGGTATGAGTGACATTCATGTTTAAAGATAGGCCACAACTCGTCGTAGGCTACGGGGCACGTGCCATCAACGTAGTCTGCGTTGTATGTACAATGCACGCACAGGTCCTGGGTCAACTTCTGCGATTCCTGCGTTTCTGTAGTAAGGGTACTGTAAAAACATCCTGTACGTCGTACATGCATTGTACCTGCGAGATACCTGCGCTGAACGAATTTTCTACGAAATCCATAGTAGGGAGTTGCACGTCGATGGTACGGCGAGTTGTGACCGCCGCATAAGGTACATTAAAGGGGAATCCAACCGAATTTGTACACAAATTTTCAGATTTCCCCATTTTCTTTCAAAATATGTATTCTTTACTTCTGAGCTCAAAATATGTCATGGGAAAATATATTTCACACAACATATGTTGAGCTCAAAAGGAGGTGAGATATATTTCGAAAGAAAATGGGGAAAATCTGAAAATTTGTGTACAAAATGAATGGAGACTCTGAGTTGTCCATAAGATCGGCCATTTTTAAGCCGATGATACCAATTTGAGGATCCCCATAGAAGGAACAACTAGACTTTTCAAACTTCTATAACTTTATTATTTTATAACCGATTTTTATGAAACTTTTTTTAAGATTGCTCCTCTCATTTTCCTCTTTCCTGTAAGGTTTACTCTCTCCTTGGGTTAGATTCCCCTTTATTCTAAACCAAGTTTATCTGTCAGTGGGTGACAATAAAACGAGTCATTGTAACTAGATAATTAACTTAGAGTACATCCCACACGTTAGTTTGAGTTTAAATTATTACTCTTTGGGCCGTACCCTGAATCGAAGTTTACAATACATTACCTCGGTCCAGGCTTGAACGGAAAATAGGATCGCATAATAATAGCACCGCGCTCAATTTCATAGCGACCTCACGTGCAAACTTAACATCTAGAATTGAAACGAAGGGCTATAATTTCACATTAGAAATCTATCGAAATTCTGTATACATTTCGAAGCCGTAATTAATTCAATACAACAATGCTGTTTGTCCATATCCCTTGTCATTTTCTAAAATTGTTGACGAGTATCATTAAAGAAGGGGTCCAAACTGACATTCAGATGGTTTGAAATGTAAAGTAAAATATAAAAAGAAAAAATTTCATCAAATCGGATGAAAAATAACGAAGTTGTGATTTTCGAAAGATTTGCATTTTTTCGATAAAATATGAATATAACTCTTTCATCGAAAAAAAAATTGAACATAGTCTCATGCATATATTCAATGAGCGAGCTGATGATGTCATTGATCCACAACTCCTAATATAATTCATTTGTCTGATCTGGGATCAGAACTTCGACCCCCCCCCCCCCCCCCCAAAAAAAAAAAAATAAATAAATAAATAAATAAATAAAATAAAAAAAAAATAAAAATATTAATCTTTAAACTTTTGATACTGTGACATCAGCTGCTCTCCTATGTGTTTTGTAATGTAAATTCCATAAATTGTTGAGTGCGTTTTTCCTCAGACGAATATTGTTTGTTTCACTTATGCTATCGGTATTCAACATCATTAAAATCAAAAACAACATCATTATACATGCCTCTATAAAATAAATATATTCCATTATCAAGAACCATGAAAACGGCAAATTTTTAAAATTTACATATACAGTACAAGGGAGAGCAGCTCGCAAGTGACGACACAAAATAAAAAAACTTCAAATATTAAAATCTTTTTTTCATGCATTTTTGAAATCCAATCGAATTCCAGAGTATACTTTACAGGCCTTAATGTTAGCATATTGATTTGAAGAAAAAAAAATAACATGATGGCTTTCATGAATATACCTCCTTCATTGATTTCGTGTTTTGAAAATGAATTTAATATCTATATATATAACAGAACGTTCCTAGAGCTTTGCTTGAAACCAAGATAACCGTATACTTCAAATTGGATTTCAATGGAAAACCAGATGACTTACCAGTGACGTTCAACATAATCCACTCTGAGCTTGATATGGAAATCATGTTCACATCAAGATTCAATGAACCTGCAGGTACGTTATTATTACACTTCAATTTTATAACTCAATAGTTTATATATATAGTTGTTTAATATGTATTAATGACTAAATCGAACTGTAATAAGTTATATCCACTCTCGGACAAGGAATAAGTCACATTAAACATTTTGTTTACATGCGTTTATCCATGATATTTAATAAGAGAAATCCTTCGCATGTTAATTTTGAGTGGTAAACACAATTTCCTAACTTTATATAAATAGTGGACACTCTAGAATACAATATACTGAATTAAAATTTGTACGGCGTGTACTAAATTTTACCGAGTGCATGTTTATTTCACCAATGCCACAGGCCGATATATTTTCACGAGGGATAATAGTTTGTGTAAATGTAATAGAAAATATCGAAATATCATTTCGTTCACATTTCGAAATTTTCAAATGACTTGAAATTCACAGAATGTGATTATTGCTTTTTATATAGTCATTGCGCATACCTAATCAGTGTAAATATTTTAGTTTATTGAACACGACACCCCTTTGTGGTGAAATTGCATTTTTTTTTCCTCTCAAATAGTCCAAAGTGCCCTTATTTTGGCAATTTTGAGCATTTTAGATTGATAAGTGTATAAACAATAAATGAATCATAAAGCATATTTATTCAAACTCGTTTTTTCAAAGTTGGATGAATTTATTCCCACCAAGCAAACCTTGGATAACACCACAAATAAAAGCAGTTATTATTGAAAGAGAGAGGGCCTTCGTGAAAAATGATAAACCTTTATAGCGTAATCTCAGAAATAAAGTAAATAGACTAATAGTTATAGTGCCAAACAGCAATATAATGACACACGAGTATCTCATCTAAAATCCACAATCTGGCAGATAGGTATAAGCAGATTAAAATAATTACTAAAAGGAATAATACATCACCTGTAATAGCCGTACCTGGTGTTGAACTTAACGACAATGAGTATTGTTTTAAGACAGCTGATGCAATTAATAAGCATTTTATTAGTATAGCGTCAGATCTAGCACCGTAGGATAGAAGTTGTTTACCAGCTTTCTTATCTTCCCCTTGTGTATGCCCTGAAGTTCAACCTTATGAAGTTTATACTATGCTAAAGAAAATAAAATGCAAAAAAGCAGGTGCAAAGGATTGTTTACCTCCTCGTTGAATTGAGCCATCCTCTTGCCAATATTCTTAATATGTCATTTCTGCAGGGATTAGTAATTAGGCAATGGAAGAAAAGCCAGGTTATTCCCATAAAAATCACAGCCTCCAACAATAAAGGAACTTTGACCTATCTCTCTTACTAGTAAATTTTCAAAAATTGCTGAGTCGTTTGTTACTAAATGGTTATTGGATGATATATCTGAATTTATTGACATCCATTAACATAGAAGCAGACCAGGTCTATCAACTACTCATTATTTGGTTAAATTATTGCATTGTATATTTGAAAATTGTGAAAAATTAAAATCTGTTTCTTCTATTGTTTGTACGGATTTTTCAAAAGCGTTTGATAGACTCGACCACAACATCTCGATTAAAAAATTAATTGAATATAATGTTAGACCTTGTATAATTGAGTGGATAATTATTTTTTTTTTAAATAATCGTTCACAGTCTGTTAAATATCATGGTCTAGTATATCCTTATATTACAAATAATGCTTGGGTGCCCCAGGGCACAAAATTAAGCCCAATTCTATTTTTGATTATGTTTAATGATGCATGTCAAAATGATTTTTTTTACCGTATTTAAATACGTCGATGACCTTACCTTAGTTGAAAATCGTTTATTACAAACTCCATCTGTATTGCAGACTCAACTGGATGCACTAGTTAACTGGTCTTCTGACAATCATATGAAACTAAATCCCAATAAATGTACTGTTATCAGAGTAACCTTTGCAAAAAATCCTGATGTATTGTGTATTGGAGATACTTACCTGGGGCCGTATTCATAAAACCCTCATAAGCCTAGTTAGCAACTAAATTGACCGAAGTTCCACACTACGTCAAATTTATTATTCACAAAACCCTCATAAGTTTTTCTGGTGTGTCAATAGGTATTTTCTTTCACATGCTTGGTATGAGCTTATTCAACCTCCACAAATATCAATAAAAGAAGCTCCAGTTGAAAAATGTAGATGGTGACAACATTCATGATTCTATTGTTACCAGACACATTCCTTCAAAGCTGCCAACCGACTCTAGTTAGCAACTTAGAATTGTTATTCACAAAACCTTAATTGCCTTAGTTGTCACACAATTTCCTGCAAAAAGATATAGTTGATCATGAGCACCTATAGCGTTTTATGGTGTAACTTATTTTACCCTTGAATTTGAGTTTCTAAAGCGATATTGGCGAGATTTTCAGTTTTATGTTAGTTTATTTATAATTTCAAATGAACAATCCACTAAATGTGTATTTCAATATTGTTATTTTCTAAGATATCACGTTTTTCAAAATCAATGATAATTTATGGTAAGTTAACCTGATTATGCCTGATTATGAGGTCTGAAGGATGAGACTAGCAAGACAAAACCTTTAGGCCCGAATTCACAAACGTGGTTTAGTTAGTCCATGGTCTAAATCAATTGTTTAAACCACGGATTTAGACCATGGTCTAAATTTTGGTATTCACAAACCACCTGATTTAGACCATGGACTAACTAAACCACGTTTGTGAATTCGGGCCATAATGTGGAAAAGTTTGATGGGCTGACTGCTCAAGACTGCACATTGCATAAGACTAAAAACAGATGTCTCTATTCTTTGTATCTGTATTCAATCTATTATATTCACATTCTTTTATTGTATATTTCACTGTTGTTATGCATATGACCAATCTGGAATATCAACTACTTATTGGGGTTCTTAGTAAGGTTTTGTGAATAACAATTTAGGTGTATGCTACTTGTTGACTTTGGACTTGTTATTTTTCCATGAGTTAGGTGTATGCTATTTGTTGACTTTGGACTTGTTATTTTTCCATGATTTAATGATGGCGAGAAGGGTTTTGGAGCTAGAAGAGCTACGTAGAGGGTTAAGAAGGGGAAAGAATCTTCAGAGATAGGATAAATGTACTGGAGTTATATAACGATGAAGAACTTTTTCAAAGATATAGGTTTGGAAAAAATATTTCTTTCGCCAAAAATATATCCGAGAAGCAAACAAAATCCAAAAATCTGAAATTTGACAAATGAAAAATAAATAGAAAAGTCCAATGCTTGCTCCCCCCCCCCCCCCCCCCCCTCCCCGATAAGGATGGACCACGGAAGATATGAAGGAATGGGTAATTAATGGGAGCAAACATGTTGCTAGACAAACCCTCATTATTTATGCAGGATAGTATGCATGAACAAAGAAATTGCAATGTATTGTGTTTGTGTGTCCGTGTGTGGGAGGGGTTTGCATATTTCCAGTGCAGTTCACATGTTTTGGTCATCTGAGTGACTATAGAATAATTGACCACCTGCAGCATGGCTGTAGTTACTCATGCAAATTATGATCTATTGTGAGGTTGCCTTTATATCAAATGAGAAAGTTACTTGATAGCTAGTTTAAAAGAAGGGGATTTATCTCTTAGCTAGGGCCTAGTTGGCAACTGACTTATGAGGGTTTTATGAATATGGGCCCAGAAATATACAAATACTGTTAAAATACTTGGCGTTTACATTCAGTCAAATTTGAAATGGGGTGTACACATATCTGATATTATAAAAAGATGAAACAAAAAATGTTTATGTTTAGAATGGTCAAGCAGTATAATCTCCCAATTTTTGACCTTATTCAAATATACACAGGATATATATATATTGTATCCAGGTTTTTAATGAAGGATTGACTATAAAACAAGTAGGAGATTTAGAAAGAATTTTTAAAAAAAGAGTGTGTAAAATATGCTTGGCATAAATTATATAAACTATGAAAATGCGTTAATAAGATGTGGATTGGAACGGTTACAAACAAGAAAAGAAAATATATGTATTACGTAGGTGGTTTGGCCAAATCTCTTTGTGGACAAAATCCCTCTAGATGGTACGGCACTGGTGTCAAAGAGGAAGACTGTTACAATCTCTTTAAGACATGTTCCCAATTATTAAACAATTTAGGTGTAAAAACCGACCGTTTCAGAAAAAAGTTCCATACCATTATCTTATTGACCTGTTAAACTCCAAGTAATGTACATATTCGCTAATTTATCTGAAATGTGTACATATATATATATATAATATATATATATATATTATATTATATATATATATATATATGTACGCGGAGGACAACTCCCGGCGGACAATCCCGAGGACAGCTCCCCCGGAGGACAGACTCTCCCGAGCGACAACTCCCGCCGCACCGAAGACATCTCCCCCGGAGGACAGGTCGCTCCCCCACAAGGACAACTCCCCCGGAGGACATCTCCCCGCCGATGAAAACTCCCGGAGGACAAGTCCCACAGAGGACATATCCCCGCGAGTAACAACTCCCCCCAGAGGACAACTCCCCCGGAGGACAACTCCCCTGGAGGACAATCCCCCGAGGACGACTCCCCCGAGGACAACTCTCCCCGCGAGCACAACTACCCCGCAGGACAAGTCCCCGGAGGACAACTCAACCTTCCGGATAACAGATCCACATGCGCTTGTATAACTTTTGCTCCATTTGCGATTTGTTTTTTTGTTTTTGTTTTTTTGCTTTTTATTTTTTAAACCGAAATAGCCATTTATGGAAATACAAAATCTTTGGCAATTTTTTTTTTTTTCCGGGCGAAGGCTGTATAAAGTTTGGCAGCTATAGAGGCGTACTGCTATTGGAACGCGAATTTTATCGTCCAAAAGAGAGAGATATATATCAACTTTAATCTTAAATCTCCATAGGAAGATGATCTGATTAGATTTAGAGTATGTACGTCAAGGTCAGGCCCGTAACTAGGATTTTGCGAGGGTGTTCGTGATCTGACTCGAAGCAGTATATTTTACTTTATGGTTCTTTTTTTGTTGTTATTCTTTTACAAACGGTGACGATTATCTTTCTTTAGCCAAAAAAAAAAAAAAAAGAAAAAGAAGAGAAAAAAAAAGGATTTTCAATCGCGAATCGTCAGGGTGAAAATTTATCACACTGTCTTCAATTATACAAAAATACATGTACATAATTTGAATACAAGGGTTTTGGTTCTCGTTTTGTTTTGGCTTGTTTCAGCAAATGTTTTAGAATTATAAATGTTTTCATCGGATATGTTGACGAAATACTGAAAAATTGGTTGATATACCGAGATGTTTTAATCTTCATCTACTTCTGGAGATATTTTCATACTAACACTAGTTGCAATAACACCCTCTTATGATAGCGATGACACGGCATGAATGCAAAGCTTTGCAAGTGCATACTTATGAACACACACCGTTCAGATTATAACAATTGTCTGTAAAATCTTAAACCCAATGTCAATGATTGCATTATTCCTTGAAAAATGACAAACAAGTGATGATGTTGGAACTGAGTTTTGTGAATTTCTTTTGATTGATAAATAAAAAGTGTGTTCTTCGTTTAAACTTTTGCGCCCATTCTAATGTTGTTTAGGGGTGTGTTAATTATTAATTATCGTGGCTCACCTCCCCCCCCCCCCCCTTGGCGTGAAGACGACTAGAGATATTAGTGCCAACTCGCCCTTCCTGCCTCTTTTGCTACTTCCTGCTAGGTTATGTTTTAAGTTCCCCATTTGGCATCGCTTACCTTTTTTTCAACATTTCTTTTATTTTATTTTGCATTATCTTTCCTTTCCTGAGGGTCACATTATTCGCTTGGGGTACCTCTGAAATCTGCCAAACCTAACAGCTGACAAACACCTTTTGAGGGAAGGAGTAGAGTAGTTCATAAGATTGAAAGGGGTGGTTCCAATGGATGATTAGCAATTTAACAAACACCATTACCATCCTCGCTTGTCATACAGAAGGGTACTCCAGTGCGGAAAGTAATGGTAATATATTGTAACAGAAAGAAAAACCAAGGGCTTGGCATAAAATCATATTATTATAAAGCATTTAAAGTTAGGGGAGATGTCATCCGGGAGTTGTCTTGGGGACCTATCTTCCGGGGGAGATGTCCTCCGGGGGAGTGTGTCCTCCAGGGGAGTGTCCTGCGGGGGAGTTGTCCTCGCGAGGGAGCTGTCCTTCAGGGGGTGTTGTCCTTCGGGGAAGTTGTCCTCCAGGGGATTTGTCCAGGGGGAATTGTCCTCCGTGGGAGTTGGAGTTATGTCCCTGGGGAAGCTGTCCTCCGGGGACTCGTCTCCGGGGGAGCTTTCCTCCGGGGGAGTTGTCCTCCAAGGGAGTTGTCCTCCGGGGGAGTTGTCCTCCGGAAAGCTGTCCTCCGGGAGTTGTCCCCGGGGGAGTTGTCCTCCGGGGGAGATGTCCTAGAACCATATATAATATATATATATATATATATAATAAATCTAGTTTCATTTCTACAAATGTATGTATTTCTATACCTAAGTATTTTTTAAATCAATTTTACATGTATGTTTTGTTATTGATTGATTGATTGATAAATGGTTATTGGTTCAAAACAACATCATTGCGGCAAAGCCGAATTGCGATGCATTTACAAATAAAAATACATATAAATAATCATACAATAATATATAATACATGAAAGATAAATCTTAACATCTAAAAATGTATGCGTTTAAATAAACGATATTCATATTCAGCAAATTCAATTATTAAGTATATTCAATTAGATGAAGTGTATAACAATTTGGATTCAATTTTTGTACGGCTAATATAATTATTATGTATGTATAATAAATGATATTAAACATGTACATTATATGATTATTATAGTTATTACAACACTGATACATGTGAGGGGAAAAAGTCCAGTATAGTGAGGTTTTAAATCCAAATGTCTGAACATGTGAATACAATCAAAATATTTGTTTATATAAATCAATAGAATTAATGTGTAACTATTGTTATTACTAAATAATTATGAATGTATGTATAAATTGCAAGTTGAATACTTAATAAGATGCCACATGTAATGTGTTTATATTTCATATGAGTAGACTATTTAATTTATATCAAACTCTTACTTCATCCAGATTAATAAGCACTTAATAAGAAATAATGGAAAATTAATTCATAGTAATAACTGAGAACCGTTACAAAATTGATTACACCAAAATGATAACAAAAATCAAAAAGCCCCGCCCTCCCCAAGGAAAAATACGATTAGTTGGTATTAATCAGTTTAAATTGAATGATTACAATAATTACTACAAACTGATATGTACACACAAAAAAAAAAAAAAAAAATCCAGTGTATTGAGGTTTTGAAATCAAGTACCCTGACATGAAATACAATCAACATATTTTTAAATATAAATTAATAGAATCATACAATAATTCATATTGATAATCACAATTCTGTTTATGAGTTCTGAAGAGATAAAGAGAGAGAAAGAGAGAGAGTGGGAGAGAAGAGAGAGAGGGTGTGATATATTTGAAAGAGAAACGAAGACAGAGATAATGGAGAGAGAGAGAGAGAGAGAGGAAAGGGAGGTGAGGAGGGAAGAATATAAGGACCATCGAGAGAATAGAAAAGATAGACAGAGAAAAGAGAGGGGAAGGGAGTAATTAAAGAGAGTGCATACAGATCCAATGGAGACAATAATACATTTTATCATTCTTTATAATCAATTCTGTCATTCAGAGCCTAGTGAGATACGGAACGGGACTGTTTCTGTATTAGCAGTTTTGCATCGCACTTCAACACACTTCACTTTCCTCTTGTGTTGAGGATTGTCTGCGGCGGGGGCAACACGTGTGATTAAGTCTGTTTGAAGGGATCTGCATAGACTTGGCAAAATGTAACGCACAAACTCTTCCGTCTTGCCTCAAGCGAACTCATATTACATCGTTGCAATGCTTCTTGGTAGCATGTATAATGCTCCAGGATTATCCTATATGCACGCTTCTGGACGACGTTCAATGGCCAAGATCTGTTCCTTATTAAGGACCAGAACCATATCCGGAACGCCGTATTCGTACAGAACTGGTCTAACGAATGACATGTATATGGTGGACAGGTCTGGGATGACAACCGTGGTACTTGAGAGTGCGAGCAGGACATACAATCGGGCTGTTGGCGCGTGTTTTAACCATGTATTCAACGTGGGTATTCCCCGTAAATCAGCTTGGAAATAAGGATTCGCGAGAATTTTACAGTGTTATCATTCTTGAGGACTACGTCGTCCAGCGTGAGCACAGTTGGGCCTAACTGCTCGCTTCGAGAAACATACGTCCATCGTGACACATTCTTTTTAGGTTCAAGCGCATTTTACTAGTCCTTGACGCGGTCTTGGGGAGGCTGTGTAAGCGAAGATGATAACTTAGACTCCTTGCTTGACGGTCGCGTTTCCACTAATGTGAGATCGTCAACGTATTTGATTTGATGGATTGCGGCGTGGTGGTATTGGTCGTCTCCAGCTGCGATGTTGTTTCTCAGAGCATCAATTTATTAGTGCTAGAAAGATGGACGGGACCAATTTTTCGTTCCTTGTGGAACACCTGCATTGTGTTTGACACCACTAGATCTTTCTCCTTTATACTTCACTCGTATGCTACGATCACTGAGGAAATCGGCGAGCCACGAGACCAAACTCGAATCAACACCCATTTGGATGAGTTTGGTCTAACAATTGAATGATCCACTCGATCGAAAGCCTTCGAAAAGTCGGTCATTAATATAGTTGAGGCACTTCCACTGGTATCTGCATGCTTATGCAGTGTATGAAGTATTTCAATCAGGCAATGCGAGGTCGAAACACCCTTTTGGTTTCCAAATTGGGCTGGATCAAGCTTAGGTTGGAGGGAAACCATTACTTTCTTTGCAATAAAGTGTTCAGCTACTTTTGCAAAGTGGTCCGTGAGGGCAACCGTCGAAGATTCTCAATGGAAGCCGGAGAAGATTTGGGTATGGGAACAATATCCGCTAGCTTCACTGTGGGGGTACAGATGCCTGAGCGAAGGACGCGTTGATGATGTCAGTCAAAGGAGTAGTAAGTTCGTACGCGAAAGTACGTATGAATCTTGAAGTTATCCCATCAGGGCCGTGGCTTTCCGAGATTTAATAGCTTCAGTTGCTTGAAGACTTCCATGGCTAAAACCGAGTAGGCTTGGGGTGCCGGAAGGTAGGTTGGTAAGTGACGATTTGTCAACGGTCAGGGTCAGATGCGACGGACATGAACTGATCGCATATGGCGTTTGCAATAGCTTCGTGGTTGAGAGATCCATATTTGGAACTTTGATGTTCGTAGAGACGCTTTTACTACCCGACATAACACGGATATGCCGAAACAATTCGCTAGGGTTCGCAGTCTTCAGTGCTGAACCTTGGTCCAAATAGTGGTTTGATTTTGCCTTTGCTATTTCTCGCTTGACTTTATTCCGAAGTCTTTTCCACTCTTGTACTTTCCCATCTTTAAAAGCAACTTGACGTTGTTTCACAAGGTCTTTAATGTGAGGCGTGATCCAGACCTTGTCAGTTGAATGAGTTTTCACATTCCGCGTGGGGAAGAAACGATCTATGGACTTTGTGTAGGGTTTCGTAGAGGGCGGTGCACTTCTCAGTTGCACTAGCGGCATTATTGATCTCTGACCAATCGTGTTACTAATCCATCTTCCATAAGCCCGTGTTTGGCTATCTGACATTGGGCGAACCACACGTTTCTTGATGTATTACCACATGGTATGTGGTCACGTGGTCTGATCTTCACTGATCGGATGATCACTCAGTCCAATTGGAGAGATAATCTCTGCTTCTTGTACAGATTAGAGATGTTCATTATGACCTTGTCCAGTATGGCATCTTCACGGGTGGGTTGATTGACCCATTGGACAAGTTGATTGGACAAAATATTAGAAAGGTCAAGGCGGTTGAAGTCTCCCATGATGATCACTCCTGTATCTGGTGCTCTGTGAGTAGCTGGTCAACAGTGGAGCTGATGTGGTCGACCATAGTAGCAGCTACTGGACTGTTTGGTGGGTAATAGAAGACACCATCTGCAATTCTAGCCGTTTGTCGTGGGAGCTTAGATGGGCGGAGGCTCACCCAAAGTCCTTCTATTTTCCACTGGGACTTCAACTTTGGCGATTTGTTTGGCATTAAGGTGTTGCTTTGTAAACAATGCCACACCTCCACCGCGACGATCAGTCCTTGCTTGGAAAAGAGGGTCGTACCGGGAATTGTTGAATAGATCAATAGGCATATCAGAAGAAAGCCAGGTTCGCGCAAATCCGGCGAACGTCGATTGAGTTTATATCTAGGACGACATTCAACTCGTCAATCTTATTGTTCAGGGACGCGTGTTACATACATCATTGTTGGAAGCTGGGCTGAATGGACGGTTCACAGACGCAGTTTCTATGGGGATAGAGATTACCAAGGTTGGCTTTCCGTAACGGTGGGGTTTCCAAAATGGCGGGCCGGCTTGTAATTAAGTTTGTATGGGACGTTGTTTATGATCCCAAGCACGGCATCCCCTTTTTGTTACTTTGGCGATATTCAATTCTTTAAGCAATTGTTAATTTGTTAATGCCTTTATGAATTTTTTATTGTAAACATGCTCATTTCAGCCCTTCGGCTGTCAATCATGTATACTGCTTTTATTCAAAATAAACCATTCTTGAATTGAATTAAATTGAATTGAATTTATAACCGTTTCCATCCTCAAACTGTGATTCTAGATAGTTAAAATAATAATTCAAATTGTGTGCATTTTCCACGTTTTTCTTTTTCCGTATGATGATGTTGAGGACATTTAGTCACCAAATGTGACATTGATCAGTCAAACAATACCAAATTATGGAGCGGCACAGTGTGTCCCCCTAGGGCTTGTGAACGAGCAAAATACCATGGTCTCGATTGGGTTAAATCTTGCTGGACACATGCTTCCCAAAGTAATGTAGTTAGAGGTCGCCCATGGTGACTTGCAAACATACCATTTTTTAAATAGTTTGCTCGAGATGATTCCTACCTCCTTCCAAATGATAACCTACATGTTTCCCTACATTTTCCCTATTTGATTAACATTCTCCGCTATCTAATCACTTTACTGTCTTTGCTTTCACAGTTAACCCTAGCGCACCTAGTACATGTATGGTGGCACCTTTACCTGATTTGAAATTGGATAAATTAGGCGACGCTCTTGGTGATGACGCGGCTTTGAATACCTTGGGATTAAACATGGGTTTCCTTGAATCCCAAGTAAAGATGTACCTTGCTACAAACAGAGTTGATGGGATTGTGTCTTCTAGGGGCACTAAGAACATGCTGGTAGCATGGAGGAACAAGACTTCTGGAGCGGATCAGGTCAGGGAGCTTCGTAATGCCTTGATGAAATCAAACCTCAGTCATATTGCTGAGACATACCTATAATAATCAAAATCTTCCTGTAAGTGAAGATATACGTAGATGTATATTTAGAATCCCAGGTAAAGATGTTCCTTGCTACAGAGTTGATGGGATTGTGTCTTCTCGAGGCACCAAGAACATGCTGGTAGCATGGAGGAACAAGACTTCTGGAGCGGATCAGGTCAGGGAGCTTCGTACTGCCTTGATGAAATCAAACCTCGGTCATATTGCTGAGACATACCTACACTGAAAACCTAAACGGGTAGACCGACTAGCTTTAAAGCTAGTCGCAGTGATGCCCAGACTGACTAGCTTTAAAGCTAGTCGGTCACGACGGACTAGTTTTCCTTCAACACAACCCGGTTATTACGGACTAGCTTTAAAACTCGTCCGTCTCTACGAACTAGCTTGAAAGCTAGTCCGTCAAGTTAGTCCGTCAAGACGGACTAGTTTTAATGCTCGTCGCTCACGACGGACTAATTTTAAAGACCGACTAGTTTGACGGACTAGCCTAAAAGCTAGTCGTAGTGATGCCCAGACTGAAGAGCTTTTGAGCAGGACTAGCTTTACAGCTAGCAGGCCTGACAGCTAGTCGGTCATGGTGTAAAAGCTAGTCCGTCGCGCTTTTCTGCCGCGATGTTCTTGCTGCTGTCTTGACAGACTAGCATGACGGACGAGGTTAATATGGCTTCACCACTGGTCAGAGACGTCAAATCTGAAATATTAGAAGACATTATAAAGATACGATTAAAAACATGCATTTTGTCACAAGAATTTGAGCAAAAAATTTTAAAAAAATAAATAAAAAATAAATAAACATTTTATTATGATGATATAAATCAGAAGACAGGAATTAATACAGGAGGCACAATTAGTTAACATTATGGCAATTAACAAATAATGGGGGCACGGGGCCCAGGAGTCGCCGCCATGGCTTGCATCATCATGACTTTTTGTTGTAGGCCTACCTGCTTTTGCATTTTCGGCGTATGTCCTTGAGAGCCACTTCAGAATCCCAAAGTCGCGCCTCTAATCCAATATTCTTTTCTTTCAGATACAAGTAATCTAAAATGGCGCCTATATTCATTATTAGAATTAAATTTCAATTTTCATAATTTAATGTGATTGTTACTATCGTTGTTAATACACACAGTTTATAAATTGATTTGGCAAGACATAATTTTTCGCGTTGGTGATTATAGCATTAATCTATGTGAAAAAAATAACGCTATCTGTGAACTGAAACATAAGGAATTAAAAAAGAGTACTCACACATTCATGTCACAAGAAGGAGATCGCCATTATAATCAAAATCTTAAGCTTTACGGGGTAATCCAGTGTGCGTCTGTACAGTTTGCTCATTAAATGAATTCACATACAGATAATGCATCTAATACATGTAATAGTGATGTCCTTTTCGCAATGCGCATGTTATTCAATCAATTGTACCACTTTCTATTCACTGCTGTTGCTAAGCCAGGCATTCACCAGCAATCTATAAGAATAGACGGTTCATGGGTTCTATAGTAACGAAGTATTCAATTAGCCTGTAATTAGGCGCGGTCCCACTGGCTCTTTAGGATGATTTGCGTATGAATTGCGGATTGTTTGTTTTGTTTTGTTTTTTGTTGCGGATGAACGAAATTTGTATACGCAACCCATGCGCAATTAATCCTCCCGTCAGCATGGTCAGGGGACCGGCCTTAAAAAATGGAACAATATTTCTAACCTACTCGTGAATGGCATACTTGTCACGATTATGTTATTTCGCTATCGTAATGCTCTCAGATTGTCAAGCAAAAACAACCTTTGTTTGAGAATGTTGATTGTATCCAACTTCTATTCACTGTTGTTGCTAAGCCGGGAATTCACCAGCAATCTGTAAGGAAATACCGGGTTCTTGAGTTCTATAGTAACAAGGTATTCAATTAGCCTGTAATTGAAGAATGGAGAACAAATTTTGGAATCTACCGGTACTCGTGAATTGCATACTTGTCATGATAGATGTTATGTCTCGTAACTTTCAGATTGTCAAGCGAAAACAACCTTTGTTTCAGAATGTATCAACTTGATTAATGCTCGGAAACAGAATAAATAGAGAAGGTACATTGAAACGACATTGCAACTATTTGTATCAAAAGCTAGTCAGTCATTCTAATCATGCTAATGGGTGAACTGTCCTACCCCCCTACTTTTTTTTGACCTAGTCGGTCACGTCGATGGACTAGCATCAAGCTTGACGGACGAGCTTAAAAGCTCGTCCGTCAAGTTGAGAGATGTAGATTCAGTTGTATGCTAGTCCGGACTAACATGGCAGACTAGCTTTAAAACTAGTCCGTCTTGACCGACTAGCTTTAAAGCTAGTCGGTCCATTGACGGACGAGGTTAGGTTTTCAGTGTATAATAACTCAAACCTTCCTGTAAGTGAAGATATACGTACATTTAGAAGATTATGACAAATTCATGTACGATTTATAGACATAACTTTTGCCAGTTGAAGATACCACTGAAGACATTGTTAAAGTTTAAATATTAAATAGTTTATTTCTTATGAACATCTATACAAATCCATGTAAACAAATCTCATGTGTCTTGTGGTCATGAAGATGATTTGAATAAAGATAGTTTGCATGAAATTATCAATTGTCAACGAAACTACAATATGATAATACCAATTCATACGATATTGTTGCGAAATATAATAAAGGAAACGATGAATTCGTGGCTCTTGACTCTGAATATAGGTAAGCGAAGTATACATTGCTAGGCAATTTTTGTTGTGTAATTATATAATATAATATATTTTTGTTAAAAAGTTATGCTATTTTAATCAGGATGTTACCGTTTCGTTAGCTTTTGTTGTTTTGATATTACCCCCACTTTAGCAATTTTTCAAAATCCTCAATCTCTTCTCAACATTGTAAATAATGAAATGAAACGGGTTCAAAACTGGATCAATGCTAACAAATTATCTTTAAATGTTGGTAAAACCCATTATATGTTATTTAGTAATAAATTAAAATCTCTACCTGGAAATGTTTTGATAAAATACACTAAGCCAGGTTGAATCCACTAAATTCCTTGTTATTTATATTGACTCCGACCTGTCATACATTTTGACTATTTGTGTAAACTACTTTTTAGAAGTACTGGTATTTTATATAAATTAAAGCATGATTTTTCAACTCGAATCCTTATTTCATTATACACGACTTTAATTTTGCCATATCTCAATAACGACATCCTTGCCTGGGGTAATGGGACTAAAACTCAACAAGAGAAAATTCTTATGATTAAAAAACGAGCACTTAGATACGTTAACCACGCTGGATTCCTTTCTCATACAAGACCATTGTTTCTTAAAAATAAATTGCTTCGTATCGACGATATTTATATTTTACAACTTAGGAATATTCATGCACCAACTGTCTGTTAATGAAATACCTGCGGAAATAGCCAAACTTTTTTTAAAAGAATAGCTCAGTTCATTCATACCCCACACGTCAACGTAATTTATTTCATCTACCACGTACACGAACTCTTTTTGCCCAAAAAACTATTATATATACTGGTCCTAAGTTATGGTCTGACCTCCCAAAAGCAATTATTGAATCAACCTCGTTGCATACTTTTAAACGTAAGCTAAAATGCCATTTATTAAAGGGTTACCAAACACAGGCGGAAAATAACACATGAGCAATTGTTCTTATAGTCCCATAAACATGTATGGTCATCTCAATATTAATGTATGATTATAATGCAGTGCTGTGATGCTGTAGTCATTCCACAACAAATTACGACATCATCTCGGTACCCCTCACTTTTTCCATTGCGTATATCATTATTAATGTATGATTATAACGTAGTGCCGAGATGATGTCGTCATTACACATCAAAATAATGATGACATCATCTCGGTACGCCTCACTATTACCATTGCGTACAGATATATAGTTCAATGTAAGAAAAGACAAAATATGTTAATGTACATTCTTCAGTTACTCCTATTTATATATCTTTGTATGTATTTATTTCTTTATGTATATTTATACATCATTTTCACAAAGGAGCCTATAACGTAACAAGCTTAGCTTTTAACTTAGGCTACTTCATATTTCTATCTTTCTATGCTACGGATGTCATTCGTTTTATGATTTATCAAATAATGTATAGTTTTGAAATGACATATAATTTGTGTTTTTATTATTGTTTGATTGGAATATGTAAATAAAAACTGAACTGAACTGAACAAACAATGCGTCGTGTTTATCCAAGCATAAACACATACCAAACAATAATTGTACCAGGAGATACTGGAAAAATTACTCTTTCAGAATAATAATTTGGGGTTCACAAATTGGTTTTCCTTTTAATGAGAATTTTCTAGGTGTTTCGTTTTTCTGTACTCACTCGGTAGAGACAAATAAATTCGAACAATGATTAAAACCTAGCTGGGAAAAAAAAAGAAGTTTTGCAAAGTTTAACAAATATTTCGTGGACACAATTATTTTTCTTCAGCACAATTGCTTACAAGTTGGGCAATGTTTTGCTCGCTTTTTTTTAAAAGACCGTATCACTGGGCAACCGTTACATACATTGGGAGCAGGTTGACAGTTTTTAATCAAATTAGTTCTTGAAATAATTTGTCTTTGCAAATGGTACATTTATGTTTATGTTATGATCATTAGGACCAATTATATGAGCTCGCACGTTTGATTTTTCTAATGGACCAACCATTACCTCATCATTTATCATATGATTAGAAAACGAGAATATGTGGTTATTGCGTTATTCGTTTAAATCTTGCAATTTTTGTTTTTTTATTAGTCCCTAAACATCATTCTTAGATATGATTTTAGGACACGTTCAAGTGTATGTGTGTACAGAGCCATGCGTGGGCACATAATCATGAATAATTTAATCATGTTACTCTGAAAGGAAAGACTACAATTTGAAACTTTAACAAATAGACAGTTTACTGAGTTATAATTTATCCATGTTTTTTTTCTAGCGACAAAGTAACAAGGTATTCACACAACATGTAATAAAAGAATGAACTACAATACATGGAATCCAGTTTGCATACATTAGTTGTTGCTTTGTCAGTCAAGTTTCAGGCAAGCTTTCAAGTTGTCAAGAACAACCTCTGTTTAGAATGTTGCATAATAATGACTTAGTAAACTGGTCTATTGTACATTGTCTGAGGGGGGGGGGTCTAGACTCTTCCCCACTGTTTGGGTCAAAATAAGTTAGAGTAATTAAAGTTTGTAGTGAATCTGATTTTTTTATATCATACTGTATTATACTCTTTGCGATGGATGTGGATTGCATGTGTCTGCAAAATAGAATCACGTTGAAAGATTCTATTCGAAAGGTGTCTGTTTCAAACTCTTTGTAATGTCAAAATGATGAATATATTCTAAATTGCAGTCCATTTGAATTCTTAGATATTTTCGTCTAATATATCATAATTTAGTTGGAATAATAATGATTTCATAAAATGATATATATTGGTTCTTAAATGCATCTTGTAAAATAATTTACACGGATAGTCCACCCTGGAATCGTCTTGGTTTTAATAAAATCAAAAATATGAAAGAAAATCTTGGTGAAAGTTTTAATAAAATCAGTCAAAGAGTAACGTAATTATGAATTATAATCTAAGTTTTTTTTTTTTTATTTCTTGACGTCACTTCCGACATGTGGCTTTCCTATTATGCTGTGTACTGTAAATTCAATAAATTGTTTGTTTGTTTTTTTGTTTTTTGTTTTTTTAATGAAAAATATTAAAGAAATCACCAATGCTATCGATAGATAAGTAATAACCCATGTTTATATACATACATGCCGGTAGATCTATATGAAGTCGATCTATTCCTTCATCAAGAACAAATTTTTAAGACCTTGACTGATGTCCTCATGACACTGCATGATAAAACTAATATCATGTCAGAGTGGATTTTCCTGGCTGACATTTTAGCTATGCTTCTGATTTCATACAGAAAATGTAGAAATAACTCCAGCACTTATAGATCCAGGTTAAGGTACAATAAAAAAAATAATAATTCAATCATATTATCTACGCTTTCCAACTCATACATTTAAGAATAGGTAGAAAAAAGCAAGCATTCAATTTTCATTTGAATTTATACAGTTCCATTAATTTTTATTGTAACTTTTGCAGAAAATATTTATTCGGGTATTGTCCATAACTTCCATATTTGCTTGTGCATATTTATTTTTCTTGCTATTTTTATGTGAATGAATGTCAATATAAAATGATTATTTTCATAATTGTCTGTATTTTTTTTTTTTTTTACTTATTCTTGTTTGTAAGGGAGGGGTGCCTTGGGGTAATTATTGTTATAACTGTTGTTCTTTTCTTGGGGGTCCGTATCCTCGTCTATTTTTCATTAATATAATTTATATGCATAAAAGATGTGCTTCCTGAGCAGAAAAATTGTAATAAATGCTGACCTTTAACAATACTATACTAATGAAATTTGCAATATGGTAGTTCTTTTAGTGGTTCTAGGACAACTACCCCCGCCAAAAAAAAATCTACCCGCTACCTCAAACCCTGTTTCTTGGGGGAAGCTGTAATGGGGGTAATTGTCCATGGGTTAGTTGTCCTGATACGGTTTAAAATATCCTTTTACTGCATGCATGTGTACAATCACCCTGTCCCTATTTCTTTCTCATCTATATCCAAACACGATACTAGTCACACAAAAAGCTAAAATGTGTGCCATACATATCAGAGCCATTTTTAAAAGAAATTATGAAGCCCTTTTGAAAGGCAGATTATTTGGCTTTTCGTCTGATATAATAAATATCACAAAGAAAACCATTAAATGACTTGTAGTAACTGACAGGGGTATACCAGGGGAGGGTGTGTGTGTGCGTGTGTGTGTGTGTGTGTGTGTGTGTATGTGTGTGTGTGTGTGATTTGCTCTTTCTCTCTCTCTTTCATGTGCACATAAAGTATACATTCTGTCCAGATTTAATCTAAGCCATTTAAGAGTTTTCTACAGATTGTCTGTTATTCAGTCAAACATAGTAAGATCCAAATGAAAATTGGACATGCTGGGAGGATAATTTTACCAAGGAATAATCACGAAACTCATGACTGCATGTTCATACCCCAGACAAGACAACATTTCAGAATAAAAGGATATTTTCTCTTACTCACCATGTATGATCATAATATTTCGACAAGATCCTTGCTCGAACAAAATAATAAAACAAAATAAATGGCATTTCCTTGAAAGGACCAATCATTGTTTCCTCTAAAGATATATATTCAGTGATAAAGACCCAAAACAAAGTATTGTTTCAAGACGTTTAAAACAAAGACGTATACAACAATTTGAACATCATTTAAATATTTGAATTTAATTTCACCTTTTCCTATGACTTCATTGTGACGATGTCGTTTGATTATTGTCTTTCTTTTTCAGTGTAAATCTTTTCAAATACTATACAGTGTGTTCCTAAAAAAAGAGGACCGAAGTTCAAAGGTCAGTCATTCCAAAAGTATATGGTTTATTGTTGTGATTTGTTACTAGAATAATAAGTAACTCATCAGCTTTAATTTGAGACATTGCTGACGTCTAAATTGTAATGGGTCACAGAGTTAGGGTCCTTTGAAGGTAATAGGTACAAAACCCGTTTTTTCCAAGTTTTTGGTTTTTGGGGTACGAAACAAAATTTTTGTTAGTTTTTGGTTTCATCGTTTTGGGGTATTTTTTCACACAAGGTTTCAATGAAATTCAATCTCATTTTCCAAAGGACCACTGGCAATGAGATGGGTTCACTATTATGGGCCTCTGGAGTCGTGGTGACGTCGTGGTGACGTCTCCTGAGACTTCAGGGCGTCGTGGGTAAATCGAACAAAAGTCTGAAAAAATTGTCAATCCTGTTCGATTTCTTTTAATCGCTAGCAAGTTCCGACAAAGTTTCTGAGAAGTCGTGGATACTTTCGTGCATATTTAGGGGACGTCGCGGCAACCCATCGAGACGTCACAGAGACTTGATTGCGTCTGAAAGAAGTCTACTAAAATATTGAACATGTTTGACATTTGTTTGGTTTTCTCGCGACTTCCTGAAGACTCAGGATCCGTCGCAGTGACCTCTCCGAGACTCCAGAGACTCATAATTAAGAACGCATCTCATTACCAGTGAGAAATCCACTTTAGCAAAGAAGATGACATTTCATTGAAACTTGCTGAAAGAGATCCAATGACACCAATTACTTAAGAAAGGTTTGTTTCATACCCGAAAAACCACAAACTTGGAAAAAACGGGTTTTGTACCTATCGCCTTCAAAAGACCCTAACTCTGTGACCCATTACACTTTGGACGTCAGCAATGTCTCAAATTAAAGCTGATGAGTTACTTAATATTTTAGTAAACGAATCACAAGAATAAACCATATACTTTTGGAATGACTGACCTTTGAACTTCGGTCCTCTTTTATTTAGGAACACACTGTATAGATCGATCACTTGTAACTGACATTCACAACGAAAGTTAAGTGACAATAAACATTTATAAAGTATTGTGCTTTAAAACAATAGCCAGTTAATCAGGAAATATTCCAACTAAATGTGTTTATATATTTTTCTTTCAAATCTATATATCCAAAATCTATACAGTGTGTCCCACAAAAAATGCTAATGGCACTTTAGATGAGTATAATATTAAAATTACAAAATTATATTGTTAAATATCTTTACACCCGTAAACTACAAGCCGTTTTCTACAACTGGATGAAATTTTATGTGATATGGTCCAAGAATCACAAAGATATGAGCATTTTCTCATTACACATCAGGAAACCTCTCCATCCAAGTTTGTATTCAGTACTATTGGATGTGTCGAATAAAACAAACCCAAGTTTCATCATTAATACTTTGAAAAATATTTCAGTAGTAATTATGAAATTCATATCACTGTAAAGTGGAACTCATTACCATTTTAATGATACCTCTCTCAGCTCACCATTATCATGTATCACTGAACCCCATTGTTTTAAATATATCTTGCAAAATTGTGAGTGGTTCACTTTCACGCTCATTGATGATCAAAGTTGGGTTTCCTTTGAAAAACCTTTGAATAACGCATCTCAAGGAGCATGAAAGTGAACACTCATAATTTTTCAAGACTTATTCAGAGCAGTGGGGTTCAGCGATGCGTGATATTGGTGAGCTCAGAGAGATATCATTGGAATGGTAATGAGTTGCACTTCACAGAAATATAAATTTCATAACCACTACTGAAATATTTTTCTAATTATTAATGATCGAACTTGGGTTTCTTTTATTCCATTTACCCGCTACTACTTAATGCAAAACTTGGATGGAGAGGTTTCCTGACGTGTGATGAAAAAATGCTCATATCTTTGTGATTATTGGACCATATCACATAAAATTTCATCCAGTTGCAGAAAATGAATTGTAGTTTACGGGTGTAGAGATATAATTAATATGATATCGTAATTTTAATGTTATACCCATCTAAAGGGCCATTAGCATTTTTTGTGGGACACACTGTATATCCCAAACCTATATATTTCAAGGCAAAATGAATTTTAAGTAATCACTCACCATCGCTTCAACCAAACAACTCAAACTTGAAAATAAGCGAAATAAGGAATATTATCCCTCAAACTGACAAATAGCAAACCCAGGTTCGAAACACAGTCACGTATCTCGGATTGTGACGTTTACCATAATATTATGGTAAATATAATTGTTTAAATAGAAAACAAGCACAGAAAAGGGCATAGAACAAATTATATTCCAGCAACCTAAAACATTATTGATTAAAATCTTAAGTCATATCCAATATAGTTTTTGTATAAAAAGGGATATAGGCCTATAACCACAAGACCCTAAAATAATGTATAAAGGAATGATTATAAAAAGTAATGATTATATAATAAATTTTAACATACTAGTTTAAAAGATTGGATTGTCGAAGCGCTATGAGTTTTGAGTGTTAGTTGTTGAATGATGAAGCGGCTACATTTTGTGATAAAATATTCTTTTACAATTATTAGTTAGGAAACTCGGATTATCTCATGATATTATCGTACTCGATATCAGCCGGCTTTTCAACAGGAGTATTTTATTACAACTACGTGTCATATTGCTTTGTAGTCAATGTGTGAGTTGTTGTGCTTTCTTAATAAAGAGTAAATCTTCGACAAAGATTTTTTTTTTGCTCCAAGTTAAGATATAGTAGCTTGAAATATTACGAGGCCAGATTTTGAGCGATAAAGGGCCTGTCCCACTGGAGGAGATCGTTGTTGCGACAACTGGAGATCTTGCTATTGTGAGTGTGGTAGCAAGTTTATGTCGTAGCCTAGCCTTGATGGAGTCGTATGTAGGTTTATAATCACCCTTTTAAAGGTTGTCGCAACAACGATCGCCGCCCGTGGGACAGGCCCTTAACAAAGAAATAATAATTGAATACTTAAATAACAATGTAATCATCGAGCGTTGCCAGGGAAGACATTATGTTATGGCAAGCTTTTTTTAAATTTTCAGTGCTCAGATTTTGTCTCAGATTATATCGATGCATCCATGCATTTTTATTCTTATCGGCCTATTTAAAATTCCTTTTCAGTTCAGGTTACACGATTTGCAGAATCTTTTTGAGTATCCTGAGTTTGGACATGACTGTATCCCCTTCGAAGTAGCTTCCTTCTAAATGTCTGGATGAACCTGGTAGCATGGTGAAGGCTTTTCGTCCGTGCAGCAAACGGTGGTTGTCCACCATCAGTATGTCCCCTATACGATTAAACATTACCAGGTAAAATGAGAAAGGTAATCAAATTACAGAGGCTAAACACCGGGGGTAAAAATCTCTGAAGTAAAAATGACATGCAGATGTTAAAATACCAATATAAAAATGTAGAGGCAAATATGTTAGGAGTAATTTTTTTTTGTCTATTTATATGAATAACTATAGAAACATGAGACCTGCTGTTAAAAACCCGGGATTACGTTCTATAGTACTCTATTACTACACGACCTTAATTATTGTGTGATGTAGCGACATCAATTATTTAGCGTCATGAAGTCGTTGTGCAGTAATTCATAATTTCGGCGTGCAGTAATTTAAATTGCGACACGATCATGTAATTATTTAGGTGGTGTAGCAATTCCAATTACCACAGGACGGAGTTATTTAGGTAGTGTGGCTTCCATAGACAACGGCACTAAAAGAAGAAAAGATAGTTGTGTGGACTAATTATCATAAGATATCCTTACCATCCTTCATCTTGTACTCAAATACGTTCTGTGGGTCGTACATTAGATCCCCGAACAAAACCAGGGCTTCATACGTCTTGATGACGTCATCAACAGGCATTCGGGACATGGCGCTTCGTTTGTGATCACTGTAAATGATTCTATCGACTTCGTTCTTGTTGTTCAGGCTGCAAATAAAGGACGGATGATAATCAGCTATTATTCCAAAAATAACACGAATAATGTGATGTATATTGATGTAGGGCTCACAATAGGCTGATTTTTTTTTCTTCTTTTTATTTTTTTAAATTTTTATTTACATATTTTTTTTAATTACTTTTTTATTATTATTTTTTTTTTAATTATTATTATTTAGTGTGGGTGGGGCAGAAACTGGGATCCGCATGAGCATGGTATAAAGTATAATACGGTCATTTTCGCGCTTTTGTACTCTATTGAAAAGGTTGGGGACTCTTGACATGTACAAATGATGTTTCAGAACTAATCCGATGCTTACCGGTCATAAAAATGATTAATACGATATCAAAACATGTTTTGGCTTCTTCTTCTTTTTTCTTTTTTTTTTTGTTTGCTTTCTTTCCGAGCGTTGCGTATCTAATTTACTGAACCTCCATTTTTTGTAATTATTTCTCCAAAGACATTTCCCCAAGTTTTCTACCAAATCAATATTCTCCTTTTATCCGAGAACATCCAATTTAATTAATCTACCTACCGAAATATACAATGGCTGTTTTTCTGGTACATTTCGCCCACCATATCTATACCGCTATCATAGAACTCCATATCGTGTTTCGTAAGAACATCGTAAAGGTCCGGCGAAGTCTTACGAAGGTCGTGTGCAATATTGAAACCATCAACGAGTATGTTGCTGCCTCCTCCGAGATTGGCTTGCTTGATACAGTGCAACATCTGAATCTTGGGATTTAGAAAGAGGAGGAATATTTGGGATTATAAAGCTTAAGCACGCCGCCAATTCAGATTGTTTATAGATATACACACACACACACATATATATATATATGTGTGTGTGGGTGTGTGTGTGTGTGTGTGTGTGTGTGTGTGTGTGTGTGTGTGTGTGTGTAAGAGTACCGTCTCAGAGTAAAGGTCTCCGAGTTCAGTCTCCAAGTACGGTGGCTAAATAATAGTTCAACTTATAGGACTCAGGAAACAAAATGGCGGCTGACACATTGCAGTGAAGTTCGGTTTGGTATTTATTACATGTAGAACGAAGAAATAAAATGACGAAATTCACGAACAGTCAAAAGCAAAACGGCAAAGGTGCATTAATTAAATATAAACAGTTTTAGAGGCTGGGCTTATAAGACGCGAAAAACCATGCTTCGATCCGCAAAGAAAATGGCTAGCTCAACATGGCCAACGTAAGCTCGAACATAAAAAGGCTCTCGAAAGTTTTAACACAAAAATGGCTCTCGAAAGCTCAAACATAAAATGGCTGCTGAGCCACACATGAGCTTCGCCTATATATCAATTTTGCTAATGGTTCAGGGAATCGAGTCCAATAAGCCCCGCCTCCTGTATAACAAACTAACCAATGAAAGCACCGCGCACCCTTTCACCTCTCTAGTACATTGCACAATAAACAATAGAGCACGTGCTTTTAGGTTCCAAAGTAGGGTGTCTAACATGACCAGAAATATGCCAGGGGACGCTAATTAAATATTTACCAAACCTTGCACACGGAAAAGCTATGAATAGGACAGGATGCTATTACTATTGTTACAGAAATACATTTATGCCGCGACACAGTACCTTTCGGGGCCCGTACGGCGTGTAAAATTGACATTTTTTTACCATTTCGGTCACTTTCGTAAGGTCCTGGCCGGGTCCTTACGATCCTACGGGTACCGGTTATTTTACAGATCGCGCGGGCCCTAGATTATTGCTTTCATGTTCTCGATTCTTCCGGGCGTTTATCAAATCGGTAGACGGTCTACAGCCCTTGGAAGCCCATGAGTCACTAAAGGGGGACCGATCGGCTCCTATCGTGCCGAGTAGGCTTCGCACGTTTTCTGTCAATTCTTGTAACAAGCCGGGAGGTACCCGGTCGTGGTCCGCACGGCGCCTGACCGATTCCACTGGGTGTCTTTCGCACAAGTTTTTCCAAATCATATTGTATTATCATATTTTTAGCATTTGTCAAAGTTCCCTTTCGAATTGTCAGCATGAATTATTATCGGGCTAGCTGGTATAATGATAGCTGAAGATCATGAGCATTCTAAGTACATTAATACATTATTTATTGGGAGCATTTTCCAAATGTATAGTTATTTTGAGACGGTGCTCTATATTGGCTCAGGATTTTCAAAATATTAAAAAGTCCACATAAATTTAATATTATATATGCTTTGAGTGATACTGTCGATGGTTTTCAACTTCATATAGAATGATTTGTCTTTTGATCAAAACCGCCTTATTTATAATTATATTTTACAGTACTCTATGTCGTATTGTGGTTTGAAAACGTAAATAATTTAAATGCAATTATATCAAAAGAGCTTAAGGCAGAACTTTACAAACGGAGCCTGGCAGGCCGTGTGCCGCAGGATAGCCGCAGGGAAACTTACATCGCAAGACAGTAGTCAGTTTTTTTTTACAATGAGGATTGAAAGGAAACTGTGCGGAACGCTTCATGTCACCTGCAGGTGCCTTTGCGGGCCCCTCAGTGATCCACGGGCTTTTACCGCGGTTGTCTACTGCTACCGATTTCATGAAAACGCCGGGAGAATCGAGAACATGCAGTTGATCTTTCCGGCTTTTCTACGGGTAGTGAAACAAGCCTCGCGCCGCAGAATCATAAGGGAGCCGGACAGGCACTCCGAAAATGGCAATTATTGTACGGTATCTTACTCGCCGTACGGCCCCAGAATGGGTATGTGATCGTAAAAAAGGTGAGTGTCTGGCGATGCTTTGGGTTTACTTTTGCTTTCCTGCGGACCAAAGGGCCCCCAAGGGTTCCTCAAGGACCCTGGGATTTTTCTGCAAATTCTGCAAATAGGAACACTGGTCAGCCTTTATAATAACCACCGGTTATCCTCAGCGGACACCGAAAGAACATCATACGGCACCCGAATGGCAACTCTTACGTCTCTTTCACGGCGATTTCGAATTCAATCCACATAATTATACATGTTTAAACCGACGTAGCGCCGTAGGATATAGTGACGCAATAGCGGTAGAATGAAAAAATCATCAGGACCCGTGAGGTCTCTAAATCCACGAAAAGCCGTAGGATTGGGCAAAACGTACGGGGACCTCTCGAACTGTGATCTAGGCATTACCGACAAAGCACCTGTACGAATGTCGACTACCGCTCAAGCAGGGACCGCCTCCAAATAGCTTAATACAATCCCCCGAGCGAATACAATTACAGTGCATACATAATAAGATCCCTTAATTTAATGTGAACGAACTTAAATAGATAAACCTATAAAAACCTTCTAAACTCTGTCATTTCACTGAGAATTAGTGGCCTAGCGCCCTCTTTAATATTGGCTTATATTATACTTATTTTATTGGGAAAACGGTCAATAGACCGTACCACTACATATATATATATATATATATATATATAATCACAAAAGTTCTCCTTGGAATAAGATTTTCTTATAGACAAATACGTTTATATTTTTTTCTAGAGGGGAGTTTTAAATACCAATGTGTCTAGGCCTATAAAATCTTATACAATACATAGACTCGTTAGTTTGTGTGGAAAATCGTGTCCAAAAAAATTACGATAGGGCGAAACTTTGATTTTGATTTCGCCTTATTGCAAAAGGATAACCGAAACTTACCCCAGGTGGGAAGCTGGAAGAGGATATGTCTGCGTGTAGAGGGAGACCTCCCGTTGTATAGGCCGCACTGCTAGGTTTCACTTTAGACTGGACATGGAACGTTTCACTTAAAAGATAATGAATCTTTGTCAGTATAATGCATGAATGTTGGTGTGTTCTGCTATTTTGGTTTTATAATTCATTATTTATTTGTAAAATGTGTTTAAGTAGTAATCTTCATGTATGGACAACAGTGGCATTATGAAAATGTCAGTTTCATAGTTTAGTTGTTGCAATGTCGGACAAACGAATCGCTTACCCGAAACAGCAACAATAGGGTACATGCAGGTAATATGGGCCAGCAAAGAGAGATATCTTTAAGACGTCTTTAAAACGTCTATAAGAACAAGCTTTTTTGTCTATTTTTTACCCCAATACGATATCTTTAAGACGTCTTTACGACGTTTATAAGACCACTTTTCTTGTCATTTTTTGACCAAAATAGCACATCTTTAAAGACGTCTTTAAAACGTCTATAAAGACAACTTTTTGATGTCTTTAACGGACGTTACAATGACCACTTTTCTTGTCATTTTTTTGACGCAAAATACGACATCTTTAAGACGTCTTTAAAACGTCTATAAGACAACTTTTTGGCTTTCATTTTGACCAAAATACAATGTTTCTGTTGGTCATGAATATTCTAAGGCAGTATTCTGAGATTTTGAAAAAAAGGGGAAAATGAATAGAAATATGCAATTTTAAGCCATGTAACCGGCAATTGGCTTATTGACATAATCAAAAATTGTTTAAAAATTATTATCATATTATGTATAACACAATTTCAAGGTGCTTCATAATGACAATTCTTCATATTTCATTAACAAAAGTGTAGTTTAATAATAAGTAATCTGTCTTTCTTCAAACATTGGTCTGTAAGCACTTTATAGTAGCAAGGACCGGACACACTGCCAGTATAATAGGGCCTTTGTGTAGGACAGCATAGGTTTATAATATTAGGATAGGTTTGGATAGGATAGGATAGGACTCAGTATTAAATGTCAACATCCCTGATAGCACAGTGACGTCTTAAAGACGTCAGAAAAAATTTTATGAACGTAAATTTGCACCCGCGTTTGACGTCTTAAAGACGTCGTATTTTTACGTCATAAAGATGTCAGTTTTAGACGTAATAATGACGTAAAATACCGAATGTCTTTAAGACCGTCAACGTGGGTGTGCAAATTTAGTCATAAAGATGTCTTTTCCTGACGTCTTTAAGACGTCTGACGTGACGTCTTTTAAGACGTCTTTAAGACGTCACTCTGCTATCAGGGATGGGC
>CALNVZ010001721.1:32859032-32869129 GCA_940671915.1 Paracentrotus lividus
GCCAGGCAGATAATATCCCTGATAGCAGACTGACGTCTAAGACGTCTTAAAACTGGTCCAAAACTGGTCAACTCGTCATACGTGCGTAACACGACCATCTTTATGACTGTCTTAACGAACGTCTTCCAAACGATTAATAGAATCTTGAATATTTAAATATCTTTCATGTTTTCTATGCGAGTGTCTTACGTCTTCTTGGTAATGACTTTCAAAGACGTTAATTTTCTATTTTTCAAAAAATTATGGACAAGTTAATATGTAACGTTCTTTATGATGTCCTTTTACGACGTCTAATAAGAACCACTTTTTCTTTGTCATTTTTTTGACGCAAAATACGACATCTTGGTAAGACCGACAGGAAGATGCCTTTAAACGTCTATAGAGACAAGGCTTTTTTGATGTCTTTACGGACGTCTATAAGACCAACTTTTTCTTGTCATTATTTTGAACTCAAAATAACGACATCTTTAAGACGTGGTTTAAACGTCTATAGAGACACTTTTTTGTCTATTTTTGTACCCAAATATGATATCTTTAAGGACGTCTTTAAGCGACGTTTATAAGATCACTTTCCTTGTCATTTTTTTGAACCAAATATACGACATCTTAAGACGTCTTTAAAAACATATCATTCTACTCTATGTAAAAATGGTAAAGTTAACGTATACCCAATGTGTGGCATTGATCGAGTATTAAACAAGAGCGCGTCCATTATATAAAAGGCCAGACGCAGACAAAGTTAACGTTGGAAATACGGCTGAGAAGCGCAGAAATCTGTAACAGCTGACTGGCAATAACAAAAACTCCGCGTAAGACAGGAACTTCCCCTGCATTCGATGGGTATCGGCCCGTCTGGTGAGGAGCAAATACTGCGTGGGAGGTGAAGAATTTATGTAACTTTTCCATGGTTTTAATTAGGTAGAATGCTTCAGACCGAGATGGAAGGGAAAAGAAACAATTTGTGAAAGCCTATAAGATTGTGCTGAAGTTGTAATCAAGAACCCTGTATTTAACATAGATTGATGCTCAAAACAAGCAGATCTGCCAAGACGCTGTCGGCGTTTGCATTATATTTCTATGGCGGAGTATGCATGTGATTTGCGTAAACATTGACGCAATCGAGAAAAAAATCTCTTTATAATATGTTCAAAGTGACAGGACTTTTTTTTAAACAGTGAAATAAATCTATAGCCATTAATGAAAGCTGAGAAATTCAACCTTTTAAAAACCGTGTGATCATAAAGTGTAATATAATGTATGCGTCATTGGAGTGAAGCAAACTTTGAAAGGCGCATGAGACTGTTCTGGCTCAAAAATTGGCAATATTGTACAGGAAATATGTTCTGACCGAGGCTTTTCAAATGATTCAAGTGACAGGACTTTTTTTTCCCTTTGAAAATAAGTTATGGCTCCCATATTTCTGAGAAAATTCAGACTGTGAACGTACTCAATATCAAACTGATTCAATTTCTTTTGAGGGTAGTTGCTCGCCACAATAAAGAAAATAAAGTGAAAAACTGTCGCCAAAACAGAAAGGTAAATGGGAGCGTTCGCTTTGAGTAAGATGGTAGGCCCCTCTATCTCTTAAGTTTACAACTCAGAATTGATGATGCGTCTATAGAGACAGATTTTTGATGTCTTTAACGACGTCTATAAGAACCACTTTTCTTTGTCAGTTTTTGACGCAAAATACGAACATTTTAAGACGTCTTTAAAACGTCTATAAGGAAAAGCTGTTTTTGTCTATTTTTTACCCCAATACGATATCTTTAAGACGTCTTTACGACGTTTATAAGACCACACTTTTCTTGTCATTTTTTGACGCAAAATAGACATCTTTAAAGACGTCTTTAAAACGTCTATAAGACAACTTTTTGATGTCTTAACGACGTTCTACAATGACCACTTTTCTTGTCATTTTTTTGACGCAAAATACGACATCTTTAAGACGTCTTTAAAACGTCTATAAGACAACTTTTTGCTTTCATTTTGACCAAAATACAATGTTTCTGTTGGGCATGAATATTCATAAGCAGTATTCTGAGATTTTGAAAAAAAGGGGAAAATGAATAGAAATATGCAATTTAAGCCATGTAACCGGCAATTGGCTTTATTGACATAATCAAAAATTGTTTAAATTATTTCATATTATGTATAACACAATTTCAAGGTGCTTCATAATGACAATTCTTCATATTTCATTAAACAAAAGTGTAGTTTAATAATAAGTAACTGTCTTTCTTCAAACATTGGTCTGTAAGCACTTTATATAGCAAGGACCGGACACACTGCCAGTATAATAGGGCCTTTGTGTAGGACAGCATAGGTTTATAATATTAGGATAGGTTAGGATAGGATAGGATAGGACTCAGTATTAAATGTCAACATCCCTGATAGCACAGTGACGTCTTAAAGACGTCAGAAAAAATTTTATGACGTAAATTTGCACCCGCGTTTGACGTCTTAAAGACGTCGTATTTTTACGTCATAAAGATGTCAGTTTTAGACGTAATAATGACGTAAAATACGAATGTCTTTAAGACTGTCAAACGTGGGTGCAAATTTAGTCATAAAGATGTCTTTTCCTGACGTCTTTAAGACGTCTGACGTGACGTCTTTTAAGACGTCTTTAAGAGCGTCACTCTGCTATCAGGGATGGGCCAGCCTGAAGCAAATCCTGTTGCGTGACGCGGTCGACCGGTGACCGCTGACCGTGTGAGCACCATAATGTTGTTCATCATGAACTGTATACAAAATATGTCGTCATGAGAGCATCTGATGCCGAAATTTCTCCTGAGAAAATTGCTGAAAACCAACAAGGTAGGTAAAACTTACGGCATTTTTTTACCTGATGTAAAATTTGCTATTTCACAGAATGTGAATGGTGAAAGATTGTTTGAGGGGGTTAACCTCAATTGTTTTGTATATTTAGTAAGCTCATAGTTTGATTTTTAGCACCTGAAGCAAATCCTGTCGTGACCGTCGACCGGTGACCGCTGACCGGTGTGAGCACCATAATGTTGTTCATATGAACTGTATACAAAATATGTCGTCATGAGAGCATCTGATGCCGAAATTTCTCTGAGAAAATTGCTGAAAACCAACAAGGTAGGTAAAACTTACGGCATTTTTTTACCCTGATGTAAAATTTGCTATTTCACAGAATGTGATGGTGAAAGATTGTTTGAGGGGGTAACCTCAATTGTTTTGTATATTTAGTAAGCTCATAGTTTGATTTTTAGTGCGGTTTGTTATGTCATCTCGTGCAATATGATTGTCAAAATTGATTTTTTGATTGTTTTGGCTTCTATAGGGTCATACTAAGCAAAAACCGTCGGGGGTCAAATTTTCAGACCCCTCCTTCATTTCCTGGGGAGTAGTTTGGGGGCGCCATATTGGCCCAATAGGTAAAATAAGTGTCTTCCTCCCTAATTCAAATTGATTTCACCAATTTTTGCGCAAAGTTGTCAAAGATGAGAGAGAAATTCATACTAAGTAATATACCATAATTAGCATTTAACCCCCTTCCTGTTTAGGGGTCCCAATTTGCAAAAGAATGGTAAAAATAAAGGGTGAAAATATAAAATCCAGACAAATGTAGACGTTTTTCTCCCTCTTTTGTATTGGAATGTCAGAATAATAGGTTGAAATGGTATTATATAATGGAATAAATAAGGAACAAACATCACATACAGTTCACGTGGCTATTCTATTGTTTAAATGTAAAAATCTACCCCAAATTTGTCTATATATAATCAGATATACTATGACAGTTCAACACAAGATGGCGCCAAACACATCTTGATAATTTTTCAGACTATTATCTTAAATATCAAATTTTGGACACAATAAAGGCATTAAAAATTCAAAATAATGAAACATCTTGAAATGTAATAATTTAACAAACAAGTTTACGAAAAATTGTAGTTTTTCTTTTGTTAAAAATGGTTTTACCACCCACTCACAGCCCATTAAAAATAACAAATTAAAAGTTTTTCTTTTTCTTTACAAATAGTTTTGCTGCCCAATGCCCAACTGCATAAATTAAAAGTAACAACGACGAAACAAAATGAAGCTGTGATATCATCGTTTACCAACGCCTGACACATAACACAATCTATATCTATATATATTATTTTTAAAAATACGAGAATACATTTTCCGAGTTATGAAAAAAGTGTGAGAGAGAGAGAGAACAAACAGGGAAACCTACATATTTTGTGCTTACCGTGATAACAGGGAAAATAAATGAGCCTTCCAATTAATATTGTTTGCTCTAATTGGAAAATCTTTCCTTGTACGTCCCGATATTAGCAGGAATACATGGAAAATTTTGAGCCCTTGTAACAGAGGCAATTATTACATTGTAAATATATAGAGGGGAGGGTATCCCAAACGAATAGGAAAAGGGGTTGGTTACTTGTAATGCCTAAAAGTAATTAAAGGAGAATGAAACCCTAGGATTCAGTTGAATTGTATGAAACAAAAAAATCAAAGAAACAGATTAAAGATTAAAGAAAGTTTGAGAACAATTGAATAAATAATAAGAAAGTTATGTGCATTTGAATGTTGTGATCACTAACGCTATGGAGATCCTCACACTGGCAACAGGCACAAGATGTGTGATGTCACACATGAACAACTCTCCCATATGACATACAGAAAAATACCAAAAATTCTTCTTTTTCCTCATGCTAATGGTAGTACAGACTCTTCACACATGATTATATTTTGTGAAATTGTATTACATGTCCTCCCATGAAAAGAATCTCAGATCTTTTAACGCAATTAATAAAAAAGACAGTTTGAGTGAAATATGTACAAAAGTAATGGGGAAGTTGTTCATGTATGACATCACACATCTTAGGCCCGTTGCCAATGTGAGGATCCCCATAGCAGTAGTGATCACAACATTCAAATGCTCATAACTTTCTTATTATTCATTCATTTTTTCTCAAATTTTCATTGATCAGCTTCTTTGATTTTCCTGTTTTTGTACAATTTAATGAATTCCCAGGGTTTCCTTCCCCTTTAGTCAGAGCAATATCATGTCGCTATAGCTGCAAAAAAAAATATTCCACCTTTATGACGGACAGTGTATATGTATTCATGGAATATATTTTATTTGTTAAAATGCTTTATTCTTTAAATTGTCATAAGTTTCTGCATAATTTGAAAAGTAGGTCATTCTATCTCCGAATTTTGGATATACAAATGTATCTTTGGGACGCTTTACTCCACTTGAGTGTATTATCAATTCCCTTTCCGGGATTTCCGTACCACCCTCCCCCCCCCCCCATCCCCAGTCGTGACATAGAAATCACTGCCCTTGATAGGAGTATAATATGAAGCAGCTTTTTCCTTGGTTGATGGTGAAGATGAAGATCGACTTGATAGGCATTGTGAGCTTAATGCTTCTTATATATGGTATAGTGGATGCAGTAGCTCTCTAGTGTCGAGTCTTGTCTCTTGATTTATAATGACACTGGATACAATTATGAATATTATTTCCTAAAAAAGGCTAAGCAATATAATACTGGAGAATAATTATAAACAAAAGGTACAGATAAAATTTAAAAGTGAAAACACAAGAATAGAAATAGAAATAGACATTGATAATGCTCTATTTGATTATACCCAATAGAGGCATTTCAGATCATTATTTCTTGTCGTAAAATTTAGGCCTAAAATGTTAAAACTTTTTATTCTTTGATAATAAGCAATTGTCGCTATATCGTGCAAAAACTAAATACTCTATTAACAAACAAAACAAATGAAAGGAACAATTACCTGCTCTATTAGAATTTCATGGCGAGGTCTCCTATTAGATAGATCTCTGAAGTGCATGTAAAATTTCATCGCAATCTGATGCTCTGGGACATATGAAGAGCATTGCTTAGCTTCAATAAATGTAGGGGGTCAATGTGAAAGTAACGAACGAAAATGCATGATCTTGTGTATAACCATGTAAAAAGTATTATATATCAAATTTATCTTGTTTCTGATCCATTCAGGCCATTAGAGTGCCCAGAACATGATATTAGATAGAATTTTTCAATCATTTTTTTTCAGTGTGTTTGGCGCCATCTGGTGTTCGCGTAAGATTTTAGGGATAATTAGGGTATTTTTTACATTAAAAAAGCTAAAAATTACTGTTTTGATGATTTGTGATACGTGCACTTCAACTCTTCCACTATATGATACCAAATAATACCTTATAATTTGTAAATTTTAGCCAGAATAAATAAAGATAGACGAATTTCTTAACATTTTCATTTTTTAAATGTTTTTGGGTGTAATTCTTCACAAATTAGGCCTAATATTGTAAGAAAAATTCAACTTTTAAAATGGAATGCGACTGAAAATGAACTACTACGAGATGTCTGGTAACTTTAGATTAAAAAAAAAGATATTTCAAAATTGATTTGAGGAGGAATGCACCCAATTTTCTTATTGGGTCAATATGGCGCCCCCTAAAGGGCCCCCAGAAATTTAAGGAGGGGTCTGAAAATTTGACCCCCTTCAATTTCTAATACCTTGGACCCTAATGGACCCAAAATTGCCAAAAAATGAAATTTGGCGTTGATATTGCACGGGATATGTTTTTGTGACATACCGTACCGCACTATTTGTTCATACTAGCGTGTGCAGGTCAATTTGTTTTAGTGAAGGGGTGCAATGTGGCATTGAATGCTTGCCTGATACAGCAAGATTAGTGCAGGTAATATGGGACATCCAAAATGGCGGAATTGATTCTGGTACTTAGTATTGGGATGAGGCATCAATCTCTTTGCTACGATTTTTTTTGGTAGGCCTATATTCACAGTATGTAATTGATATAAATAACTTATTATAGGCCTATATTGACTTGAATAATGAAAATAATATTTAAATAGTATTAAAAAAAAAAAATAATATACTAAATACATAACAATTAAATATATAGTCATAGGATTTACTGAAGGGTCTTATAATTTCAAACTATATCGTAAAGTTAATGATTTTCAACATTTTAAGCAAATTCCAGACATGGTAGAGTCATTGTAGCTTTTAAAACGTACGTTAAATACATGTGCCCATATTACCTGCACATGCAGGTAATATTGACACTTTGGTAATGACGTCAACATTTGAAAATTGCAGACAGGGGGGTTGGTGATAATTGTTTTTCTTCACAATAAAAGTTAGAGCAGTAGTTATTGATTCATATAAACAAAGATTAGACTGTGTGTCATTTCGTAGTTTTATGAAAATTAGGCAAATGAGCTTAGGGGCCCATATTACCTGCATGTACCCTACAATTGTATGCAAACCAGATCAAACCAGATATTCAAAATATTGTAGTTCATCGTTAATAATAATTTGTATGAATACCTTGTTAAATCTAAAGGTCCTATTCCCCTTGAATTTACAAAATTGCTCATAAATATCAACTTCTCTATCAGTCTTACCCATAATTGCATGGAACCAAATAACCCACTCGCTCGGCTAGTCTATGGAGTTGTCCTTTCTTCAGAGGGGTATTCTCAATCACTGCTATGCCCAAAACCCTCAACTCAAGCAAGATATCATACAAGGCACGGTCATCAGTCAGGAGATCGTTGAAGTCGTAGAACGTCAGACGATCACGACACGTCGAGGCGTCCCATAGTTGATGTGGGATGTTGTCCATGGGATCAAGCTCCGAATCATCGAAGACGTTACATCGTAGCCATCTGGCTGGATACTTGCTGACGTGACAATCGCTCCACTTGATGTTGATCTAGAATCGAAGAAAGTTATGTGGGATTTTATTCAAAACAAGCAAGACGAACAAAATTAGCAATATAGGCCTAATGATAAAATATGCTTCATTGATCAGTCTGGCATTTAAATACAAGTCGATTTTGGTGAATTCAGTAGTTCTTCAATGGGCCTTGGGGACAATCAATCAATTTAAATAAACATCCCGAAATTGTTTCTTGATGATAATTTGGACAAACATGATTTTAAAAAAATAAAAACGTACAGACTTCGAATCTTCGGACACAGAGAAGGTATCAAGCTTGCACCTCACATCCAGATTCTTGAGAGCGATAATGCGAGACTTTGAATCAGGACTGAAACACTCTGGACACCGGCAGTTGTCTCTCAGCCAGATCAACGGAAATGATGTCGTCAATGAAGAGGACGATGATGACGGGGTAGCATTATATGCCTTATCGCTCCACGTCACGTTGACTCTGTCTTTCGACGAAGGTAGCTTGATGCAATCGATTTTGATCTCTGAAAACGATGTCCAGGAGGTTGGATATGTGATTGATTCGGTAGCGTACGATTCTGATGTTGATGACTTTGATGATGAAGAATGAAAATTGGAGTGACGAGATGGGGCTAATTGGCTAGCAATATGCGATTGGCTGATGGCGTAAGCGCCACTTATAGTTGGACGTCCCCTGATAGCAGAGTGACGTCTTAAAGACGTCTTAAAGACTCAGAAAAGACATCTTTATGACGTAAATTTGCACCCACGTTTGACGTCTTAAAGACATCGTATTTTTACGTCATTATTACGTCTAAAAAAAGACATCTTTATGACGTAAAAATACGACGTCTTTAAGACGTCAAACGCGGGTGCAAATTTACGTCATAATTTTTTTTTCTGACGTCTTTAAGACGTCACTGTGCTATCAGGGATGTTGACATTAATACTGAGTCCTATCCTATCCTATCCTAACCTATCCTAATATATAACCTATGCTGTCCTACACAAAGGCCCTATTATACTGGCAGTTTGTCCGGTCCTGCTATATAAAGTGCTACAGACAAATGTTTGAAGAAAGACAGTTACTTATTATTAAATTACAATTTTGTTAATGAAATATGAAAGAATTGTCATTATGAAGCACCTTGAAATTGGTGTTATACATAAAATGATAATAATTTAAAACAATTTTGATTATGTCAATAAGCCGAATGCCGTACAGGCTTAAAATTGTATATTTCTAATCATTTTCCCCCTTTTTTCAAATCTCAGAATACTGCTTATGAATATTCATGACCAACAGAAACATTGATATTTGGGTCCAAATGAAAGCAAAAAGTTGTCTTATAGACGTTTAAAGACGTCTTAAAGATGTCGTATTTGGTCAAAAAATGACAAGAAAAGTGGTCCTATAGACGTGTAAAGACAATCAAAAGTTGTCTTATAGACGTTTTAAAGACGTCTTAAAAGATTCGTATTTGGTCAAAAAATGACAAGGAAAGTGATCTACACACAGAAAAAAATAAGTGTCAAAAGCGACACGAATCAGTGGCTCGTGATGACCAGACACAATAAAGAGTCACATTTTCCTATCTAAAGGAGTCGACATGACTCTACGGAGTCAGCATAATACACCATGCAGAGTCTACGTGATCCAGTGTGGACCTCGAGGTTTGCAAGTGCTATCAGAGTCACAGATTTCCTCTATTGGAGTCAGCATGACTCCTTTATGGGTCACAATCTTATTTTGACTATAAAAAGGAGTCGGGAAAAAGGTATCATAGAGAGTCTCTGTGAGCCTCTATAATCCTCATGATTCAAGAAAGTAACAATCAGAGTCAGGATGTCTCCTTTTGGAGTCTAAATAACTCTTTCGAAGAGTCACTTTTGTATGACTATCAAAAGAGTCAGGGAAAGATATCTTAGAGAGTCTCTTTGACCCTCTATAATCCTCATGATTTGAAAAAGTAACAATCAGAGTCGGCATGTCTCCTTTTTGGTGTCCAAATAACTCTTCCGAAGACTCACTTTTATATGACTATTAAAAAGAGTCGGGAAAAAGTATCATAGAGAGTCTTTGTGACCCCCTATATTCCTCATGATTTGAAAAAGTAACATTCAGAGTCGGGATTTCTCCTTTTTGGTGTCGAAATAACTCTTTCGAAGAGTCAGTTTTATATGACTATTGAAAAGCGTCAGGAAAGAGTATTATGGAGTCTATGACCCTTTATGATCCTCATGATCGGCAAAAGTAACAATCAGTGTCGGTATTTCTCCTTTTTGGTGTCCAAATAACTCTTTCGAAGAGTCACTTTTATATGACTATTAAAAAGAGTGGGAAAAAGTATCATAG
>CALNVZ010001721.1:32886410-32902397 GCA_940671915.1 Paracentrotus lividus
GGAATCCAATTCTCTTCAATAGTCAACAGTGAAGACTGAAGAGTACAGATGACACCTTAGAGGCTATGTGCCACACCACATGACTCTTTGCATTTGTCCGAGATGACTCTCAACAAGAGTCATGCATGTTAGACTCTTGGAGGGGTCAAGTGGACACACTCCAATGAAGTGCAATGGGAACCCTTTATACAGTGTCATCTAAACTGCCTCTTGGGTCCAAGTATGCTGGACTCGCTAGGAGTCTAAGGTGGTAGACTCTGATATGGTTTTGTCTAAACTCCATGTGGGGGTTTAGCATTTGTCCGAGATGACTCCCAGCAAGAGTCGTGCATGTTAGACTCCTGGAGGTGTCAAGTGGGTAGACTCCAATTTAGTGCAGTGGGTACCCTTTAATATGGTGTCATCTAAACTCCCTCTTGGGTCCAAGTATAATGGACCCCTGTAGGAGTCTAAGGTGGTAGACTCTGATATGGTTTCCTCTATACTCCTCTGGGGGTGGTGGTGTTATTTTTTTTCTTGGTTTTATTTTGAGTGGTGTGGGCAGGGCAGAGGTGTTGGGTGAGGTGGTAGTGGGTTAAGGAGTGATGGAGAGGGGTGGTGATGTTTTTTGGTTGAGTAGTATTTCATTGGGGGCTGTTGGGTGTCTCTGACCAGGAATGAGGGGAGTGGTGTTGTTGGTATCTAGTTCTTGCTATTGCTTGTTGGTTTTTTATTTATGGTTGTTTGTGAAGTGGGTTGTTATGGAGAAGGGGGTTTGGGCTTCGTATTTGTGTGGTTTTTACGTGTTTTGTATGTTTGGGTCTTGTTTAGCGGTGTGTGGTTGGGTCTTTCATGTTTTTGGGGGGATTTGGTAGGTTTTTTCATTTTAATGTTGGTGTTGGTAATGGTGTGAGGTTAGTGTATTGTTTGTTGTTGTGTTTTATCTCATTCTTTATTATTTAGTTTTTATTATGTATTTTTGTTTTATTGAGGTGTGGTTTTGTTTTGATGTGGTGGGATGTGTGGGGTGGGTTTGGGCGGGTTCCTAGTTGTTGATGAGTGTGTTTGAGTTTTTTTTGAGTTGTTGGTTGTGTTTTTTACGTTAATTTGTGGTGGTTTGAGTTTATGTTTTTTTGTTTTTGAGGGTGTTTTTTGTGAGTTTTCTGGATTGTTGTGTTTGGAGTGTTAGTGTTTTCTTATGATTTTGTAGTTTTGTTTTTTGTTTTGATATTGTTCTGAGGGTGTGGGGTAGACAAACAGTTGGTTTTAGACCACTGAGGGATGTGAGGTTTGGTATATTGGTAGTCAACTGTTAGAGAAGTAGTTTGATGTTTAAGGTTTAGTTTGTTGATTTCAATTTTTTGTTTTTGCCAGATGTGTTTGTTTTTAGGTTTGTATTGTGTTATTTTTTTATTGAGGGATTTTGAGTATTGAGTTTTGTGTTTTGATCGTCATGTTTTTTTGTATTTTTGTGATATTTGCGTATTTTCGTATTGATTTTTGAGATGTTTTGGTTATGATTTTCTTGTTTTATTTTTGTTAGTTTGCGTTTTACGTCTTGTTTTTCATAGTTTTTTTATTAGTTTTTGGTATTGGTTTATCAAGATGGTTAGAGTTTGATTAGTTGGTGCATTCTTAGGTGGTATTTTTTTTGGATATGTTTGGTGTTTTTTGATCGTGAGTTGTTGTTTTGGAGTGTTTGGGTTAAAGGTTTCGATGTCCAGTGGGCAGTTTTTTGTTTGGATCTCTGGGGTTTGGTGTTTGCAGTGCAGGGGATTTGTGAAATGTGGGGTTAAGTTTTTGTATTGGGTAATTGATCTTTTTAGGGTGTATATGGGATGTTAGTTTGATGTGTGGAGGTTATAAATTGTGTGATCATGGATTGGGCTATTGTGTTTGGGTTTTTTTTTGGGGTATGAGTGGGTTTTAGTGCAACAAAATTGAGAAATTTATGGTTATGCTGATCTTTTGGGGGGTTTGGTGTAAGGTTGTGACATGTGGGTTATTTTGATCTTGGTTTGTTGGTGTATTGGGTTGAACAGGTTTGTGTGTGGGGTTTTTTGTTTGGGTTTGTTTTGGTGTTTGGGTTTGGTTTGATGTGTGGGTTTTTTTGTTGGTTTGGTTTGAGTGTTTCGGGGTGGGTTTTGTGTTTGGGTTTTATTTTGGGTTTGGGGTTTGTGTTTTGGGTTTGTGGTTTGCTGTTTTTTGGGAGTATTGGTGTGGGGTTAGGTTGGATTTTGTTGGGTTTTCCTTAGGGGGGGTTTGGTCATATTGTATGCATATTGGCAGTTATTGCCCATAGAGGTTCATGTTTGTGGGGGTCTATGGCTGTAATGAGTTGATGGTTTTGTTGGGTGTTTGGGGGTTTGTGATGTATGGTTTTGTTTTGGGTGTGTTGAATCGGTTTGTGATTGTTAAGGTCTGGTTGGTGTTGTGTGTGGTGTTGGTGCTTCTGTTTCTAAGTTTATGTTTTGGAGTATGGAATACTAGCGTTTTGGTGATGGGTTCTTGTCGGTGTTTATCAGTTTGGTGTTGTTGCTTGTTGGTGATGGTGTCTGATATTCTTTTTCTTGGGGGGTTGAGATTGTGGTGTTGGTTGCTGTTAGTGAGAGGGGTAGTGGGTGTTGTGTTTTATATATGAAGTTTGGGGTGTGGGTGGGATGTATTTTTGGTTTGGGGGGTGCGGTTCATTTAGTTTTTCTTGGAATTGGGTGGGTTGGGGGGTTTTTTTGTGAAGTCATGGTGTGCCTGTTTTTAGGTTTGGTGTTTCTTAAGTTTATTTTATTAAGTGTTTGCATGGTGGGAGTTGTGTATTCTGTTGGTGGTGTGTGTGTGGTTCTGTTAGTGTGAGTTGTGTGGTGATGGTTTGATGGTAGGTTCTAAGGAGGTTGATAGGTGGTGTGAGTTGTTGGTTGTGTTGTGGTTGGATTGTTTTTCTATTTTATTTTGTATTATTTTTAATTCCTATGTTTTTAGTTATACAAACCTTATTTTTTTGAAGGCTTTATTTTATTTATGAATATTATCTTGTTTTGTGTTTTGGTTTTTTGGTAAGGTAGTTGTTGTTATCACATTTTCTTATTAGGGTTTAAAGGGGGTGTTTTGTTTCAATTTAGCACAGTTTTTTTGGTTAAGTTTTTGTGGTTTTTTGGTGGTAGTGTTGTATTTTTGGTGGGAATTTGGTTGAGTTATAGTATTTCTGTTATGTTAATGTATGGGTTTTTGGGAGGTGTTAGAGATTGTCCATTACATACTTGGTTACGCGAGTTGAGGTATGGATTGTTGCTTAATATGCTTTTAGTTATACAGTTTGGCGTAATATTATGGCCAAGATATGTATTTATTTATTCTTGAGTTTGGGTTATTTTGTTTATTTAGTCTATTTTTAGTTGTGTATTCGGAGTATTTGGAGGGTAGTGTTGTTATCATTGGCGTTCGGTTTAAAAGAGGGTGGGTTTCGAATTTATTAGTTTTTGTTTAATTGTTTCAGGGTTTGCGGGAGGTTGTTGTTTTTTTATTGAGTTTGCGATAGTGTATTTCTTTTTTGTATTGTGTTGGGTTTTTGCGCAGGTAGTAGTTGTTTTTGAGAGATATGGGTAGGGTTGGTTCATGTTTTTTTGGTTTCATTGTTTTAGTCTTGGGTTTTTGAAAGGATCCGAAGTGTTTAATTTATTTGGGTTGGGAGTGATTTTGTTTATAAGTTTTTTTGTTGTGTTTGCAGTTATTATGGTAGGGTACAGATGATTGTATTTTTTGTTGGGTTGGCCATAGATTTAGTTTTGATTTGTTCATAGAGTATTGGGTTTTTGGGGGTGAAGTTGTTCTGTTTAATTTTTTGGATTTGTGGTGTGTTTTTCTTATTTTTTGTGTTTAAATAGATCGCTGGGATGAGGAGTTTTTTTGTTTTGGATGTGTTATGTAGTTGTTTGTGGTTGTTTACAAGTATTTTTGATTGTAGGTATTTTTTATAATAGTGATGTTATTTTATTTTATTTTCTAGTTTTTTATTTATTGTTTTTTATTGAATATGTGTATCATTATTTTTTTTGTTTTTTTGTGTTAATTGTCCGAGTTTTTTTTCATTTATATATATTGTATACTTAGGTATAGTTTAAGTTAGTGTCACTGGTTGTAATGGTTCTCTAGTAGTTGTTTGATGGTTGTTTATGGAGATTTATGTGTTGAGATTTTTGTTTGTAAGCATACTTGATTTTGGAGGTGTCCTATTTTTTATTTTTCATGTTTTATAGTTTTTGTGATTTAAGTGCAGTTTTATATTTGTTCCATTTGTTAGTTCTGGTGGTATCGGTAAAAGTAGTTTAGGTTTATTTGGTTTTTTGGAGGCGTCAATCACATAGATTTGTTGTTGAGTGTAAATCCAGTTTTTTTGTATTTCAAAACAAACAAAAAACAAAATTTTTTGATTTCTTCAAGTAGTGTGTGTTTTATGTTTTTTATGATCTTTTGTTTTGTTTTTGTTGTTTTTATTTTCATTTATGTTGGTATTTGATTGGAATGTGTGAGAATTTGTTATTTCTTTCACTTTTATCGAAATCGTTTTTTTGGGTTTAATTTTTGGGTTGTAACGAAATTTTAGTTCTACTATTAGTTATGTATTTCATTTTACGTTTTTTCATAGTTTTGTGTAATGTTATTGGTGTCCCATAGGTATTATTGTGTATGTTGGTGGAGTTGTGCAACTAATTGGTGATGTGGTGGGGGGTCATTTGGAGTAGTGTTGGGGGTGTAGAGTGTTTTTGGGTATTTTTGTCTTATGTGGAGTTTGTATGTGTGGGTTATGTGTGGGCTATAATTGGAAGGGTTTTCTTAGGTGTGTTCGAGTTCCTATGTTAAATTTGGGTCTTTTGTTATAGAGTAATGTGTGTGTCTTTTTGTTGTTTTGAGGATTGTTATTGTATTTGAGTCATACACACAAGTCAGAGCTCAGAAGTCAATTGATAAAAGAAGAGAACAAAAAAACGAAGGCGCAAGTGTAAGTTAAGATATTAAACAAAACGAATTAACAGAGTAGAACAAATAAAGTTAAAGAAGTAACACAACAACAAATAAAACAAATAACAAAATTAAACAAAAAACCAAAAAAAAAAATAATCATAAACAAAAAACAAAACAAAAACAAGTCAAAAAAAAACAAGGAATCAAACACAAACAAAAAAAACACCAAAAAAAACCACATAATCAAAACATCAGAAATAACAAACAAATAAAAACACACATAAACCCACAAACCAAAGCAAAAAAAAAAATTAAAACTCCACACTACCAAACAAAAAAACACTAAAAACCAAAAAAGAATAAAAAAAACAAACAAATACACAAAAAAATCAAGATCAATATAAAAATCCAAAACACAACAACAAAAAAAAAACACAACAACAAAATAACAACAATCAAAAAAAACAAAAAAAAAAATAGCAAAAACACCAAAATTCAAAACACAAAATCCACAATACAACAACAAATAAAAAAAAACCAAAACAAACAAAAATCCACCATAAAACACCCACACACCCACTCCAAAACACTAGAAATGATGATCAACAAACTAAAAATATATTAGCAATAAAATACATTGAAACAAAATAACAGTAAAGAAACCAAACAAACAAACACAAAACAAAATCCAAAAAGAAGAATAAACAAATAACAAGTAAAAAACAAACAAAACAACAATAAAGAAATCAAACAACCACATAACAAAAGAAACAAAAGAATAGTCCAAATAAAATCACACAAAAACAACACAAATAAGAAAGTAAAAATTTAATACAACACATAAGACACATTCAACACATCCAAGCAACATAACCAAATAAAAACAACATAAATAAAACGTTGAAAAAATAAAACAACCCAAAACACAATAACATAACAAAAAATAACAAAAAAAAGACACAATAAAACATGCAAAAACAAAAAACAACAGATACACCCAAATAGCAGCAAATAAAATTCTATTAAACTCAAAAAAATTTATCACAATATAAAACATATCCAAATAAATCTCATCAGAAAAAAAAAACTAACCAAACAAAAACCATAAAAACCCCACAAAAGTAAATAACACAAACTTACAACAATAACACACAACATATAATCAATCAAAAAAAAGACAAATATATAAATTAAAAAACCAAAAAACAAATAGCTAGATCACACATAAAAGACGATAGACAATAAACAAGAAAAAACATAAATACACAAAAAAAATAACGAACACATATAAATTACACCATCACACCGAAATTAAGAACCAAAAGCAGCACCAAAAAACCACAAAAACAAGCATACACACACCAAAAACATCACCACACAAAAGACCATCAACAGCCAAACAATAAACATAACCAAAAAAATAAAAAAGCATTAGTATTACAGGCGGCCTATACACAAACAACAAGAAACTCAAAAAAGAAACATCAGAGATAATACAATCCATAAATAAACAACAAAGAGATTACAACTGCAAAAATAAAGCATAAAGGAAATACCAATGCAAAAATCACACAGCAGCACATTCACATAAAAAACGTCCAAATCACAAATAAGAGTAAGACAGCTCAGATGATGGAAGATGCAATAACTTGACTGAAATAATATCGCGAGCAGCCTCTATGCAGCAGAACGAAGAAAATGTCCAGGGTAACTCGCCGGTGCAAGCAAGGCACCTTTAGACTGTTCTGGACGCCGTTGAGGACATTCCCTTCAAATTCCCTGAACCTGCGGGACTCTTCATCAAGACACCAGATTGAATGGCAGTACTACGTCGCAGGGATTCAACCTCTAACAAATCCGACAGCGACTGAGATGGAACCAAGCACCCGTATGAGCAAACTGGGTATCCTAGAGGCTAGATGCCTGGATACTGGATATGCAGCCGCTGACTAAGATGAGATGCAGCCATTCGAAACCCAACAGACCAGGTACTTTTACCGGAGGAGATTATCTTGCGCGCGAACTCCAGTCAGGATCTGACGACTCCCTAACCCATTCACCTACAGTGGACTCGGAAGAACCAGACGCACAATGTAACTCAAATATGAGTGGAATTTATGTTCCACATGCCTCCACAACAGATGATGTATTCCCGCAGGACGATATGCAGCAGTAAATAACATTTACTCTTTCCCAAACCAAGTGGAGTATATCTAAGAAACCAAACCGTCACAGTATTCCACGCTAAATCAGCATCGTGTACCCCGGAACTTTGTGTGCTGATAGAACTCTTTGATTAAAAATCATTCTGAAAATAATATTTAGAAAGAACTTTTAATGATTGTGATAGAATATTTGTTTGGGGAGACGAGGTGCACAGAGACTTAGAATTAAATACTGCGGGCAGTAAATAGAGGACAGGCATTTCTACATATTTTTTAAATAAGTTATAAAGCTATGAAAAATGTAGAATGTATTAGTTATTAAGGGATCTCTCTCTCAATGATTTTGAAATGGACTACTAAACCATTAAGTGTTGCATGAATTCATTTTTCGTATAAAGATCTATTTGATCGAAAGTGTTTACATTAGGAAAGGCCGCCTGGTATGTTTACACTTTTCAACGCAATTCTTTAACTTGCGATAGTAGGAATATTATTTCTTCTCTTGCAGAAATTTCATTGAGTAGTCATGTGTTATACACCAGTACACACCATTTTTTATTCAAATTGTAGACCAGAATTGTAATCAGGAGAGTAATCTCATTATAATATATTTTCCTTTTGTTTGATTCATAATGGATAAACAGCCAATTTTGTATCGATATGTCTTTAATATTGGATTAATAGCTATTGTATGTTGTTACTCTGTAAATATTTTCGTAAATGTCGAGGACGACATTTTCTTTGAAGGAGGAAAGATGTGAGGCCCCTCCGAAATAGGGCACCCCTAACAAAATTCATTCAGCTTATACTGTGTACATAAACCATCCATTCATTATCAGTGTTATTATATAACCCCATTAGAACCTTGCACACCCCTGTCTAATAGTGGAAGCAAACCCAAATCACCCGATCTCAGTGGTCAAGACCATGTGGTTGGTCATCATACCTTTTTGAATGCCCATTACACTACATGTAACTGACCATTTGTTTACTCTCTTCATATTATTTACAGGTAAGCAAAAGGATACAATTTTTATTATTAATTACTTAAACTGTTATAACAATATGCTGTTGATTGATTGTATTTGCTGGAGAAGAGTGTGTGTTAATCTTCTCATATTAATAGTCTTTGTTTTATGATAGTCTCCTAGTAAACGAATTGACATGAGAACATATAATTGAAGAATTACTTTAAATCACTGACAATCGTCATTACAGAGATATTACCCAAAATATTGAAATATCATATAATTAACTTTATTAGCTTAGATAAATGTTGCTGGAACTGTTGGTAAAGACATAAAATGTTATCAGTAAAACTGATTTCGACATTCTTTTACTTGAAGTAGAAACTGCTATTAATATTGAGTCAGTACTCTAAGAGGTGCAATGTACATATATGCATTTTGTTGTATATTCTTTTGTTCTTTGTTCTTCTCAAGAAAGTATCTGTTATCAAAGTGGTTAGTATTGGCTTCTTTAAACTTCAGCTTGTTACCTTGACACCAGAAACGTTATGTTACTTTAAATTGTTAGGAGTCAGGGACTAGATTAAGGGTTTTAAAGCTATACATGCGGAAGAAAGTGTTGTAATAGTTCTGAAGTGAGAGGTTAATATAGAGAGAATTAGGGAATCACCTCAGAAATGGCAGGGATTCCTTTTGGAATGTCAGAACAAAGGAATTCTCAACTTGTAACATAAAGTTTCCCATATAGAATCAGGGACCATCTTACACATTTTAGACTTGAGGCTTTAGGATTATTCCCTTGTATCAATTGGCCATGTGTTCTTTTATCTGTAGTCTATAATTTGAGACTTTATTCGTTAATGATTGGTTATCCAATTAGAGTAGGGAAATATATAAGATTAAAGAAATACCTCTTTACTCTTAATTAACTTAACAATTAATTTATAATTGTAGAAAGTTATAGTTGTATTAGTTATTAATTACATTCGTTTATTTATCTTAGTATCTGATTTAGAATACAAGTAAATATATGATATAATCATAATAGAAAAGAGTTGATAGATAAGTCTATCCTTGATTATGTATATAATATTAATTGTTATTTGACATGGATTCTTGTGACTGATTTCCTTAATATAACGTAATGATCATTAACTCTTTTTGATGCCCATACAAGCTACATGTAACTGACCGATTGTTTTTCTCTTCTTCAAATTATTTACAGAGAGAGAAGTTAAAATTAACGCCCATCCCAACCAGGGAGGGTAACATGACTATTTAAAAGAAAGTGGGAAAAGTATCATGCGAGTTCTTGTGACCCTCTATAGATGCTCATGATTGAAAAAAGTAACAATCAAAGTCGGCATGTCTCCTTTCTGGTGTCTAAGTAACTCTTCGAAAGTCTCCTTTTTTAAATTATTTATTTTATTTTTTTTTCACCTTTTTTTTTTTTTTAATATGAGCTATTGAAGGTCAGGAAGAAGTATCTGTGGAGTCTTGTGACACCCTTTATAATCCTCATGATCGAAGAAGTAACAATCAGGGCGGGATCTTGTCTCTCTCTCTCCCTTATTTGGTGTCCAAACCTTTCGCGAAGAGTCACTTTTGTATGACTATTAAAAAGAGTCCGGGAAAAAGTAACATAGAGAGTTTTTTTGTGACCTGTTTCCGCATGCCTATATCCTCATTGATTTGAAAAAGTAACATTCAGGGTGGGATTTTCTCCTTTTGGTGTCGAAATAACTCTTCGAAAGAGTCAGTTTTAATGACTATTGAAAAGCGTCAGGAAAGAGTAATCAGGAAAGTTCCTCATGACCCCTTTATGATCCTCATGACGGCAAAAGTAACAATCAGGGTCGGTATTTCTTTTCTTTTGGTGTCCAAATAACTCTTTCGAGAGTCACGTCTTTATATTGACTAATTAAAAAGAGTGGAAATACATAGCGAGTCTTGTGGCCCTCTATAATCTCCAATGATTTGAAAAAAGAACATCAGAGTCGGCGTGTCTCCTTTTTGGTGTCCTAAGTAAACTCTTTTCGAAGAGTCACTTTATATGACTATATGAAAGTTCAGAAAAGAATCATGGAGAGTCCTCTTTGACCTATATATCCTCATGATCGCAAAAGTAACAATCAGGGTCGTATTCCTCCTTTTTGGTGCAAATAACTTCTTTCGAAGACTCACTTTTAATGGCTATTAAAAAAGAAGTCGGGAAAAAGTTATCAATAGAGAGTTTTTGTGACCCCTATTACCCTCCATGATTGAAAAAGTAACAATCAGGGGTCGGTATTTCTCCTTTTTGGTGTCCATAACTCTTCGAAGGCAGTTTTAGTATGACCTATTGGAAAGTTGTCAAAGAGTAATCATGGAGAGTCTCTATGAACCCTTTATGATGACCTCATAGATCTGCAAAAGTAACAATCAGGGTCGGGAATTTCTCCTTTTTGGTGTCCAAAAACTCTTTCGAAGAAGTCAGTTTTATATGGACTATTGAGAAGTGTGCAGGAACGAGTATCATGATGAAGTCTCTATGACCTTTATGATCCTCATGATCTGCAAAAGTACAAACAGGGTCGGGATTTCTCCTTTTTTGGGTGTCCAATAACTTATCGAGAAGTTTATCATTTATTATGACTATAAAAAGAAGCGCGGAAAGTAACTAAGAGCTTTGTAACCCACCACTAAATTCTCATGATTTGAAAGTAACAATTCAGAGTCCCCTGGATTTCTTTCTCCTGTTTTGTGTCCAAATACTATTTCAAAGGTATCAACGTTTATTTATGACTATTTAAAGGATCGGAGAAAGTACATAAGAGAGTCTCTAATAATGATATAGATTCAAATCTGGTAGAGTATTCGAAAAGCCACGTATATTTTTTTTTTTTTTTTTTTTAAAATTGATTTATAGAATTGAGGGGCAGACAATTTTTTGTTAAGAAGGAATGAATTATATATTAGGACTAGTTTATTGTACATTAGTGTTGTCCTTTGTTGAGTTTTGCCTGAATTTTATTTCAGCCTCTTTGGTATTATAGTTTCAGATGCCTTTGTCTACATCCATTTTCCTCTTTGACTTCATCATCAGGAAACACCTTCTTTTCTTCTCTATCATTACATTCCTATTAGATGTCTTTCATCATTCATTCCAATCTGATTTCTTTTGTTCAACATTCTTATTACAGTAATCATCTCATCTTATTCAATCACATCCTCTTACTCTCCTTATTGGTTATTCTAGTATGAATTGGACTAATTACATTTTGAGTTGGTTCTCCAATTCTCTTTATTTTCTATTGGTTAATCTGACTTTAATTTGAATATGTAGAGATTATTCTTGTATTAGATGATTTCTGATGTGGCCAAAGTAGCCTTGATAAAATCAGTGCACTACCAGACTTCATCAAGTAAGTTTTTTTAGTTCGTGTCTTGTTCCTGTTCCTGGTTTTTGATCTATCCGTTGCTGTCTATGCTCAGGGACAATACTGTTCGACCCCCCAAACCAGGAGTTTAGATGACATGATACCTCATTGGTGAGTCTTCCTTATTTCAACCACTAGAGAAGTCCTAACATAGGGAGTTTAGATGAAACACCAGTATTGGAGTGTCTAAAACCCACTTGACCTTCACGGAGTCTTAACATGCATGACTCTATTGGGAGTCATCTCGGTACAAATGCTCAACCCCCCAGAGGAGTATAGAGACCATATCAGATGCTCTACAGCCCTTCTTCACGTCATACAGGAGTCAAGCTACTACCCGCAGTACGGAGTTTAGATGACACTGTATTCAAGGTACACTGCAAACTGCTATAGGAGTCTGGCATAGAGAATCCAATTCTCTTTCAATAGTCAACAGTGAAGAATGAGGTAACAGATGAACACTAGAGCTATGTTGCCACCATGACCTTTGCCATTTGTCCGAGATGGACGTCCTACAAAGAGTATGCAATGTTAGACTCGAGGGTCAAGTGGCCCACACTGGCCAATGAAGTGCAATGGGAACCCTTATACAGTGTCATCTAAACTGCCTCTTGGGTCAAGTGATCGCTGGACTCGTCTAGAGGCTAAGGTGGTAGTACTCTGAAATGAGTATTATGTGTCTAACTCCATTGTGGGCCGTTTAGCATTTTCCGAGAGACTCCTCCAACGAGTCGTGCATAAAGTTAGATCCTGGAGGATGTCAAGTGGTAAGACTCCAATATAGTGCAGTGGGTACCCATTAATATGGTGTCTCAATGACTCCCCTCTTGGTCAGCACGTATAATGGGACCACTGTGAGTCTAAGGTCAGGTAGACTCTAGATATGGTTTCCTTATACTCCTCTGGGGGTTGAGCATTCGGTGTCCAAGAGATGACATCCCACAATAAGGAGCATGCATAAGTTAAAGACTCCTGAGGGTCATGTCGGTATACACCAATCGAGGTGTCATCTACAACTCACCTATGCTAGACCCTCTAGGGGATCAAATAGGACAGACTCCAATCGAAGGTGTACTAAACTCTGGTTCTGAGGAGGGGTCGAAACGTTTGTCCCTGAGATGACACTCGATGAGAGTCCAGATATGTCTTGAACTCCAGAGTTTTGAGATCAAGAAGAGTAGACTGCCCACGAGGTGTCATCTAAACTCTGGTTTGGGGGGTTGCAATCGGTTTGTCCCTGAATGACACTGCGAAGAGAGTCCTGAGTATGTTTGACTCCAGATGGAGTAAAGAAGGTAGACTCCACTGAGGTGTCAATCTAAACTCTGGTTGGGGCGTTGAAACGTTTGTCCCCTGAAGATGAACTCGGAAAGAAGCAGTATAACAGTTTGACTCCAAGAGAGTCTAAGAAGTAGCTCCCACGAGGTGGTCATCTAGACTCTGGTTTGGGGGGTTGAGCATTGTCGAGATGACTCCCAAGTAAGAGTCCATGCATTTAAGACTCCCTGGAGGTGGTCAAAAGTGGTGAAGACTCCTATGAGGTGTTCCATCTAAACTCTCCTATGCTAGACTGCCATCTAGGGGTAAATACAGGAAGACCTCCATGTAGGTGTCATCTAAAAACTGCTGGTTTGGGGCGTCCAAAACGTTTGTCCCTTAGATGTCCTCGGAGAGAGTCAGTAGTTTGACTTCCAGTTGGAGTCAAGAAGGTTAGACTCCCAACGAGGTGTCATCTAACACTCTGGTTTTGGGGGGTTGAGTTGTCCTGAGATGACACTCGGAAGAGAGTCCTATATGTTGACTCCAGATGGAGTCTAAGAAGGTAAGACTCCCAGCGAGTGTCATCTAACTCTGGTTGGGGGGGGGGCCTCGAACCGTTTGTCCCTGAGAATGACATCTCGGATGAGAGTCCAGTAGTGGGTTTGACTCCAGATGGAGTCAAGAGGTAGATCCTCCCAACGAGTGTCTCTAAAACTCTGGTTGTGGGGGGCCGAACCGTTTGTCCCTGAGATGACACTCAAGGAGTCTAACATGTTTGACTCTTAGTCGGAGTCAGAAGGTAGACTCCAATACTAGTTGTCAGTTGTACCAATTGAAAGAGTCTGCCTTTAACCAATTTAATGTGTTCTCTCAGGGACAGAGCTGGACTCTGTAAAAGGGTCACTTAGACACTTATTTTTTCTGTGGTGTATAACTCGTAAGAGACGTTTAAAAAGATATCAATAATTTGGGTGAAAAATAGACAAAAGAAGTTGTTCTTATAGACGTTTTAAAGACGTCTTATAAGATGCTCGTATTTATTGTCAAAAAATGAACAAGGGAAGTGGATCTTATAGAACGTCGTAAAGAATCGCTAAAGTTATCTTTTGGAGTAGAAAAGACAAATGTTTCTCTAAAGACGTTATAAACGTCATAGATGTCGTATTTTGGCAAAAAATGACAAGGAAAGTTGGTCTTATAGACTCGTAAAGACATCACTGTTTAAATAGGCTGTTACAAATCAAGTCTACTAGATCTATGTATTTTGTGCAAATAAAAATTAGACGCCTGGTCCTATCGTACCGAAAGAACATCATAAACATCGTCATATAACCATGATTTTATCAAAATAGTTATAATAATCTCAGATCTGAATACATTCAGAAGAAATTGAGCATCATGACATCTTAGTATACGTTTATAATCGTTGGGACAATCGTAAAGATGTAGTGTTTACGACGTATGACGAAGTTGACCAGTTTTGACCGCAGTTTAGAAACGTCTTTAAAGACTCAGTCTGCTATCAGGGTCGGGATGAGACCGGAAGATCGTGTCGGGATTCGGCGCAGCGACCCGTAGTTGTGTCACATGAATGTGCCGAAGAAGAATCTGACTATAAGGAATCGAGTAACGTTTGCAGATGATATAAAGATGATGTTAATGCTATAATATTCGAGAACATCGCTCCGATTATAGCCTATCAAGCAATGGCAGGATGAACTCACACATTTTGAGAATTACGAGCCCCAAGTTAAGACTCTAAAAAATGTATTGCGAGGAGTGGTGTGTTTTTAAAGTCTTGTCAAACGACCCTGATAAAGTGCACGTAAAGAAAACTTATTCATAACGTATGATTACGTGGCGAGAGGCGGTGTCAAAATGATAAATTTTTTTCCTGTGGGGCTAAAGCGATTACTATGACTACAGTCACACAACACTTTACGTTGATATTCGTCCGTGCGTCCAAATTGTTTTCTCTTTTCTGCGGATCCCCACGGAATGCCTTCCCACCATATGCATCCACTGGAAACAGTGATAATTTCGTCATTCATAAAACAAAGAAAGATATAACATAAGAAGATGATATGAATGGAAAATGAAAGTTATTGGCATAAACATCAAATACGTAATCTAAACGTAGTGTCTGTGTGACTGTAGCATTAGCGTTTTCGATTCTTTCATGCGGCTAGACCTGCAAATCTCAATATGTCACATACCAGTATTATTTATTTAACATTTTAAAAAAGAGTCCACCATGAGTTAAGCGGCTTCGTCCTTGCATTTGAGATGAGATTCAAAAATATGTAGCCCTAAGCTGCTTACTGACACCGTGCGATACAATGACCCATTTTGAACCAGAGGTTAAATTTGCACGAGGTTTGGTTTGACCACACAAATACAATGCGTTTCAAGCCTCCCGTGCAAACTTAACCTCCGTTGCACACTTATCAACCTGAAAAGGATTATTTATAAACCATGATGTAGAAAGCAAGAGTGCGAGTAATACTCAGCAGTACTTTGTTGAAGACATGGCCCGACGTTCCGTCAGCTTGACTGTGCCGTCTTCAGGAGACGAGCTGCCCGGAACATCGGGCCCTCTTCTCATTTGGTGTGAAGTACTTTTAGGACTCAATCAAAGAAATTGTTTACTCTAGTTCTCTACTCTCTATCTCGCCTCTCCATTCTACTTTCCTCAACCTACCATTTCCACTTCTACTCTTTCAACAGTCCTTTTTCTCATCGTGTCTTTTTTTCCCGCACTAATCACCATGGCGGTGCAAAATTTGCATGGCTAGGAACGAATACGAAAATAGGAAGATATCATTTATTATATCCGGACCACTGCGGTTGAATTGAATGGCTGAATTCTATCCCTTATTGAATGACGCAAAACGAATTTTGAACGTCTATGCCACCTTCCCTACTTGACTCAAAAAGAAATTTAACGTCTTAAAATTAAACGAGCAGTAATCATGGCACAAGTCATAAGATTCGTGAATATGTAGCTAAACAAGCGAGCCTGGCATCAGACAGTTTTCTAGTTTTCGAAATAAAATGCAAAAAAAAAAAAAAAGATATTTTAAGACTTCACATGTGCAAATGGACATTTCACAGCATGAGAGAGAGTACCTTGAAAATGACGTCATAAAACTATAATCTTTGAGTCCACAATAATGGTTTGTTTAACTTACTCTTTTTTTTTCTCCATTTTTCTGCACTTAAAAAAAAACATTAATATTC
>CALNVZ010001721.1:32902422-32916467 GCA_940671915.1 Paracentrotus lividus
AGGGGTTGAGCATTCGGTGTCCCAAGAGATGACATCCCACAATAGAGTCATGCATAACGCTTAAAGATCCTGGAGGGTCAATTGGTATACTCCAATCGCCCAGGTGTCATCTACAACTCACGCTATGCTAGACTCCTCTAAGGGATCAAATAAGGAAGACTCCAATCGAAGGTGTCACTAACTCTGGTTCTGGCGGGGTCGAAACCGTTTGTCCCTGAGATGACACTCGGAATGAGAGTCAGTAATGTTTGACTCCAGTTTGTGAGATCAAGAAGGTAGACTGCCCACGAGGTGGTCATCTAAACTCTGGTTTGGGGGGTTGACATCGGTTTGTCCCTGAATGAACTCGAAGAGAGTGCTAGTAGTTTGACTCCATGATGGAGTAAGGAACGGTAGACTCCCACTGAGGTGTCACATCTAAACTACTGGTTTGGGGGTTCGAACGTTTGTCCCCTGAAGATGACACTCGGAAAGAAGTACTAACAGTGTTTGACTCTAGTCGCGCAGTCAGAGAAGGTAGACTCCATAAGGTGTCAGTTCGTACTCAATTAAAGAGTCCTGCTTTAACCAATTAAGTGTCCATCCTAAGAGGACAGAGCTGGGACTCTCTGTATAAGCGGTACTTAGACACACTTATTTGTTAATATTTCTGTGTGCTACACGGTGTCATTTTGATAAAGACTAATAATCAGGCACCACACGAGAAAGATTAACGAAAGAGTCGCAGCAATTCTATTGGATTATATTGAATGATCCAGAAATATGCATATATATTATGAATATTGACAAATACTGTAATCAAATGTCAAAAAAACGTTTATAATGATAACAAGAACCTTTGTAATAGATAAACACACTCAGATTTACTCTGTTAATGAAGATGCCACATAAATCAATAATATTTTTTATTTCTTGATATCAAATATTGGGGGGAAAATGATTGTATCAACCATACACCACCGAAACTTATTGGGGGGAGCGGATGCAATCCCCCCATCTCCCCGCACAATCGAGCACCCATGGGTGTCACTATTTAAATGTGTTATCATATTTTTCAGGCACAAATTTGAAAGTAGCCCGTGACACAATCCGTAACATAGTTGCGAACCATACCAAGGTTTATAGGAGCGCCTAATTGATTTATTTTCGCATGCCAATAGGCTTTCTACATGAACCATGATGTTTAATTACTGTGAAAAGGCAGTGGAGTCGCCCGACCGAAAACTCACCATAGCCTGCATACCCGTATGCGAGACCATCAGAAACACACAGGGTAGCGCTCTCTACGCCCTAAAATTCACAGATCGTGTACATGTTAAGATAATCTATCATCTCTTTGCAATCTTATATTCCCTGCACACTTTTTAACACAACAATTGCATTCAAGCTGCTAATGCCATGTCAATGTTGAATGATATGCGAGCAACAGGTCAGTTCCGCCGGAACCATACCAACCGCAAACAAGGGCATGCGGTATGCCACCACACATTAGCCTGCCCGCGCTTCTACCAAGACCATCACCTCACCGTTCCTGATATATAGCAATAATCCTTAAAATCAACGCTGGTAAGAAATCAGAAAGGGTGCCGTCCTTATAATAGTCCGCATGCCATGACGCCACTTCGATGTGGTAACTACAATTCTTGCCCTAGGTTTGTGCAGCCCTTGCATCAGAATTTGACAGTAGCTTATCTCGAAAAGCGCAACCAACGTGATAAAACGGCATTTGCGTGAGTTGTTCCCTCACACCCCCTGCCCAGCTCTATAATCATCCGTCATGCATTCACAAGTTCCTAAAATCGTTTCAGATTTGTGTTCCTTTTTAATCTTCCGAGACTAATTGAACACAAGGGTGTGCAACTACGTGAACCCGGTGGTAAATGAGGGAGAGACAGTCTTTTGGAATAAGTGAACTTCATCATGGAACACACACTAATATGTTCCACAATAAACGTTTAACTCATTTCTACTTCAAGTATATAAACATGGACTCGACACGAATCTATAATGCGCACGCTCGCTTATAGTATATATATAGATAACAAACAATATTAATAACAATAATGCACAGCAGCCACGCGTCTATGTATCTAATCCACATACAAAAAGTATCGTAACAAGGAGGTGTTATAACATCAAGTTGTCACTGTGATGTGCAAAAACATAAAGCACCATTATTAATTTTAAAATGTAAACACAACACTACTAGTAGCATTATTCCCGAGCGGCTAGCAGACTCGCCAAGCCCATTTATCAAAAGGCCTGTAACAGTAATGCATGCTATGGTGAATTATTTACTACAATCGTTCAGGTTCTGATTTATACAAAAATTCAATAGTTTACTTAGTTTATACTATTAATATTTTATCCTTATGAAAGAAAATGTGATGAATTTACTCCAAAATACAGAAAGTGCCAGATAGGAACGTCAGTCACAGGGTCAAAGAAGAATGTCATCTTGATGGAGGATATATTGGTTTTTTATATCTGAAAGGGTAAAGCATAATAAAGTGGATTATTTGAGACATGCCTTAACCGTTCTTTTGCCCTGCGACTTGTATTTCAATTTTGACCAGAATGGATCACAAAATATTTATCTTTTTTTTCATCCAAAAATACAGTTTCCAGCCCCTCACACTGTTGTCGTACGCTGATGTCAATCACCGTCCGAGAATTTAATAGCCAGAGAATTTATGCGTCATAGCGAGGAGGGGAATACACGCACAAAGCAAGATAGAGAGAAAAATTGAAGATAGGTACAGGCATGATGGAGAGAGAGGAAGAGAGAGAAGAGAGAGGAGATGAGAGAAGAGAGAGAGAGAGAGAGAGTAGAATACACGAGGCGCCGAGACACAGAGAGCAGAAGAGAGAGAGAGAGCAGTCGAGCGGAATTCAGATTGGAGTGTCCTCCAGATTTGAAATTTATTTAGTTTGAGAGAGAGAGAGAGAGAGAATGCAAGGGGGACAAGGTAGGCCATATTTCCCCTTTAATTTACCATTGCTGTTATCCGATATAATGTTCCCTTTTATCCTTTGTTGGATATCACCAATGATATACCTGTAGGCTACTAATAATTTGTTTATCTCGAGTTTCTGCTTTAACTAAACCAAAATTATACGGTTGACTTTCTCTGTTATGTTTTTGATTTCCAGATTCCAGCAAAATTGTTGCATGATACCCTGTTATGGCAAACATAATCATTTCAATCTGCTGATGTATTGTCAGTTGATCTATAGACTCTGAATGTGTCTCGAATTTACGCACCCACCGATATTTTCATAATGCTCTTATTGAAGTAAATAAAAGATTTGGGATCATGAAATGCATACAAAAGACAAAATATTTTGATTTGAGACTGCTTTGAAATTTTGGTATTCATCTCGATTGAGATTAACCCGTTAAATACGTTCTCTCATTCTCATAGATTTAATACAGATAGCATCCGAATACCACCCTCAATGGCTTAATATGGAGTTTTTGAATCGGGTGTATGGGGACGTGAACGAAGTTTGTTTAGGCCATCACATTGAAGTAGTTCTATAACATACTTCCTTGCCCGTTCTCGAGAAAAAAAAACACGTATAATGGGCTTTGTCCAGGTTTGAACTTATAACTTTCGTCAAATCATATTTTAACACGATACTAGTCTGTTCATAAATAGTCCCCCTTCCATCCATCTCAAATTTATCTCGATCACACTGCAGTGTTATCCAGTTCAGATCAACCGCTCGTTCACTTTATACCGTTCATAGCACGTTTTTATCTTTCTTTTTTTTTTCTCAATCCCTAATTTACTGACCTGCAAACATAACATCTTTGCATACGCCCATCCAATATAGACGTGTATACAAGATTTCCAAAGGTCTAAATGAATCACTTTTTGATCCTCAAATTTAAAACCAATCAATTTATTTCAAGTTTTACAACTTTCAAAAATTTAAATTGATCCTATATAATTACGCTTTGTTGATAAAGATCAAGAAATGCATCGATGAATTACCAATTTGTATTCGAAAATATCGATTTTCACATTTTTCTAGGTATCGCCCAGAGGCGGCGGAAGGAATTTTAAAATGGGGGGTCACGATGGAAAGGGGCACTTTTTCTGAAAAGGGGGGCACTTGAGACCAGAAACGCGAGCCGAAAATTTGGGTTTTAAAAGACATATGGAATAACAAGGACCACTTTTTGGTATTAAAAGTGCCCCTTTTTAGTATAAAAATGGCATTCTATTAGCTAAGAAAAGAGGCACTTTTAGGATGGATAAAAAAGTGGGGGTCACAGTGCCCCCCCCCCCCCGGTTCTACCGCCTCTGGCATCGCCAATATAGAGATTTCAATAATATTTTCCATTCAAGTTAAGGATTTGTTTGATTGTCCGTGATTTTGTTTTAGTCTTTCTGCAGATATTATGAATAGTGTGATTTATGATATTTTGTGTTCACAGAATAATGCTCAAGGATCACTAAAATTATGTATACTTTGTGATTGTATGATATTATTGTACAAATATTTCTGTTCACGCAATTCTTATGAATTAGTATTTTGTTAAAACGCAATAACAAGATAAATTCAATCAATCAAAAAGCAGGAGACGTTTACTGTACTGAAATAACTCATCGAACTCATTGCGCAAGTTCATAAGTTCATAAGTTCATAACTGTATATATTGTCCACAATCAAATGGAAATTTGAAGAAAAAAAATACATGTTTATTGGTATAGTTGGAACAAACATTATACAATAATGTACAGACATTATACTCAAATAATAAATGAAACATTTAAATACAGAACATGATTATGCCAGGCAAATCGAATCGGATAAAATTATATTACTGCATTCCATATTATACTAAAATAATAATAATAATAAAATCATAATACATATGATTTGTAATGCGCCAAATTGACTCTGCGGAGTGCTCGTTTATGAATTATCATAAACGTATACATGATATACATACATTGTAAAAAAAAAAATGCTGTAGTGTTTTACAGTAAATTACAGGCAACTCTGCTGCAAGGTAATTTACTGTAAAACTTTCTTAAAGTAAACTACTTCCAACAGTAAACAAATGTTAAAACATGGAAATACCGTCGAATGTGCTGCTATTTACTATGCAGCAGAATTGCCAGTAATTTACTGTAAAAAAGCTACAGTAGATTTTTACATTGTATATCAATCATGGCTAATTGTGAAATTTTATTGTCATTGCTGACGATATATATCATAAATCAATGTGAATTGAAATGAAGTAATGATAGCATATCAATATGATTTTGGTAGGCCTACATATGTACATGTTTGTGTTTATGATTATTAATCTGTTAACACCGTCACTCCCTACTTTTGGATTAAATGCATCGTTTATAATACATTTTGTGGAGAAAACGTCCTTATTTATATAATAAAAAAATGAGCAAAGAAAATGGGGTACCATCGGGATTCGAACCAGAGACCTCCTGGATACTAGTCAGGCGCTCTAACCTACTGAGCTATAGTAAGCCCCGGTAGGGGTTGTCCCTAATACCCGTTAACTCTTCAATATTTCTGGTCAGTTTCCCAAATTATTCAAAATTTATAATAAAAAAGCTGCATCACTTCACCGTGATCCCTCGCATTTACTCCAAGTTGATTTCTATCCTTCGGGTTTATGCCAGGTTTCTATAGCTTCTGACCACTCGAGCATTGAAGAGTTAACGGGTATTAGGGACAACCCCTACCGGGGCTTACTATAGCTCAGTAGGTTAGAGCGCCTGACTAGTATCCAGGAGGTCTCTGGTTCGAATCCCGATGGTACCCCATTTTCTTTGCTCATTTTTTCATATTATATATTTCTGGTCAGTTTCCCAAATTATTCAAAATTTATTTATATAATAATAATAATAATAATAATAATAATGGTGGCTTCTCATAAAAATTATAGCGCTCAGGTCCATCATGCATGACGCTCATGGCGCTTTACAAAGATTTTTTTTGTTACAAATTATTACCCCGGTCATAGCTGACCGGCCAAGTATGAAGCGCTGAAGCATATCGGGTACCCATTTACACCTGGGTGGGGAGGAGCATTGTAGACAAAACGCCCATGCCCTAATAAGTAACTAATGAAATTTCAGCAAGAGATTTTCAACAAAAGTTGTTTTTTCACAATTGTCTAATGATAGACCATTGAGGTGCAGATGATTCGTTCGGCCGAATCTTTATGGCATGATTCAAAATAGAAGGGGTAGGCGAAATCAATTTCTTTCGAATTTGTGAATACAGTTATCAGGGTAGAAAATGTCAGTTTGGAATGCGCACACTTTAGTTCAGAAATTGCATGATAAGTGACAATTTTAGGCACACCTAGTGAGATCTCACCAATGAAAAATGGAAGGTTGATAAATGAGTCCAACCGAATAATTATTACCGACTGCGTTGTCCTGTACTATTTTCCAAGGGTACTTCAACATAGACAGTGGGGCATCCAGTTTTTGAAAATGGAGGGGGCGCCAGGCCCGATATGGGGGTGAGACGCCGAAATTTTCCGATTTCAACATGAACAGTAAATGAGTGGTTTTAAAATTATAGAGGGGGCGTGCGTCCCCTATGCCCCGCCCTGGATCTGCCACTGATAGATTAAAACAGATTTGGTTGAAGATTACATCGATGGATCTCTTGGTCTTGACCTCAACTGTTTATAGGCCTATATAAAAATGTCTTTTTGGTTAAACGATCTGGAGATTCTTTTTGAGTATCCTGAGTTTGGACATGACTGTATCCCATTTGAAGTAGCTTCCTTCTAAATGTCTGGATGATCCAGGTTGCATGGTGAAGGCTTTCCGTCCGTGCAAAGTACGATAGTTGTCCATGATCAGTATGTCCCCTGTAACAGGAATATGGAACAGAGAAACTGCATGGTAAATATATGAGAGGTTGTAAAATTGAAGAGGTAAAATTTCAAAGCTAAAATTCCCAGAGTTAAAAATTTCAGAGATGAAAATGTCAGAGGCAAAATTACAGACACAAACAAACTTAGAAGTAAGAATGCCAAAGGTAAATATACGAGAGAGAAAAATCTAACGCCTAAAATATCACAGGCAAAAAATAGCATAGGTAAAAATGTCAGATGCAATTAATCGATGCAATGAACATGTAACAGACGCGTATCCAGCATTTGCAGGCCCATAACCAGGGGGGGTTCGGGGGTTCGAACGAACCCCCCCCCGGCCCCCGCGCGACCAGAGGTCCGCTTCACAAAAAAAAAAAAAAAAATGGATGAAATGTTTTTTTTTTTTTTTGCTTATCAATTTTTTTTGGCCGATCGAATGACCTTAGCCAACCCTCTATAGCCAATATATGGTTATGGTACTCTTCTTGAGGGCCGAAGGCAAAACAATTTGAACACCTAGCCCCCCCCCCCCCCCGCTTATCGCGCGGCCAGCGTCACGTGAAAATTTTTGATGTACCTTTTTGCTCGCCCGACGTGACGTGAATTTTGATGTACCTTTTGGTCCACTTTCGCAGATTTCGAACCCTCCCGTAAAAATCCTAGTTACGGGCCTGATTTGGCACCCCGGGGGGGGGGGGGAGGGGGGGGGGCCCGATGTGATTTTGTACATCCTATTTTTTTCCACGTTACACGCGGCCAGCCAAAAGGTACACTTAAATGTTTTCACGTCACGCTGGCGCGAGCGATAAGCGGGGGGGGGGGGGGGTAGGGTGTTGAATTTTTTTTTGCGGCCAACCGAAAGGTCATATATCAACCATAGGGGTAGGTTTTCAGAGGTCAGTCAGCTCAAATCATGCCCACTTTTTTCGTTTTTTATTTTTTTTACATTTTGCTCATTTGGCGCCCCTTTGAGGTCGTAAAGCCCCCCCCCCCCAAGAATAAGCGCATGTGTAACCGGGGGAGGTAAAAATGTCAGAAGAAATGTCAGAGAAAACATTACAGACACACCAAAATAAGATTTTAAAAGCCATAGGTAAAAAGGTCGCAGGTACAATGTCACAGGTGAAAGTACCAGAGGTAAAAATGTTAATGGTCTTTAAAATTCATGTCTGATTATATTTCCTTCGCAACCTTTTGATTTTTTTATCTTTGGCATTTTACTTTATTCATATTTGTGCAGACTAATGATTAAAATGACCTTACCATCCTTCATCTTGTATTCAAAGACGTTCTGGGGATCGTACAACAGAGTGGCAAAAGAAGACATGGCTTCATACGTCATGATGACGTCATCGACAGGCATTCGGGATATGGCGCTTCGTCCGTGATCACTGAACACGATTCTATCGACTTCGTTCTTGTGGTTCATGCTGTTAATAAAGAAGTTATATAAGCGAATCTAGAATATCTCACTTTATATATTATTTTAGAACAAAAATAAGAGGATCCATTAAACTTAAAGCGTTTTAAAGCCATATTAGTATCACGTATGTCGCACAATAATAGTTTAATTCGAGAGTGAAAATTGTGTTAGACGTCAATAATTGTTTTAGACAGGGTTGTTCGATTTATTGCTACTTTAATAGTCGTTTTTTCTTTATCTTGGTATTGTATACAATTTAAAATAAGATGTGCAATCATCTCACTCTTTTGACACACGTCATAATTGTTTTAGCCATTCATAGAGGGCGTTTCACAAATTAAAATAATCCAACCATTGGCCAACCGGCAAGGGAATTTGTAAAAGTGTAAGAACACTACTTTTGTAGTTATTCCTGGTTCAATTTTTTTTTGGCTTGGCTTGGCTTGGCTTGGCTTGGCTTGGCTTGGCTTGGCATGTCTTGTCTTGTCTTGTCTTGTCTTGTCTTGTCTTGTCTTGTCTTGTCTTGTCTTGTCTTGTCTTGTCTTGTCTTGTCTTGTCTTGTCTTGTCTTTTCTTTTCTTTTCTTGTTTTTCTGATTGTCTTTGTTTTTGTTTGTTTGTTGTTGTTGTTTTGTTTTGCTTTTTTTTTGTTTGTTTGTTTTGTTTTGTTTTGTTTTTGTTTTTTGTTTTTTTGCTCTAACGTTCACTTATCTGAACCAAAATATTTTGAGTGTATTTTGTCAAATTAATTTCCAGTACTGATCAATAATCGCCTTTTGGAGGTATACCATTATTCTATCTCGTCAGGTGATTTTACTTTTTTATTATTACATACTGAATAATACGATGCCTGGAGTGTTGGAAGAAATCTCCCACATTATCTGAACCACTATCATAGAACTCGATGATTTGCTTTGTAAGGACATCGTAAAGATCGGGTGAAGTCTTCTGAAGGTCGTGTGCAATCTTGAAACCGTCAACGAGCGTGTTGTCTCCACCCTCTAGATCGGCTTGCCTTACGCAGTGCAGCATCTGAATCTAGGGATGGAAAAAAGATTATTTGATGTTTGAGTATAATTCATGTATAAACTAAAAAAACAAGAACTTCCCCACGTCTTTACAAGTATGTTTGCGAAAAACAGCCAAATACACAATTACCCTACAATGCACATAATATAAATATTTTTTTATTTTCTTAATATAACCATATTGGTAAGCACCCGTTATTCCGAAGGTTCGTAATTCCGAAGGATCTTTATTCCAAAGATTCGTTATATTCGAAGGTTCGTCATTCAAAAGGTTCGTTATTCCGAAGGTTTCTTGATTCCGAAAACGAAATAGGGTTCGTCATTCCGAGGTTCGTCATTCGAAAACGAAATAAGGTTCGTTTATCCGAAGGTTCGTCATTCCGAAAACGAAATATAGGTTTTTCGTTACTCCGAAGGTTCGTCATTTCCGGAAACGAAAAAGGGTTCGTTGTTCCGAAGGTTTGTCATTGCGAGGAGGGGTGTCATTATTTTTGGGTATCGGGGACTAATGCTCACACATTATATAAGTTGTATGTACTGATTGTGTTGGCTCAGTGGATAGAGCGTCTGCCTTACAAGGTTGTGAGGGTCGATACCAGGTGGCGTTAACCAAAAGTGTGAAACCCCCACTTTTATGCATAAAATGCTCTGCGGATTCTTAAATATGCCTATCTACCTGATGGACAAAATTTTCCTGAGCTAAATTATGAAGTGCAGAAAAACCCATTTTCAGATAGGTGTGTGCAATATTTTCGCTGGCGCTCGCATATATTTATAGACCGCGGTGCGTTTTTAAAGAATTTGGGGCAGGAATGGCGGCGTGGGGGGGGGGAGGGTACAAAGTTGATTCGCTGAACACACGGAAAACTATATAATCTTTTTCGCATTTTTGTAAGTGTCTACAAATAGAATTGGAGGGGCTACAGCCCCCCCCCCCGCTTATCTTCATCCCTTGGTTTTCAAGAGAGATTACAATAAAAAAATGAAATTATGAGTCATTTAATAAGAGCTTTTCCTTTCGGCTTCATGCTCGCATATCAAATTCAAGGAGGTGAATATCATCTTGTTAGTTAGGAATATATAAAAAAAAGCAAATGTACTTTAAATGCACAGCCTCCATGTAATTTCTAAAAAATGTAAGCAAAAATTTTCGGCTCGCGCTTTCGCGCTCGACATGTCCCTTGACCTCCCGTTCGATAGGCCGAAATTATAGGTTAAAAAGAAATGTGCTACAAATTCACAGCATTCATATGATTTGTGTTTTTTTTCGCCCCGCATCTTTTGGAATTTGGTCATCTTGGTGTGGATGAATATTGAAAGTAGAAATGAGGCAAAATATGCCTGAAAACAAGGCAAAGTTCACGTTTTAGAAAGGGAGGTGATCATTAACTTGTTAAGGAATTTAAAAGAAAATAGAAAGATATAAGAGATAAACTGTGCATATAACATACCACATTCAGGCAGCATTAAACAGCAAAATTTTCGGCTCGCGCTTCGCGCTCGCAAGTTCAATCCTTGCGAAAAAGTCTGCTTTTCACATTTTTAAACCCTTATGAAAAATCCTTATTACGGATCTGTAAAAATAAGAGGGAAAAAAAGTAAAAAAATACACAATACTTTAAGGTCATTAAAGCCAAATTTTCGGCTCGCGCTTCGCGCTCGTAGAGTTTTCGTAAAAGTCCCATTGACTGATTCCTGACTCCAAAAGTGAAGTAATGTTAAAATTTTCCGCTCACGCTTCGTGTTCACAACATAATTTTGCTATAAAGGATGTTATCTCACCTCGTAGAGGAAATTAAAAGAAAATAATGACTTAAATAAACTGCCTTCGGGTAGTTATGAGCCAAAATTTTCGGCTCGCAAGGTTTGCTGTTTAAGAAAAGGTCCACTTTTCAATTTTCGAATCCCCCCGGAAAAATCCTAGTTACGGGCCTGAAGCCATGATCACCCGTTTTGAAAGAATTCTTAAACGCCCCTGGTAACGATAGATCAACCCTTTCCACCCTCATAACATAATTGAACTCTTAAAGGTGATACCCTTCCCCCCAACACGCCTGCCCCTCCAGTTTTCCCGGCTTCGCACAGATTATTTCAGTTTTGGACTAATTACAAAACTTATTTTATTTTCGGATTAACGAACCTTCGGAATGACGAGCCCTATTTCGCTTCGCGAAATACGACCCTTCGGAATGACGAACCCTATTTCGTTTTTCGAATGACGAACCTTCGGAATGACGAACCCTATTTCGTTTTCGGAATGACGAACCTTCGGAATGACGAACCCTTTTTCGTTTTTCGGAATGACGAACCTTCGGAATAACAAACCTTCGGAATAACAGCCACAAATGTTCGGATTAACGAACCCTTTTTTATTTTCGGATAAACGAACATCGAGGTATAGGCATTTTACGTGTTTCGGAATGACGAACCTTCGGAATAATGGACCTTCGGAATAACGAACCTTCGGAATTACGAAGTGTAACCAAAATATTGGGGGGGGAATGCATCCCCCCAATCCCCCCCCCCCCACAATCGACACCCATGCTTCTGACAACACTCTTTCACAATAATATGACTCTGCCAGCTGGGATTATTGGTTTCATGCATAATTGCCTGGCATTTCATATTTTTATGGGAGGTGGCGTAGCGACTGAGCGGAAAATTTTGAGTTTAGAAAAAAGACATTGTGAAGAAAAAAGGCACTTTTTAGTACTAAGAGTGCCCCTTTTTAAAGGGAATTGTCCATGGGACTTTCAAGAAATCTAAAAGTTTTCTTTCATAGAATAAAAAATGCCCTTTTTAGCTTAGAAAAAAAAAATCCTGCGATCATGATGATGAAAATATCATACTTTCTTTACTTTCATACAGGACTACTAATTCACTTATCTCGTAACATGATTCGTGTTAATCTATGAAATTTGGTCAGTATCATAAACAATCCCATATAATTATGGCACGTCAGCGCTTCAGTTTAATTATTATTTCTTTTCTTTTTTTTTAGTTTTTTAATTCTTTCTTTTGTCTTTTTTTGTTGGTTGATATGAAGCTCTATGATCCACGCAAATATATGGTAGAGAGATCTGCAAACACGAAAACGAAAATTGTTTTGAACATTGGAGAGAAAAAGGGGAATTTATTCAACATTTCCCAAAGAATTTTGTGGAACAAAAGACCGACAGTACAGACTATTCAAGACGTGAATTTGTTATGACTACTATTAAAACAGATCCGGTAATAGCCTTGAGCCAGGCAGAACCCTGGTGATTTGGTTCATCTTCTAAAGTCAAGAAATTAATTCAATTTTTAGTATTGCATTCCATTCTGAATTGTTTAATGAATGGGTGTGTGTGTGTTGTGTGTGTGTGTGTGTGGTGTGTGTGTGTGTGTTGTGTTGTGTGTGTGTCAGACATTGTAAATACGTCATTAATCATTTCTGTATTATGTATTCTTTATAACGATTTAATCTCATTGTGTTCTATAAATAATTTCCCTCTCACATGCGAAGCTTCTCTATCAGTCCAAAAAACAATTAATGGTGTTATCTAGAACTCCTGTTAAATAAATTATTAACAGTTATCCAGTTATGTAGTTATGTAGACACAAAATCCATTCTAACTACGTCAGAGAGCACGGATAACCCCCAAATATTTATTAATTATCGCAAAAAAAAGGTATGAGTTGTAGCTGTGATTTAATGTTTCATCTCTGCCAAAATGATATAAAAAGGCATCATACTGGCGCCTGAATTCAACATTATCAAATCCTATTCTGCGCACAAAATGTTTAGACGGCTCAAAAAATTTGCCGATACATATTCATTCTAACTCGTCAGAGAGCACGGGTAACCCCAATTATTTATCGATTATTGAATTAAGTATGAGTTTTTAGTGGCTGACTTAATGTCTCATTCTTTCCAAAATGTTATCATAAGATATTATAATGGCGTCTGAGCTTAACATTACCAAATCCAATTACACGCGCAGAAAGTTTAAACCGCTCAAACATATGCAGACGAAAAATCAATTATAACTCATCAAAGGTGGGCGGGTACCCCCAATTATTTTTCATAATCGAATTAAACATGTATTGTAAATGAGATTCCATGTCTCATTCTTACCAAAATGATATAAAAAGGCATCATATTGGCTCCTGAATTCAACATTATCAAATCCTATTCCGCGCACAAAAATGTTTAGACGGCTTAAAAATATGCCGATACAAAATCCAATTAACACGTTAGAAAGCACGGGTAACCCAAATTATTTATCAATATCGAATTAAGTATGAGTTGTAGTTGCGATTTCATGTCTAATTTTCTCCCTTGACATTTCATAAAGACATTAACTTAGCCTCTGAACTCAACATTTCCAAATCTCTCTTCCGCTCTCTCTTTATATATTTGTGTCATATACCGCGAACGTAAGAATTTCTCTCACTCTCTCTCCGTTTCATTTTTTGTTCTCTCTCTCTCCTGTAGCCTATTTGCTGCATTACTCTCTTTTGCATTACACATACATATTCAGTACATACCACCCATAATTGTACGCATTACAATTATAAATCTCTAGTTTAATTTTTTGAAAACGTTTAAGCTCAGGGAAGTCTTTATATCTTCAGTTAATGAATTCCAGTATTTCGGTCCGTAAAAAACGATAGTTTTAAAGGCAAAAGAGTGCGAGTCCGGGGATATGATAAGAATTAGCTTGTCTTGTAGTGGTA
>CALNVZ010001721.1:32922127-32932135 GCA_940671915.1 Paracentrotus lividus
TATGACCTTGAATAATGTGATATTTACAACCAAGGCGTCTAGATGACAGTCACATTATGCTAATAGCTAGAAAAGATATTCAGTTGAGCTCAGAGGTTTATTGAATGATTCTATTCATTGCTGAAAATTGAAAATGTTTTAATGCATATTCTGGAGTTTATCGTGTCTACAAAATTGATACGGAACTAAAAAAAGAAAAAAAAAGAAGATCTCGGAAATAAACAAGAGGTGATATGTACATACGTACATACACCTAAAAAACACATTTCCTTTCACAGTTACACAGCAAATTCAAGGATGAACAAAGCAGTACCCACCACACCGACCAACCTCCCCATCCACTCTCCGCACTTCCTCCTTTTCTATCCTTCACTTTCATTCTTCATATTCATTCATACCCTTGTTTATGTTCTTCCCCCCTTTTTTTTTTTATCTTCATGAATCATCTTCTCCTCCCATCGTTATTCACTTTACCATTATCATTGTAAAATAATGATATATGCGTAGAATTATATTTGAATAGCACAACATAAAAATAATGGAATTGCTATGCGTATGTATTTTTTTCACTTATTAGAGGGCCATGTAATCTACAAGCATGACTTTTTAACATGTCTCTTATTCTGTTTTTTCTTCAAATGCAACAGCTATTGCCAAGATTGCTTGCTTTAGAATTTCATAAAAATTGTATACGTTGGTTTTAAGATATGTTATAATGTTTATATGATTGTTATGTTATTTTGTTGGGGTTTTTTTTCCTGAAAGAACGGAATTAATAAATACTGAATTGAATTGAATTGAATTGAATTGAGTTGTACAAGTCTGCATGAAAAAGATTGTCATAATCGTCATCAGGCCTGATCCTAGATGGATAGTCAAGCTGCCCTTAACGTCGAGCCCTCTCTACTCGATTACCACTACATAATTATGCACTACTACCATGACTACTTCTATTACTAATAATAAAACCTTCCTCATCTCTCACCTTCTCATCTCGCTTGTATTCTTTTTCAGGACTCGATATTAAAAAAATAATTCATCTAACCTAGTTTATACTCTCTATCTCGCCCCTCTATTTCTGCTTAAACTTAAATTCTAAATTTCATCTTCTACTTTCGATCTACCAAAGAGTCATTTTCAGGACTTATCATAGTAATATAATTAGTTCAAAACAGATGCGATGCTATTGCAAGGGTGCTGGGTTATAACCGATCTAATCACGATGTTTGCTCTCAACCGACATTTGTCTTGCGAGAGGGATATCCGACACTTACCCCAGGTGGATTATTGAAATAGGTGAGATCCGTGTGTAAAGGAAGATCGCCTGATGTATAGGCCGCATTGCTAGGGTCCACTTTAGATTTTACCTGGAACGTTTCACTTTAAGATATATAAGTATAATAAACATGTGTGAGTTTCATGTCGGCGTATTTTCTTTTCTTATATGATTTAATAGATTATAGAATAATTTTTCACTAGTCAGTCTACTTTAGTTAAAAGAATGTTTAATTTCGTTTTGCGGTAGTTCTACGGTATATGCGTTTTCATCCTTTGAGCTCACATAAAGGAGTTTAAAAAATCATATCATATCCAAGTTAAAATCTACAATAACTCTACCTAATACACAGCCTTTAAAACATCAAATAATTGCTTACAAAGACACTCTACCTAATACACAGCCTTTGAAACATCAAATTATTGATTGCAAAGACACTCTACCTAATACATAGTCTTTAAAACAACAAATAATTGCTTGCAAAGAACTTTTGAGGTAAGAATATGTGTCTTTGTATCAATGAATGATATTGAATAATATACAGGGTCCAATTTCAGCCTTGAACAATATAAATACAGCTATCTTTAAAGCAAATTTACTCGGTATTCAATACAAACAATTGATAAACATAAACTTTAGTGATTGCGTTTGGCATTATATTCAAATGAATTTTCTTTGCTTATTAAGAAATATGTGATACGTCTTGTCGAAATGAGAGAGATATCGCGATCAAAAATCCGAGTAAATCGACAAACTAATAAAAAAACTCAAAATTTTGAGAAAAATTTTTATTTTTTATTTCTGGTTCTACCATGCTTCATCTTTGCTCTGTTAAAAAAATGAGTGAAAATGATAACGGGAAGTTGGTAAAAAGCAGTTTTTCGGCGAGTGTTTTTTTCGGTCATAATTTTTTTTTCCGGACATTACAAAGGACGTCCACGCTCATTTTAGCTCCGCCCTTAGCAACGCATGGCTTTGTCATGTGATGTGTGATTTCAACGGCTTTTGTGTTCGTTTTTGTGAGCGAATAGCGAACTAAACTCTCTTTAGCTGCACTCAGAATTTTGCGTGCGATGCCACAACCTGCTGTGAATAAAGCTGTTTCAATCCGGGATAGCGGAGCACGCAAAACGATGTCAAATCTAACAATCGGCGTGGGGGAGGGGGGGGTTATGTGGGAAAAGCTACTTATCGCTTACTTAGCTATCTGGTCCAAATGAATGTTAATTTCAGCATTTTATTTTAGGGGCCGCGATATCTGTTGTCCTGATGGGAAATTAAAACCTCTCTATAAACAAATGTGTTCCATCAGGGAAACGTAGAGCATACAAAAGAGGTTACGTATTATACTTCTGATACAAGTATTTAGGTTAAAGTCTTCTGCAGTTTATTTTACAAAGTAACGTGTTTAAGAAAGTAGCGTAATTTACTAAACACGGCAAAAAATACGATTTACTCTTAAAATAATTCATTTCTAAAATTATTAATATCTTCTTATTACTGGTAACAAGTTGATCAATAAAAGACGAATCGAGCAAATCATTTACGTTTTTATTTTCATTGTCTTAAGCTAACCTAGCCACTCTAAAAACTGTGATTAGAGAAATTCTAATACATTCGTGAGGCGCAAATATTTATTAAAACATTTTTGGAGGCTTATCTCTATCATATACTTATTCAAAGAATATAAACAAAATGCATACGCCCCTGTACAAGAATAATTTAGTCTATAGACCATTATTATGTTCAAAATTCCAACAGAGTTTCAGATCAAAATGACTCGCTTTATTAATGAGTAAGAGTATACGCGATTGACATTCAAAGAACGCACGCAAACATCGGAATAAAAACCCCAAAGGGTTTTTAAATAGTTTTGTTTCTAACTAATTTAGCGCCAGGATTGGTAAACACTTTTCTAAAAGATCGGACTTTTTCTTAAACACATTAGAAAGAGCATGACGTTTTTATTTATTTGACGAAAATATAAAACAACTAACCAAATTCAGCTTTTTTTTGTGTGTTGAGAAGATTGAATGTTATTTAGACAACATCGCCGTTGTTAATTCCACTTGCTGCGTTTGCCTCGATCATGCGTGACGGACGAGTATTGTTCTCTGTATACCTGAATGCAGCCTCCTCATTGGTCAATCGTTTCACCTTTGTAACAAGTGGTTGCTAGGGCATTTCGGTGAGTAGACGGTGACAAAATGTTCTTATTTTTCTGGCGCCGAGTCAAACGGAAGTCAAACTTCGCAGGCGTTTTTCTCTTGATTTTGATTTCCAAGAGCACAATACTCCTCGCGTTCAGAGGCTAATATCTCCACTTCTATTTACTCTTTACAGTTGGGTTATATATCAAATTCAAGGCAATGAATCAGGGATCAATAATATCAAATAAAATGGATTTCAAAAATCGCGAATAGTCTCTCATTTCGACGTGACGCATCACATATATTGATTTTGCTTACAAGGGCATGGACGTAACTTTATAAAGATTTCTTTAAAGGATCCATTCACAAAATTAGTTTAAAGGCATGAAATATATTTTAACTTTTAATTAGCCTCACCCATAATTGCATGGAAGTAGATAACCCACTCTCTCAGCTAGCCTATGAAGTTGTCCTAACTTTAGAGGTGTGTTTTCAACCACTGCTATCCCCAACACTTTCACCTCAAACAGCATCTCATACAACGCACGGTCATCGGTCAGGAGATCGTTGAAGTCGAATGACCGCAAACGATCACGGCATGTCGAGGCGTCCCATAGTTGGAATGGGATATCGGCCAGGGGATCGGGTTCGGAATCATCGAAGACGTTACATCGTAGCCACCTGGCAGGATAATGGCTTACATGACCATCGGACCACTTGATGTTTATCTAGAATATATAGGAGAAAGTTCAATTATGTTTTGATTGACGTTCTGATCTTTTAATTTGTGCGCGGAGGGTATTTCACGTCACGGGCACGATTCCGAGACTCGGAGGCTCGGTGACATCTCCGCGACGGATACAAATCTCATAGATAATGAAAATTTCGATTTTCACGCAAATAATGAGACGTCACGGAGACTCGAGAGACGTCTCTGCGATGTCTCCGAGACGTCTCCGCGGCTAGTCTCCAACCCAGCACATAGTACGTGAGATACCACCATAAGTATTTCAAAATCAAAATATCTTTCTCTTGAAACCTTTATGGTAACTTGTGCCTGCCATTTTGTTCCTTATATGAGGACCTTCTGAAATCAAAACCAAAGAACATAATGTAAGTTCATAGCCTAAAAGAACAGTGGGGTAGAGAGAAAGATACAGCAATGACAATCATATACATTGGAAGTGAGCATGTATTTGTTTGAATTGTGAAACAAAATAATTTGCAGGTTGAGAATGACAGAACGTAGACAGACAAAAGATTTGATAGAGTCAAGCAGACTATATTACGTAGTAGGAAAGGAAATAAAATATTCGTTTCTCATCAAGATAAATGGACCGCGTGACAACACAAAATAGACCAATATAACTATACACACTCTATTTGCCAAGCTTTCGGCTATAACCCTGATAGCAGACTGACGTCTTAAAGACGTCTTAAACTGGTCAAAACTGGTCAACTCGTCATACCGTCGTAAACACGACATCTTTACGATGTCTTAACGACGTCTTCCAAACGATTAATAGAATCTGATATTTAAATATCTTTACATGTTTCTATGCGATGTGATTATGTCTTCTTGGTAATGACTTGCAAAGACGTGAATTTTCTATTTTTGGAGCAAAAAATTATGACAGTAATATGACGTCTTTATGATGTCTTTACGACGTCTATAAGACCACTTTTCTTGTCATTTTTTGACCAAAATACGACATCTTTAAGACGTCTTTAAAACGTCTATAAGACAACTTTTTGCTTTCATTTGGACCAAAATACAATGTTTCTGTTGGTCATGAATATTCATAAGCAGTATTCTGAGATTTGAAAAAAGGGGGAAAATGAATAGAAATATACAATTTTAAGCCATGTAACCGGCATTCGGCTTATTGACATAATCAAAATTGTTTTAAATTATTATCATTTTATGTATAACACAATTTCAAGGTGCTTCATAATGACAATTCTTCATATTTCATTAACAAAATTGTAATTTAATAATAAGTAACTGTCTTTCTTCAAACATTTGTCTGTAGCACTTTATATAGCAGGACCGGACAAACTGCCAGTATAATAGGGCCTTTGTGTAGGACAGCATTGGTTATAATATTAGGATAGGTTAGGATAGGATAGGATAGGACTCAATATTAATGTCAACATCCCTGATAGCACAGTGATGTCTTAAAGACGTCAGAAAAAAAAATTTTGACATAAATTTGCACCCGCGTTTGACGTCTTAAAGATGTCGTATTTTTACGTCATAAAGATGTCTTTTTTTAGACGTAATAATGACGTAAAAATACGATGTCTTTAAGACGTCAAACGTGGGTGCAAATTTACGTCATAAAGATGTCTTTTCCTGACGTCTTTAAGACGTCTGACGTGATGTCTTTAAGACGTCTTTAAGACGTCACTCTGCTATCAGGGAAAGCCTTCTTCAAGGGCTGTATAACAAAAACCAAAAACCAAAAGTCTTAGAGTTATGAATTTGTATTATACATGAAATTGTTACTTGAGGATAATATTTTTGAAAATTAAATATGAAATACTTACAGACTTTGAATCATCAGACATAGAAACTGTTTCAAGCTTGCATCTCGTATCTAAATTCTTGAAAGGTACAATGCGAGACTTTGCTTCAGGACTGAAACATTGTTGACATCGGCAATTGTCTCTTAGCCAGATCAAGGGAAACGAAGTCGTCAACGATGAGGATGACGATGATGTACAACTATGGGCTTCGTCATTCCAGGTCACGTTAATTCTGTCTTTTGACAGAGGTAGATCGATACAATCGATTTCGATTTCGGAGAAGGATGTCCAGGAGTTCGGATAGATGATTGATTCAGTAGCGTATGATTCTGATGTCGATGACGTTGATGATGAGGAATGGAAATAGGCACAACCATAAAGGTGACGTGTTGATACTAATTGGATATGCGATTGGCCGATTTTACAAGCGCTACAAACAGTTGGACGTCGGGATGATACCGAATAACACTTCGGAAACCGCTTCGGAAATCGACGCAATGACTCTAAAGTTGACGCCACATAATGTTGCCGACGAAGAACATGGCTGAGGAGCGGTGAACGAGTTGCAGATAATATCACAGATTTTAACAGCATTGTCCAATCTGCTCTTGACCGTATAGCCTATCAAGCAACGGAACACCGAACAACGCACACAGTTGAGACTGAGAGCTGTATACCCCCAGTCAATAATAAACAAACCGTCTCGTCAAAAGGGCGCACGCTGATTATGACGTTGTGCTTGTCAAATAGACCAGTTTACTAAGTTATTATAATTTACACATGTTTCTTTCCTGGCGACGTAGTAACAAGGTTTTCAAACAACCTGTAATAAAAGAATGAACTACAATACATGGAATCTAGTTTGCATAAATTAGTTGTTGCTATATCAGGCAAGCTTCAGGCAAGCCTCAGGCAAGCTTTCAGGTTATCAAGAACAACATTTGTTTAAAAAGTATGCATAGAATTTGAATAATTATGTTAATAAGCTGGTCTATTAGCTTTCCCTGCCGTTCATGCGGATCGAATCTTATAATCCACCAGGCTTTGAAATGAATCATAATATGATTTTGTTAATAAATTAATTTCACAAATTCCCAAAATAAACAATATTTTTTATTATATTTGGACATCATTTGTTTCCAGATTCTATTATTAAATTGCAAGTCACTGGGTAAATTTGCTTGATATAAATTAGCAGTATAACACACGTCAGTCATATCATCTTCTTTATCTCAATAGATAAATACTCACTTTATGATACCATGACTTTGAAAACGAGTGGCATTGTAGCTACATCTAGTCCATTTGAAAAGTTTATTATCTTTAAAAATATTATCTGAGTAGTAGGTAAATATTGACAAAATTGATTAAATGAGAATCGTTGCCCTCATAGAACAAACGGAAAGACACACTGATGTAATTATGTGAAATATCTAAACTTCACATATGAAATAATGGTGACACGACATTGTTCCTGTGACAATAATTGCTCTGTGCTTCATTTCGTAGGGTTGGGGTTAGGTTTTGCAATAAGGTTTTATGTTAGGTTTAGGGTTAGGTTTAAGGTAGGGTAGACATGGTATAGTGTCAAGTCCAGGTTTGAAGTTAATCATTCGATTAGTGTATGGAATTTCAAGCGGAGCAATTGTCGCCGGAGTAGACAACGGGTGGTATCTCAATTCGCTGAAACTACTTTGAAACTACTTTGAGACGGATTTTGGACTACTTTGAGACGGTTTTGAAACTACTTGGAGATGGTTCTTTGAAACCACTTTGAGACAGTTTTTGAAAATTGTCGTGGAGACGTCTCTGAGACCTTTAAAATTATTATGTTTGGTGTAGCCTGAAAATGTAAATAAACGTTAAGACAGTCTCGTGATACTGGATAATAATTTGCTTACTTGGCATTTTCTGTGACTACAAGATGTTCAATGTCCAATGAACTTTGGGGTGTTGGTATATTACCTTTAAAGGACTCATCCGGGCAGGAGTTTGCATTATAAGAAAAAATAAAGTAAAATCGAAAGCAAACATGAATTTCATAACAAAATCGGAAAAGAAATAGCAAAGTTATGAATTTCTTAGGTTTTGAATTTTTTAGGAAACAGTTCTTCAATTGATAACTGATGATGTCTCAGTCCTACTTTCTTTGTATTTATTATTGTATGAATACAATTATCAAAATTTTCTGCCCCAAGGACAATATAAAAACAGGATTAATCTTGTGAGTGTTCATGGTCAAATTGCTTTTACTTATTTCAGTATGAGGGACAGATTTTCTGAATACGCAATATATGAAAAATGAGATAAATAAGGATTTCATATAATAAAGTACACAAGAGATAGGGGGACTGTACTGAATCATCAGTTTGCTTTTTGAATATTCAAATATTCAAATGAGATAATGAGACAATTGAAGAACTGTTTTAACAAAAAATCAAGACTAAAAAATGCATAACTTTGTTATTTTTCATCCGATTTTGATAGAAATTTTCTGTGTTGGCTTGATGAATTTTACTTTTCATAACATACGAGAAATATGTATGGCATTAACTAACTGATTTATTGGATCATTCAGAAAAGCTGTGCTAACCTACACCCTTCCTCGTATCCCCCCCCCCCCAATAAAAAAGACGGTTCAAATTAATTTCATTCCGTTCTGGGTCATACGCAGATTCAGGGTCCGTACCTATAATGGTGATAGATGACAGGAGACGATCAGTGATCGAGATGGGGGCGATTTGACCCTATATACCCTATATTTTTTAAAGAATATGTACAAAATGTATCATGTGAAGGGAGTGAACCTGATCATTGAAAAAAGGTAATTAAAAAAAATTACAGAACGAGCTATAAAAAGAAAAGTTTTAATACAATCATTCTGGCTAAATCTGCCGTGTAGATCGTACACCCACAGGCGCAAATCCAGAGGTCGGGGGCAAAATTGGAATTTCAGATTTGTTTACACCCTTAAATTTTTCAGGTTCCGCCGGCTGGGCAAGAAAGGTACACTTAAATACAGCAATAGGGAGGGAGCAGGTGGTGTCACTCGGATCAGTCAACCATACAGATTTTCCCGGGGTTTTGGGGGTTGGGGTTGTTTGTTTGTTTGTTTGTTTGTTTTTCTTTCTTTTTATCTTTTTGACTGGTTGGCAGAATTTCCGATATAAGGGCCTTTTTTTGTGCTAAATTTCTGGTTCAGAGGCGGTCCACCTTGGATCAGAGGGAACCAACTGAATTTATATTTGTTTAAAATAATACTAATAATAAAAATCACAAAGGGGGCAATATCAACAGTAGGCTATGCAGTCTGATACTAGTCACTGATCTCCCCAGTGGGGAGATCAGTGATACTAGTATTAAAATATGCCCGATGCCAGGGTGCATTGAGAGGTGGCGCTGTTCCCTTTTTCAATCTGACTTCTTGATTTTTGATTTTCATTTATTTTCATATCTCTCATGTTACATCGCTATACATATTCAATGAACAAAATAATACATATGTAAAATAACATAAAGGTATAAATGGCCAATTAAGAGAAACATGATGGGACCTACATGAAAGCAAGCTTGTATAGGCTGATGCTGTTCAGTATTTTCGATTATTAAATTTCTTTTATTTCATTTTAAGTTGTTGTAAATCGTTTGTAAGATTGACTAATGGGGTTTTTCATAACATTTTAAAATGTCCCCCTGCCCACTCGTGTGACGAAAATTTTTAATAATTTTTCTAGTGACTCTTGGATGATAATTTCCGGCGATTTTTGACAAAAATCTTAAATTTGTAGGAAACATTTTGAGAAAGGCGTTCCAACAATATTTGTATGTACTCCCAGCGCCTGAAATCCTTTATGAAATCCCCTTTTGCCCCCAATATTGGCCAATATAATGTCCTATATGGGTCGGGAAGGTATGCCACACACTTTAGGCCCTACTCGTTTTACCCGCTCACAATTTGCCAATAAAACTGAGGTGGTTAGCGTTTTTCCCCCTTCTTATTCTTTTCTTTCTTTCTTTCTTTCTTTCTTTCTTTCTTTCTTTCTCTCTCTCTCT
>CALNVZ010001721.1:32948425-32967138 GCA_940671915.1 Paracentrotus lividus
TTTTCCATGCAATGCTGATGCTGATGCTGAATGAATGCCTGAGAAGCAATAACTTATGTTCTATAACTATCCTGATTAGATAATGTATATGAGAGATCCCACAGGATATCATTAGGACAAGGTTAGTAGCTTAGTACTAAGCACCTTGTTGTAATGGAACTGCACTGTACTAATTAGATACCAATTAGCCTTGAAACTGTAAGTTCTTGTTTAATTAATGGTTTGGTTTTTTTTTCTTCTTTCTTCTTCTTTTTTTTTTTTCAGGTTGTGAAGATCATCCGACCCAGTGAAACAGCAGGAAGATACATCTCTTACAGACTGGTGCAATGACACAAACTCATCTCTACCTTTCTTTTATACAATGTGTAAATAGTGTCTGTACAGTATCATGTTACCAGTCTTGTTTGTGTATCAAGAACATTTGATGCAGAAAAGTATCTTCAACCTATTCCATTGAGATAGCATAGTGGAGAGTGAACCCTCTTTTACATCACTAGGTTATTTGGTAAAATTCAAACAAGCCATACGCTTCAAGGTAAATTGGAGTTCAGGGGGGCGTTTCGTGAAAGGACTTGTCGGATGTTTTATCCGACAAACTGTTATAAGCTACTGAAATGCTTGCATCTGCTTGGCTGAGAGCTAATACGTTGGATAAAATGTCTGACAAGTCCTTTGATGAAATGCTCCCCTTGTCACAAGATTGAATTGTGGAAGATAATGTCTGAAAGTGATTAGAAAACGTCAATATCTGGTTATGTATATAATGCTTTCCAGTTTAACTGCTCAAAGTGTTCTACAGAATATCATTACCCCTTCACAAGATGAAACATTGATTGCAATGCATGTTAATTCCGGTATTTTGTATAAATATCAGTAGTCAGTAAACAATACAAGACAAAACATATTGATTTCATTATAACTAGAGATTTTGCTTGATGTTTTCATTCCATAGATTGTAAGAGACTATTACAAGACAGGAAATATCACATAAGGATATTTTCTTTTTTTTAGCTGTTAGTAGTGGACACTGAATATTTAAAATACTGACCCAAACACATCAACAGCATAACAACATTTTGAATTGATATTTTTATTCCATTAAAAATATCAACAGTGGCAGAGCCTTATGAGCAAGTTCAGTTAATACTTGATTTCAAAAACATCTGGCAATGTAATTCCAAATGTGATATCTTGATATAAGATGCATGAATAACAAGCCCAGTTGGAGAAAAAAGTGAAACATCATATTGTCGGTGCTCACTGTATAGTATATGTACAATGTAACAATTTTGTAAATAAATGTCATTGAAAGTAAAATAACAAATGAATTTATGTTAATTTGTAATTATAGCTGTAGCTAATACAGTAAATTGCCACTTTGACTAATGCCTGTTAGGTCTCATTCCACACAGTCTGACTCCATTTTGTATACAAGAAGTTTGTCTTATTACCTTTTGGTCTAATTGCCACTTTGCCTGTTTACCATTTTGTCTAATTACCATATCGTCTAATGGCCACATTATCTAATGTTCATTTGGTCTAACACCACTATATTTTCCAGTAAGAAACTGTTAATAGGCCAAATATTCATTTGGGAATCACATGAAAATGCAATTAGACAATTTGGCTATTAGATAAATTGGCAATTAGACCAAGTATTAGACCAAGGGGAAATTAGACTGAATGGGTTTAGCCCATGTGGGTTTAGACAATCAGGGAATTGGACTGCTGGTTTAGACCAAGTGGACATAAACCACCAATGCATACCCCATTCATAGCAATGAGAACAAATGCAAATTTACTTAGACCAAATAAATAACAGTCTACTCCTGTTATAATTGGTATGGATACAGTGAGATAGCGAGGCAATTCTTTAGTCACAGTTTTAAAGGAAACCGATACCCAAGGAAATAATCGCTTTTATATGAAGGAGCATAATGAGAGGAACAATTTTTAAAAAGTTTCATCAAAATCGGTTATAAAATAGGAGAGTTATGGAAGTCTGTATAGTCTCGTTGTACCTTCTATGGGCATCCTCAAATTGGCAACATTGGCTACAAAAATGGCCGATTTTATGAACAACTCTCCATTTGTTTTGTACACAAATTTTCAGATTTTCCCCATTTTCTTTCAAAATATGTCGTATTTACCTCTGAGCTCAAAATATGTCATGGGGAAAATAGATTTCATTGAACTGATTTCCACCAAATTTGAGTCATTGATATTTTTTTACTGCTCTGCCAAGATTATGATATTCAAAATGATGAAAAAAATTGTGACATTGTCACTTCAGTACTCAAAGCAAATAAGGCCTGGTGAATACCTCAATGATACATAAAAATTTCTTTGTGACTGATTGAAGTTGTTCATTCAGATTCATTTTTATTGGTCCTTTCAGGAAATTCATTTTGTCGGCATAACATAAAAAACATTCAGATATAATACAGAATTAATAATTACACAGATACAAAAGGAACCAAAACAAACACAAAAATGGTACATAAAACATAATTGTAGTAACAAGTTTACAAGAATATAGAACATATAACGTAAAAGTGAAAGTTGGTGATGGTACAGTCGACCCTCATCATAAGGAGTATGGATTTAACAAAATTTTGTGTTGACGTGGCGACTCTACCACTGTGGATTTCAATGAAAGTGAGCACTTGAGTCTATGCGCCACTCTGATCAATATAACATTTATAACAAAGAAATTGGCTTGGTCTGAGCACCTCATTGTAACAGGAGTGGACTGTACAAATGAATTTGAATAATAGTGATGGTAAAGTTCTAGGAAGGGGGCTTCAATCCCATCCAAAATTGTGTATTCTTTTTTTTAATTAAACAATAGATTACTCTTCCAAATGTCTCTGCTGCAATGGAGAAAATGTGTCCCTGTATTATCGTAGTCAATAGTTGTTGGTATGTAGTGTAGAACACTACATACCAACAACCCACGTGCTGAATTATATTATGGTACAATGGATGATTATAATGATAGAGATGACGATGATGATGATGACGACGATGATTGTGGGGATGATGATGATAATGATGGTGATAATGATTTTGGAAAATGACCTTGAATATTACAATTTCAAACTTTTTTTTGTCGTTGTTGGTATTCTCTTCATTTTCCACTTCTCTCCATCTGCCCCACCCCCTCTGCTTCTCCCCATTCTCTCTCTCTCCCTCCCTCAGAGATGCCACTTTTCAGGAAATTTCCTGAATCAGGATTTTACTACTCAAAATTACCGCCTTTTTGTTGTTGTTTTTTTAGCCCACTTTCAGCTTTTTCGCCCACATACGCGCGCTTTTTCAGGATTTTTAGATGATTCTGAGTGGCATCTCTGCTCACTCTTTCTGTCTCTTTTCATCTCTGTCTGCTCTTTTCTATTCTCTTTTGAGGGGGAGTATTTTCCCCAAACTTTCGCCGTAAGAAAAGACCTGCATCGCCAAACTTGATTTTCCCCTTCCCCTACCCCAATTATCTAATACTGGAAATTTGCGACTGTTTTTTTTTTCATCTTGCCTGCGTTAGCTTTTCATGATAAAAGAGTTTGACGAATAATACAGCACGACCAAGAAACATTGAGTGGATTGAACAGGTAGAAGGCAAACAGACCATGAAATTAATTAATTCCTTTACCCATGTTCCTTACTTCCCCAAACCCAATAGAATCATTCCCTTTTTTAGACTAGGATAATTTCAGAGAAATGACGGTTTGATCGGCGCATAAGACTACTCTGTATCTTTCGTTCGCTCTTGAAATTAATTAAAGGTATTCAAATCCTCGCGAGGAAAATCTCTAAGTCGCAAAAAGGTTTCGCCCCCATCGAGGCGCGGAAGGCTCTAAGAGGCAAGATTGAGGGCAAGCATGTTAACAACAATCGCTTAGACCCCTCTACAACTTAAAAAAAAATACAGACAAAAATACAGCAAAGTATTCAGCAGAGTCGCCATACTAAAAACGTAATTAAAATACAGTCTTTGCTGTAAATTCCTCCCTTAAGGAATAATGTTGAGAAAGGGAAAAATTATCAAATTTAAATTTTTAATAGCATACGTATTTGGTTAAACAAACAAAAGCGTTATCCTGATGTAATTTTTATTTCTTCACGTAATATTGCAGGAGAAACTTACAAGCCAAAACTTGTTTTTTGAATACATTTTTTCATTGCGACTCATGCTGACACAATTTCCTTAAAATTACATATATTTTTACAGTGTACACTGTAAAAAAATAATAACACAAAGTGATGTCATCAGAAGTCGCCATACGAAAAATGTAATTTGAAATAACAGGTTTTCTGTAAATTTCCCCTCTAATAATTAATAAAGAGAAGAAAAAAAAAATCATAGTCTATAGCTTACATATGTTGGTTTAAAAACTGGAAAAATGTGTTACTTCCTGATGTATATTTTGTATTTTTCACGTAAATTATTAGCAAGAGAAATTGACCAATAAAACCATTTTTTAAAGACATTTTTTATGGCGGACTCTGCTGACACAAACTTTGTCTGTAAAAATACAACATTTTTACAGTGCTAAATCTTTTGATCTCCCAGAGCTTTTCACGTCTCTTCCCCCTATTTCTAGTATGATTTTGTGCAGGCATACTACTCATTGTGCGCCCCGCTCAGTCCCCCCCCCCCCTCCTCCCTTATTTTCCACTCTGGATCCGTCGCTGGTGTACAATTTAGTGGGTTAAATAAATCATCTAGAACGGTGATATGAATGAAGGTTTTTATTGACCAAATTCCAATTACGCAGTCCTCAACGATTGACAAGGATTACATGAATATGATATAAGGTTAAAATATAGTAAGGATAAAAATACATAACAGGCTAACATTAAATAATAACAAATTGATTGACATTATAAATTATTTCATATGGAAATGAAATAAAAGATATGATTAACTTACCACTCACATTAATACATGAGTATACTAAAAGTTAAATTTCAAATTATGCCATGTTTTTGGAAATATTTGACATTAACATTGATAAATTAAAAGGATCAAGGAAATATTATAAAATTGGCAAAATTACTGGTTCTGCGTGTTTAATTAACATTTATAGATTTCTCGGTAAGGAAAGAAAGTCACGTCACAATATATGCATGAATGAGCATGTCACACTTACATTTCTTATTAACGACAAAAACTGTCAAATTGAATAATGTTCTGATGTTATCATTTGAAAGATCTGAACACTGATGGGTATATATACATTCTTCAAACAAAATTTCAGAGACTGAGAATATTTCAAATGTTATTTCTTTAGAAAACAATATGTGATATAATTAATGTCAACAATTATTATCATATTAATAGATTAATCAAACACATAAAGATAATTCATATGAAGTTTTACTATACAGAAAAATATAAAATTTTTTTAAATTGCCAATTGGTCTAAACCCACTTTGACTAATGCACGTTTGGTCTCATCCTATATGGTCAAATTCCATTTCGTCGACAACCAGTTCGGTTAATTGCAATTCGGTCTTATTGCCAATTCGCCTAATATCCACTTGGTTCATCCCCACTTGGTCACTTCCTAAAAAGAAACTGGTAATAGACCAAATATTCATTTCGGAATTAGACGAAAAAGCAATTAGACCCAAAGGTAATTAGACGAATTGGCAATTTGACCAAGGGGTAATTAGAACAAGTAATAAGTTGACCAAGTATGTATTTGACCAAAGGGAAATTAGACCAAATTGTTAGTAGACCAAATGGGTTTAGCCCATGTGCTTTAGACAATCAGAGAATTGGACCAACTGCTAGTAGACCAAGTGGATATAAACCGCTTTAGAGCTACAGTTTGCAACAACAACAAAAAAAGGTTATAGGCCTATATGTATTTTGCATCTTTATTCCAATAAATACAGTACGAACACAATTATAGATTTAAACGACTCCGTACACTCGAAAAGCACAAGTTGATCAGGGGGGCTCCTCAGTATTGTATTCATTACGCCAATGGTCGAAAGGGTCCCATAAAATAATTATATTAATTACTGATGTGCACATATTCAAAATATTTCGATCAAAGAGCAACAGGTTTACATAAAATGTAGAGATAAAAATGGCTTCGCCGTATTAATATGCACAATTAATACCCTATTAACATAATGTTATACACAATTCAATGTAATTCCATGAACATTATGATTTATCCAGTAATCTTGAAACAATGTCAGTTAAGTGATCTACAATTGACTGATAGTGAATGTAATATATATATAATACATACGTTATATTAAATGAATGGCAATCAACGTGTATACAAATGAATTATACACAATTATTAAGAAAGTTTCAAATTCGCTCTGTCGCTCCTGACTTTTGCCCCCTTTGTTCACTATTCATATGGCCGATGTTCTATTGGGCATTAGCACACCACACTTTTTGAGTAGTCGTGTGCAAAAACGATCATCTATTTGTTTTTACCATGATCACCACCCCCTCCCTTCACCAGCCGCCCTTGTTCAGCTTCATCACAATTTGCACTATACACCGTTGTTGTTGGGGTTTCTCTCTCTCTCTCTCTCTCTCTCTCTCTCTCTCTCTCTCTCTCTCTCTATCTCTTTATATTTCAGAGACGAAAATGCGACAAGAATGAAACCATGTCCATTTATTAACGTGTGTTTTGGCTGCAGAGTTCTGACCTCTAGAGCCCCGACCCCCCCCCCCCCCCCCCCGCTCTCTCTCTCTCTCTCTCTCTTTTCTCTCTCGAATGTTCAAACATGTTAAATTTGTTTTATGAAGGGGCGGGGTTATTTCATGATTGCCAGCCCTTCTCCTCAATCGTGCAGATACAATAAAAATCAGTAACAATACACGCTGTAGCTATGGTGACTTCTATAGCTAATACAGCCGCTGCCTGCAAGGGCTCATTCTTTCACCTACTAAGTTGACTTTGTACTAAAGTAAATTGCAAAAAATTTCGCTAGCATTCTTCTCAGTAGGATATTTTGTTATGTGAAATAAAAATATTTTCAGATTTTCGCAATTCACCTACAATACAGGTCACACATGCCTAATTACGACAGAGGAGCAAAAAAATATTCATCGACCCAACCCTTCGAAAATTTTAAACTTTGACAGCTGATTAGACAAAAATGGTGCATATTGATTCACTTTTTAGAGTGGTTATCGAAGGCAATCATTAGCTTCGTATGCTAAAAACGGAGAAATAATGTAAGTTGCCACTATATAGTAAGCGCAAGCGTTTGATATCAAATTCTTACTTTTGACTGCCATGAGTTGAGTGTGGCATGAGGGGCGCTATACGATTTATTTTTAAATGAGCGCCGTAAACAGCTAGTTTCTTGAGCTAAATTAGAAAGGAGCGCAATAATTGATCTATCCGTTCCACATGACAATCACGAAGTGATTTAAGGCTGAATTATATATAATTTATCAAACCTCAAAATTAACACAAAGTCTCAATAGCTGATAGATTACAGGTGTCGCCTAGATACTGCGTAGGCCAGGGAAAATCATAATCAACTCCTCTCATATGCGTCCTATTATATTTCCAAGGCCTTTCATTTGAAGAGAAATGCTTGTTGATTAAAACAAGAAAGTCTTACAAGAGGAAGGGCAGCTCGCAGGAAGTGTAGTAGCTGGTAGCGGGTAGCGTGCTGTGTCTTTTACCAAGAAAAGTAAGTCTGCGCTTTGTTAGGCATCTTTGCCAAACAGCCAGGAGTGCCTGCTTTGCTGATAATATAATAATGACATTATCAACATCTATTAGATTGATGGACAATGGATTTGTAATTATCGCCTAAGATTTGCTGGGTGTTTTCATTCAAAATCAAGGAAGCAGCACCTGTTATAAGCCTGTTGTTGACTGAGGTGGCATTTAATGTTATTACAGTGGAGCTATAAATTCTGGAAATAAAGTCACAAATGTATGCTCCTTTTACATTTAGATGAATACAAGAGAACAACAATTCTTAAACAGGAATATATTCAATAACAAAATTATAGCCAAATCCAATTTTTTTTCCCCTCTAAATTCAAATATGGCCAGCCCCCCCCCCCCTCATATAGATGCTCTTGGCTGGATGCCCTTTGGGAGTGCTCAGTCTTGATGTTGCAACACAACAATCTCATAACAGAGTCACAACAACTTCATACCCCCAAAATACACTAAGCATACTGCACGCTAATTCAGCCCACTTTTTAGCATATTATTGAATATTTTTCTACAGAAATGAGCATAGCCACTCTACATTCCCTTTGTCTTTAATCCATAAGCCCTTGCTTGATGTCGTGCTCTCTACATTGAGTCTCTGTTCGCACCCAAGCACTCTTCTACTCCCGCGTGCGCGCAGGGCGAGCTGTCCCATTATGCTATTTTTCAGCCGCCTCTCTGATGAGCCGTGGATGCTGCGTAGGAATTGCAAGCAGCAGTGTCAGCTGAGAGCCATGGCCCAGCACACACTCTATATGGAAACATAAACTCCAGCTTTCCCCCATATGGCAGGACGAATAACGTTGATGTTGATGCTGCATAACACTGTATTGCACACAACTGCAAGTACATTACAGTGTTCAGTATATATGCACAGTATATGGACGCCTGCCTATAATGTACAAGACATTGCTAACATGTTAAAGCGCAGCTTCAATATTATTTCGAGTATATTCTGATATAATAGGAATTAGTATATATATGATATACGAACACTATATATAATAATAGAGGAATATATAGCTATTCAACACAAGAGTTAGCGCACTAGATACGGCTAAATGACATTGTGGTCATGGACGTACATGGTAGAGCCCTATATACCATGGCATCATAATGATATTACAATGTGCACAAGCCTTTTGTTCCTTTTGATGTTGCATATCAAAGTTCCTTAAAATCTACAGTCTGTTGAAAGGCTTGAATGCATATTTCAAAACACATTCATGTTCACAATTGCATATTTACACGGAAATGTTCTTCTTGCCATGTATATCAAGCTATAATTCAAGTTAGCATGTTACCTTCCATTACAATGTATGATGGCAGCGAAAACGGATCTAAGAAGGACATGAAATTGCAAGTAAAATTGATCCAATACAAGCTGTTTAGTTCTCGATTTCCCCAATCCACTCACAAAGGAATGTGGAGTTTATTATGTCAGCCAAACTCCAACTCTTGCATCGATTGCATGACTAGAGGCCTGAATCGCCTTTACACGCCATCACTGGCCCATTTTCTGACGCGAAGTCACATTCTATCTCATCAGAGCAAAAACACGACGCCATAAGCCAAGAAATAAGGTTTCTACATTTGCCAGTCAGATGCTAGTCTGACCCCATAGCACTGCATGCACAAAAGAGAACAGAGCGTCCTGCAATCATCAGCGTTGCCTCTAGGATTAAGCTTGAACCCTGTCCTCCAATATATCTATAGAAGATAGGATTATTGATGATGGCTGTGCGATCTTATCACCAACACTTGGCGACTGCGGTGATTTATTTTTTTTTTTTTTTTTTTTTTTTTTTTTGTTTTTTTTTTTAAACAGGCTTGGTGTGCAGGGTCGTGGGTCTGGCGCACACAAAACGTGACCACACACAGAACGATGTTTACCTCCCAATCTCACTGCACTACACTGAGCTGAGAGCAAGTCACTCATTCACAGCCATCGCATCAATTCTATTGAAGGTCTACGTATGGACTTCCTCCTACTCATACCACAGTCCACAACGTGTTTATCAAATAGCCATGTGGGCCTAGCCTTCTCTCCGTGATGTATTGACGTTCTGATATAGTTGCCGTCCAGAGAGAAAACCATACAAGCCACATTAAAGCATTTCTGGCATCCATGGTATACCAACCACAATGCACTTTTTAGTATGAAATTCTTGTAGGAATTACATTCTTTTACTCATGAATTGAATGATGTGACGAAAAGGAGAACCTTATCAATTTCATCAGACGTTAAACCATATTTACATGCCTCCTATTAATATACTTCTACATATAATGTAGCCTTGTTTTTCATTTTTACGATCAAAACTTCATTTGAACATGCAGCTGATTTATACTGTGATTCCCATTAAATGTCTCTCCCTTTTATCGTATGAATACGACCTCTCCCACATCATATGATAGTTCTAATCCCTATTTCACCACTGGGAATCATTGTTAGGCATTCTTTTCAGACTTCAATACTATGTACGCCTGGTAACAAAATTAAACACAAGCATCAAATTCTTCATCCTTTGTGGTGCTGTCCTTGTTCACGTAACATAAAACCCAACACAGCCACCAGCTATATAAATTCCTTTGGTGCCAGCTTCCTTTGCAATGCGATCACACAGTGCTTTCATTAGCCGCTGAGTGAAGAGTAAAAACAGTCCCGAAGGCCTGGACAGGGCGTGGGGGGAGGGGGGGATGATGTATACGGTGTGGATCAGCCTTAGTTATCTCCACCATGGAAGGAAGTATAACTGGTTGCGAGGAAAGACATTACGGTAGCGCCTATAGACAAGCATTTCCCGGTTTAGATGCCTGTAAATTGTAAGACGAACAAAATGGGTAGCTTCTGTGAAGAAGACAAGCAATGCCTTCGTGCTCGCAACTGATTGAAGAGTAGTACTTCATTTCTATGTTGTGACGAAGACACGCCCTACATTGCTACAAGACATTGAAAACACACTTGTTTATTTTGGAACATCAATATAACTTTGCTTTAAATATAGGGCCAACTTGTAGATTCCTCAAACACTAGCCCGACACTTATTAAACAATGTCAATTAATGGAGTTCGTTAACATTTCATACTGAAACTACCATTTAAAACTTTTCCTTCCAGAGCAAACAGGTTGTACAAAATAGGTAATAGACAGTTGTTATATAAACTGATTCTCAAAGTCGCTGCAAAGAGATTCAAGACGTACATAATATGAAATATTCATGTTGTATTTCAACCTGATCATATCATGTGAGAGAAGGGACAAATATATTATGAGCCAATGAATAATAAACAGACACATTACATGAGGATTCCCGACATAGCAGGCGACAGTTGTACCATCTAGGTACCTCCATGGTATATAAATATTATACCCTTTCCAGTGAATAGCATGACAGTTGATACATTTGACATTACTCTTCATCATTCAGACTGCCTTTGATTATAATTAGAGTGCCTTTGAATCCCAATTATCAGCTGTCATGAATTCTGACAAACGTTATTCATCATAGGAGCTTGCACGAGCCTCACAAGCGTAAGTCAAGCTGTCAGCCGACGCATTACAGCACACATGTGAAGCCCTGCTAAAAATAAGGAATTTCTTCAGAATCTTTTTTAAAGATGGAAGGCGTTAGCGTTTGCCGAGCTATCTTCTTCGCTCACCCTGTGACACACACGCCTTGTGCTCACTCAGCCGGGTGGGGGGGGGCCGCCCCCATGCAGTTGATATTCCTTCCTTCTTACTCTGCATCCATGTGAATGAGGCATGTCAGGAATGATGAGCTAGGAAGGTTTATGCGGGAATGGAAAGGGTTAAAGTCAGGCACATCAGCTACACTGTACAGCGGTGTGTTATAAGACCTTTTATCAATTAAGATTGTCTTCATCCATTCGTTCAATCATACCAAATATCTTTTCTTCATGCCTCATCCCTTATTCAACACCAGACTCAGAGTTCAAAGAGAGTCAGCATTATCACCCAATGAACATCAAATTTCATACTCTTATCATCAAAACATATATATGTTTTGCTTTTTAACAAAAAGGCGAATGGAGCTATGCCTACATGTCACTCATTTAACTTGCCACATTATAAGCAACTGGTGAAACAAAATGGATTCCCTATTATTCAATCAGCGTTGCAGTTTATGTTAACACTATGTATGTCAATTTTCATGAATTTTATATATGGTTAGATTTTTAAATATTTTATTTAAGATGATGATTCTCACATGAAACTTGATCATTTATTTCAATCTAAACTTTAATATCAAATTATAATATCTTTAAAAAATATATACTCCCAATATTATCAAAATAAACTTTATAATCACTCTCTTAAAGCATTAAAGCCTCAATCAACCACTTATCTCTTTGCCAGCCAACCCACCAACTCTCGCCAACCTGCAAAGATTTCCAATTCCAACTAAACAGGGTTGCACCCACACCTCAGTCTTTTCACACAGAACATCGCTTATGCTAGCCAACAGCTGCAAGGCCTGTCATAGGCGGCTCTCGGGCAAACCTGAAAACCCATCCTTCATAAGGACCTGTTGCATTAAGGTTATGATGAGCCAAAAAAGGTGTTCTTTTTTTATAAAAGCGCCGAGACTAGTTCCTAACCCATTCTGTATGTGGCGTCCTATTAAAATAATTTGATAATGCGGCACATCCTATAAGGCCCTAAGCATGGTCATATCAAATTTAGTCATATCACCTTTGAAGGTGAAAATTGTATGCTATTATTCAAGTATAATTAGCATATGATATGAATTATTCTCTAGGGAAACTAAAATGACTCCGCATGATTGAAAATAACCTACTTGTTTTGTTACTTGCGCTAACATTATTCATTGTGGTAAGAATATTGGGTGCTCCATTCAAAAGGGTCTATATGATGAGACTACACGGCTCAGAATGTTGCATTCTTAGCTCTCAGGTTGGAAATATCAAAGCCAAAGATACAGGTCGAGTATTGAGGACATTGGGGATGCTTATGCTAGGTTCATACTTGCGGGTGTGTTGAAACCCCTTCTTGCTTCTTATAACAGTAGTTACCTATCATGCAAAGCACCGAGAGAAAGCGAAAAGCAATTAGCGGACACATGCCATACCACAGAGAGTCTGAGCCCCTGTAAAGATCACACGAGATGGGAACGGTCGGAGAGTTCCTAGGAACTTATATCACACACAACAGGCAATCGTCACAAACATGCATTATTTCAAAAATCCGCATTCAGTTATGAGACAAAGTCTTGAACAAAACAAGAGTAGATTTTTATATTCCAGCGATAGGTTTTATCTTCCCATGACTGGCAGTCGATGATATGTACAAGTAAGAGAATGAGAGAACAATAATCTAGCGCAGTTGGGATAGATTTTCTGAAGCCAGAAGGAAGCAGAGTATGCATAAATATCTGCATGCCTAGCAGATGCAGGCGAAAATGTGAGGCTTAGCAAGCAGGAGACATTGTCGCGCCAGTAATCAAGCCAAAAACTTTGCACGCGAGAGTAAATCATGCACGCATCACCCTGCCATCATTGAGGCGGAAACAAAAATCTCCACAGACCCTGTACAACACAGAGGAAAGACTATTACACACCTCTTGCATCGCGCATTCATCGAGCGGAGCTGTGTGATGGCGACAGCAAGCTCTGCTTCAGACGATCTGGCAGACAACAGCGCTGGCCTGTGGGCGTTTCGCATAGGCCCCAGCCTCATAATGGATGGAAATGCGCGGTTCACTTCACCGCAGAGCTACGCATAGTGCGTGTACAACAGTACGCCACAATAGCGCTGAATACACGCCGGCTCTTTTCTGTATGTGCATTAGCATACATAAAATCTCTCTCTTCCGCCAGTATTGGATCAGGGACGTTCTATAGCTTTGTGCCTCAATAGGAAACAGCATTACTGTAATGACGCAGTGGGGCGTAGGGCCAAACATTATTTTCATAAATACTGACTAAATTCCCGTAATTTATCACCATGGATGTGTCGGTAATTCATTAGATTTGCTTGAACAGCACGAAATAGTGAACGGCGGAGGCTACACACAAAATCGCACAATAGTAACTCACAGCTACACTGTACACACACAACATTCGCCACAACGCAATATCTACACATCATAACATTATTATATTCTTACGACTTGAAGCAACATTTTCACTGCCCCATTTTCAATAATCTCACTCCTCTTGAAAGGTAACTTCTGATATTCACTTTCTCTCACTGTCGAATGATGTAAGATGAATACATACAAATATCCTTTTCATTCCGTGGGAACGAACCAAGAAAACTATTCTTCCCGGGGTTGCACAGGTTCTGGATCGAGAAAACTTCCTCCACTGCTGAAATGGAATATTTAGCGCCACAAACCGTTTGCGCTAATGTCCAGTAAGAATTCGGGCTATAGTAGGTCCAATTTTCTTTATGTTTGAACGTTTGAAAAGGACCAAATCTGTTGGCCATCTGCGGCGCAAAATCGCAGCAATGTCGCTTAGGCTGCCGCCATGGAAAATTATGCCGCGGAATCCCGCGTCTGTAGAACTGTAACGGCCTATGCCAGTCGCTCGATAGCGAACTCGCATCGCATGTAGAGAAGGTGAAACACAGACCCAAATACGCATGCCGCATGCTCTCTTTGCACTTTAATTACCCTGTGCGCATGCCTCAGCTTCAAATAAGCCTTATTAACATAAGTAAATAACAATAACAATGTGTGCCCGCTTCTGTGAAGTTTCCGACGTACGTTCGTCGCCGCTAGTTGTCGATTCAGACACGGATTTTCAAGTCTAGGGATTTAAATTTACAACTTGACAATGAACGATGGACACTCATGAATGAACTAAGCTTTGTGCAAAAAAAAGGTAAAAACAACAATCAAGTCTGCCGTTCTTCAGTGGACTCAAACAGAAACTGTTCCAATTCAACAGAAGACATCTAGCGGCCTGTTTCATCGGTTGTTAGGCGCCATCTACTCCAGCAACATACTCCCGACACTACACCACTACTTAACCGTTGCCCTAATTATGGGGCTAATTGTCGGCAGGTAGTTGTCTAGTATGGCCAAAATTGTAATCAGTGGCCTACTAAATCGATTCTCGTCGATTGCGGCATCAAACCTGTTACTTTGAATATTTTTATTTTATATTTCATTTTGTTTTTGTGTAATGTTTGTAGTGTAATGTCGCGTGTTTTTTTTTCTTTTTTTTTCACTTCTTAAAAAATATACTGCCGTGAGCTAAAACAATCATCGTATAAACAATACCATCATCATAATTATGCGCTCCGATTATCATCGTTATTCATCAGTAGTTTATTCTAATGTTTTGATGAAATTTTGTATTCTTTCGTTGCGAAAAATAAAAAATTAAAATTGAATAGGCAATTATTATCATTATCGTCAGCCGATGCGCGAGCTGTCCTTAGTCTTGAAATACATTATCACGTACTGTATGTCACTCTGATAGCTATAGATTCTCTTTTTGTCTTCTTCTAATCATTCAGTGCTTTTTAGTTTAGGTAAGAAAAAAAAACAAACATTTATCTATACCAGAACTGGTGCACAAAATATAATTACTAGCTCAGCGGCAGCGGAGTGTTTTTCGAAAGTGGGGGCTAAGCGAAGGTGGAGACTGAACAGCGCTGCAAAATCAAAAGATGTATTTCTGCGCTTTTGTACACGTTTGCTGCATAAAGTGGAGGCGCTGCCCAGCCTTTCCTAGCCCCTGCGACCCCTGTCACTCAAATAATGAGCCATATTCCTTGATCTAGGCCTTCGCAGGAATAACATAAAAAGATCATTCATGTTCTAATTCAAAATAGTTGTTTTGCATAATTCTTCGTCCAACCTCTCAATGTTCGCCTCTTAATTATTTTATTTATTTATTTATTCTAAATCAAATGAAACAATTTTTAAGACACGCCGCATTGGTAGTTACTCATGCGCTGAATCGACCAACATGAAAGACCATTTCGTGAGAAAATAGTAGTTTTTTGTGCCATTATTGCAGAACAAACGTTGACAAAAGACGTTTTTTCATTTTTACATCAGTTACATTTGGCCATAATCCCATCGTTAGTGGGACTGCGGATGAGTATTTAGGCAATAAGAGTAATTAAAAGAATAAGAAGAAGAAGAGGGGTTAATAGTTTATTTTGCATGAAATATTCAACAATTACAACGCAGACAACTTGTCTTTCATAGCTTTCACGGCACTATCATTTTTTTAAACAAAGTTTGCTTAAATTGTATCACTGGCCGTCAGTTAAAACCAAATTCAGGAAAATGGACTGTGAATGCCGTTTCTACGAATGCAAGCAGATCGACATCATATATATGTCTACTAATATAATCCATACATTTTCTCTTTTTATTTTCAGTCGAATACCCCTACAATTTCAAAGCGTCTTGCCAACGTAGAAAGGAAGATCGCAAACGTTCCAAAGTAGACTTTTGCGTGTTGTCAAAACTGATGGTATTTAAAGCGCTTCTCCGATGGTTCTTTCTGCTCAGCATCCGGTGTTCATTTGAGCATACTCGCTTATTACGAATCCATTGTTCAAGAACAGCGCGATAATTATATTATATAATCCATATTTTCTCACTAAAGACGATTACTTGTAAGCCGTTCAGAACATTATTAAAAACTAGTAATTATAAAACTTTGTTTATGCAACGTCGGCAAAAAGCGTAATTTGCATTCACATTTCCAATTGTTGGTACATAAGCCGCTGTTCGAAACCATATCAAAATAAGAATATAGCTGCAATTGCTCGCGCGTTCATGTCAAAGTCATTGAAATTCAGCAATTTCCAATCAAGCTAGGCCCCTATCGTATTATTTTTTACTCGGTGTCCCAAACATCTTCTTTTTTTTATGGTCGAAATCGAGATTTCACAATCTTTCTTCAGCTTCTGATAAGAACCTCCCATATCGATAAAAAGTAAACGTTCAATGGGGTGAGTGTATTACGGAACTAAAGAGGCATCCAGAAAAAAGTGGAACCCAAAATACTTAGGTCAGCTTCTCGTGAAAGCAAGCAATATTAATAAAATACTCTAGCCATCATTTAAAGATTTAACCATTTTTTCGTTAATAACACTTCCTTCCTGTATAATTTTTTCTCTGACTATTTTCACCACAATCATTCAGTTCAAGTTCAATTTTATTCAACCAATCACAAAACACAACATTTAACAAATAATGACAAGATAGAACATGATGCCGGCTGGGACCCGAGAAAGCAGAGCCTTGTGATAGGAGCCCCTTACACGCGTAGCAGTATAAACCACAAAAACAAGTATAATAATATAATTGAATATGCTATAAACACTATTTACAATGCATAAGTAGCTTAAACATGGAATAACCAAAGATTTAAGATCACACACACACACATATACACGAAATTAACACACACCACACACACACACACACACACACACACACACACACACACCACCCACACGCAGCAACACGCAGACTATACACACACAGGCGTTTTCGCCGTTTACTTTAACATGTTTTAATTCTCAAAAGATATATTTTTGCATGAAAGTTTAAATTATAGATAGTGTGGGCTGGACCTGATGTTTGGCGGAACTTGTTCCATTCTTTTGATGCAAACAACTTAAAAACAGTTTCAAGCATTTGTGTCCTTGCTAGAGGTGATGGATAGCCGATAAAGGTTTCTTAGACGTGTGTTATACCATGATATACTGATGAACACGTTAGAATTTTCAATAAACGCATCTTTTAAAAATGAAACTATTTGTAACAACATTACTAAGGTATCTTTCCAAGTTAAATGATCATCCACTGTAACTCAAGAACCTTACATTTTGACTTCGGCTGATCAGATGACCACAATTGTCAAGCGCATCAGTATTATCTGCCGAATTCTTTTTCCCTTTGATCTAAAGACAACATATTGCAGTCTATGGCATTTAACAAAGTTGTTACAACAAACCACTTGTATATATGCTAACATTCTGCTATTTGCCAGACAGAATAAGATAATGCAGTTCTTTTTTGTGGTGCCAGAGGCCAAGCAAGCTATCATCAGCAAAAGTGATAAGGTAAACAACTGGATGAGGTATACATAATTAACATAATCCAGAGTCAAGCGCGACCCCAGACAGAGCCCTGACACACCATCATTACTTCAACTAGATGATATTAACGCCATTAACCATTACAAACTGTAATCGATTATGGAAGCTAACTTTTAAACCAATCTTAAGCAATTCCACGATTTGCCATAATGCCCTACAAGCCTTAGCTATTAATATATCATGTCGATAGTGTCAAAGCTTCGACCAAGTCAAAAACACCCTAGACAAAAACTTCCTGCATCAATCGCATTATAATTAGTATTAACCAAATTAGACACCATATTGCTCGAGCAATTCTGCCGAATGCCTCAAATTGTTGTGGAATCTAGACATCATGAAGATCGAAGAAGTCATCAATCTTTTACACTATTTCTCTAGAATTTTGAAATGATGGGTAACAAACAATTGCGTCTATAATTCTCAATATTCTTACGATCACCTTTCTTGAAAACAGGATTAACCTTAGCATTTCAATTTATTGGGACGATACTTGCAGACAAGACTTATTAAAACATCGCCACAATGATCACAATACATTAGAATTACAACTTTTAATGACTTTTGGGACATGCGGACATTAAAAAAAATAAATAAAAAGGCATTCTCTCGCGCGACTAATTTCGATTTCATTAAAAATCAATCAACCTACCAATTAAGTAAAGCCTTTCCACCGACATGAAGTAAGACTATCTTAAAGCGAGGGCCTTCTATGACTTGTCTCATTCCCAACCCATAACCAACATAATTATGGAGCATAAGGTACAGATAGAGTCCAAAGACCTGTGTCGAAATGAATAGATTCCCATGCCGTTATTCACTTTTATGTTGAAAATCATGACGGCTGATTAAATGAAGTCGGACATGAACTTATTCTA
>CALNVZ010001721.1:32967163-33016856 GCA_940671915.1 Paracentrotus lividus
CTCTCTCTCTCTCTCTCTCTCTCTCTCTCTCTCTCTCTCTCTCTCTCTATCTCTTTATATTTCAGAGACGAAAATAAGTTTCATGGCCGACTTCATTTAAATCAAGCCGTCATGATTTTCAAACATAACAAAAGTGAATAAAGGCATGGAATCTATTCATTTCGACAAAGGTCTTTGGACTCTATCTGTCTCTATCTCCATAATTATGTTGGTTTAAGGGGTTGCGGAATATGGACCAAGTCATAGAACCCCTCCTTTAAGATTAGTCTTATCATGTTCGTGGAAAACTTTACTTAATTGGGTAGGTTTTGATTAGATTTTAATGAAAATCGCACGACCAAATAGTACGCGAGAAGAATGCCTTATTATATTTATTTTTTTAATGTTCCATTGTCCCCCAAAAGTCATTAAAAGTTGTATTCAATGTATGTTGATCCATGTGCGATGTTTTTAATAAGTCCTTGGTCTCAAGTATCGAATACCAAATAAATTGAAAATAGCTAATGGCTAATCCCTGTTTTCAAGAAAGGTGATTTCGTAAGAATATGAGGAATTATAGACCAATTGCTTTGTATACCCATATTTTTCAAAAATTCTAGAGAAAATAGTGTATTAAAAAAGATTGGATGACTTCCTTCGACTTCAGATGTTCTGACATATCATTCTAGTTGTAAACTTAAGGGGAGAGGGGACGCATCACTCTTACGCAAAGCGAAACGACGGCATAGGGACTTTTTGTATTTTGCACTGTTTTTTCACTTTGTTTTCTTGATTATTGGCGAGCAAACTATCTTTCAAAGAATGATCAACTGAATAAGTACGCTAAGAGTCCGAATTTTTCAAAATAGGAATAACTTATTGCAAAGGGGGAAAAAATCCTGTCACTTGTGTCAATTCGAAATCCTAGTTAAGATCAGAAATTCTGTTAAAATATGGCCAATTGTTGCTCTCAAAATAGGCTCATACGCGCATAGTCATCTTCCTCGATTACGGCCATAAATTTATATTACACCTTATTGATCAAGCAGTTATTAAAAGGCTTGAATTCTCAACTTTCCAAATATGTACATTCATCTCGATTGCGTTAAAAAAAAAGTTCCTGCCACTTTGAACATTATTCACAAACGAATCTTTACTCGATGGGTCAATATTTCCGCCATATCACATGATATCGAATGGTGGACGGCGTCTTCGCAAGATGTGACAAGATCACTATTATTATCAATAATCGTTACTAACATCAATCATGTGAAATAAAGATTTGATTACAACTTTAGCACAATGGTGTTATAGGCTTGCCAAAATGTCTTTTTTTTTTCCCCAATCTTGGTCTGAAGCATCTACCTACGGAAAACTATGATAAAAGTTTAATATTTTATTTCATTGTTCCTATTGGGGTGTAACACAAAAGAACTTACGATTGATTAAAGATTACGATTGATTTTTCTTGGTAAACCTCATTTGAAAAAAGCAGGTACAGTCATGGATTAGGATTTTGGATATGATTAAGAAATAGGGTTAGGCTAGGGTATGATTAAGATCATCAACTTTGGAGCATCCTGTCCATGATGAGGATACCAGAAAAAATTCAATCGTTAATCTTTTATTGCGAATCGTAAGTCTTTGTGTTACATCCCCAGGACTAATTCCCCCTTCGAAAACGGATCGACTGAACAAATTCCATTTTACCGACAGGGAAGTTTTCTTAGGCGAGTTGTGCGCTCAAGTAATTAATTGCATATGCAGTTGTCAATCGGTCGCTTCCCGCCGTTAGCGCGGCGGTTTGTTTTTCAGCTGCGTGCATTTCCACTAAACTCATGCATGAAATGTAATGTTGCCGTTTCCCCTCCTCAAAATAATGGACGCGTCTTTGTGTTAAGATTTAATGTCATACGTTAGATTTAATTTCACGTGGAGTAGAATTGATATGTTCCACAACAATTTGGCTTTCGCAAGAATTGCTCGACAAGTATGGTTGTCTTGAATTTGAGTTTAATACTATATATAAATGCGATTGATGCAGGGAAGTTTTTGTCTTGGGTGTTTTTGGACTTGTCGAAAGCTTTTGACACTATCGACCATGATATATTAATAAGCAAGCTTGAGCATTATGGCATCGTGGAATTGCTTTAGATTGGTTTAAAAGTTACTTACATAATCGATTACAGTTTGTAATGGTTAATGGAGTTAAATATCAATCTAGTGAAGTAAAATATGGTGTGCCTCAGGATCTGTCCTGGGTCCCTTACTTTTCTTGATTTTATGTAATGATGTTATAAACTCATCTCAGTTGTTTACCTATTCACTTTTTGCTGATGATACTTGCTTGCTCTCTCACCACAAAAACATGCATAATCTTATCTGTCTGCAAATACAGAAGTTAGCAATATATTCAAAGTGGTTTTGGTGATTGTAACAACTTTTGTTAAATGCCAATAAAGACTCATATGTTGTCTTTAGATCAAAGGAAAAAGAATTCCAGATAATACTGATGCCTTGACCAATTTGGTGGTCATCTGATCAACCGAAGTCAAAATGTAAGGTTTCTTGGAGTTACAGTGGATGATCATTTAACTTGGAAAGATCACCTTAGTAATGTTTGTACCCAATAGTTCATTTTTAAAAGATGCTTATTGAAATTCTACTGTTCATCAGTATACATGGTATAACACACGTCAAAGAAACCTATACTCATCCAACCTCTAGCAAGACACAAACTGCTTTGAACTCTTTTGTAGTTGTTTGCATCAAAGAATGAAACAAGTTAACCCAAACATCAGGTCCAGCCCAACTATCTAAATTTTAAACTTTATGCAAAAAATATCTTTTGAGAAATTACAAAACATGTTAAAGTAAATACCCGGAAAACCATGTGTGTTATGTCTGCGGTTTGTGCGTGCGTGTGTGTGTTGTGTGTGTGTGTGTGTGTGTGTGGTGTGTGTTAATTCGTGTATGTGTGTGTGTGTGATCTTAAACTTTTTTGGTATTTCCCAATGTTTAAGCCCTACTTATCATTGTAAATATGTTTATGCCATATTCAAATATTATTTATACTTGTTTTGTGTTTATACTGTACCGTGTAAGGGGCCCCTATCACAAGCTCTGCTTTCTCCCGGGGTCCCAAACCCATCATGTTCTATCTTTGTCAATTATTTGTTAAAATGTTGTGTTTTTGATTGGTTTGAATAAAACTTGAACTTGAACTTGAATGATTGTGGTGAAAAAGTCAAGAGAACAAAATTATACAGGAAGGGAACACGTGTTATAACGAAAAAATGGTTAAACTTTTAAAATGATGCTAGATATTTTATTAATATTGCTTGCTTTCACGGAGAAAGCTGACTAAGTATTTGGGTTCCACTTTTTTCTGGGATGCCTCTTTAGTTCCGTAATACACTCCACCCTCATTGAACGTTTACTTTTTATCGGATATGGAAAGTTTCTTATCAGAAGCTGAAGAAAGATTGTGAAAATCTTCGATTCGAACCAGAAAGATGTTTTGGGAAACACACGAGTAAAAAAATACGATAGGCCTACTTGATTGGAAATTGCTGAATTTTCAATGACTTTGACATGACCCGGACCAATTTCAAGCAATATTCTTATTTTGATATGGTTTCGAAACAGCGCTTATGTACCAACAATTGGAAAATGTGAATCAAAATTAACCTTTTGCCGGACGTTGCAAAACAAGTTTTATAATTACTAGTTTTATAATGTTCTGAAACCTTACAAGTAATCGTCTTTAGTGAGAAAATATGGATTATATAAATTATAATCATCCCTGTTCTTGAACAATGGATTCGTATAACGAGTATCTCAAATGAACACCGGATCTGACAGAAAGAACCATCGGAGAAGAAACCTTTAAATACCAATACAGTTTTGACAACGCAAAAGTCTACTTTTGGAACGTTTCGATCTCATTTATACGTTTGGCAAACGCTTTTGAAATTGTAGGGGTATTCGACTGAAAATAAAAAGAGAAAATGTATGGAATTATATTGTAGACATATAATGATGTCGATCTCATTCCTGAACGGTCATTCACACATTTTTCCTGAATTTGGATTTTTGACTGACGCCAGTGATAAAATTTAACAAACCTTTGTTTAAAAAAAATGATAGTGCCTGAAAGCATGAAACAAGTTCTCGTTGGTAATTGGTTGAATATTTACATGCAAAATAAACTATTAAACCCCCTCTTTCTTCTTCTTAATTCTTTTTAATTACTCTTTTCCAAATACTCAATCCGCAGCCACTAACGATGGGATTATGGCAAATGTAAATGATGTAAAAATGAAAAACGCCCTCTTTTGTTCAACGTTGTCCAATAATGCACAAAAAACTACTATTTTCTCCACGAAATGGTCTTTTCAGATGTTGGTCGATTTCACCATGAGTAACTACCATGCGGCGTTGTCATTAAAAATATTGTTCATTTAGATATTTAGAAATAAATAAATAAATAAAATATTAAGAAGGCGAACTTGGAGAGGTTGGCGAAAGAATTATGCAAGACAACTATTTTGAATTAGAAACATGAAATGATCTTTTTATGTTATCCTCGAAGGCCAAGATCAAGGAAATGGCTAAATTATTTGGAGTGACAGGGGTCGCAGGGGCTAGGAAGGCTGCAGCCCCTCCACTTTATGCAGCAAACGTGTACAAAAGCGCAAAAATGACAAATCTTTGTGATTTTCAGCCTGTTCAGTCCCTCCACCTTCGGCTTAGCCCCTCCACTTTCGAAAAACACTCCGCTGCCCCTGAGTAGTAATTATATTTTGTGCACCAGTTCTGGGTATAGAAATAAATGTTGTTTTTTTTCTTTACCTACAAGCTAAAAGCACTGAAATGATTAGAAGTAAACAAAAAGAGAATCTATAGCTATCAGAGTGACATACCAGTAACGGTGATTAATGTATTATCAAAGGACTAAGGACACTCGCGCATCGGCTGACGATAATGATAATAATTCCATTCAATTTTATTTTTTATTTTTTCCAACGAAAGAATACAAAATTCATACAAATATCATTAGAATAAACTACTGATGATAACGATGATAATCGGACCATAATTATGATGATGGTATTTGTTTATGACGATGATTGTTTTAGGCTCACGGCAGTATATTTTTTTAAACAAGTGAAAAAAAAAGAAAAAAAAACACGCACATACATACAAACATACACAAAAAACAAAAAAAATAAATAAAAATAAAAAATTCAAAGTAACAGGTTATGATCCCAATCGACCGAGAATCGATTTAGTAGGCCTACTGATTACAATTTTGCCATACCTAGACAACTACCCCCGGACAATTAGCCCCCATAATTAGGGCAACGGGTAAGTAGTGGTGTAGTGTCGGGGTAGTTGGCTGGGATAGATGGCCCTACAACCGATGAAACCAGGCCCTAGATGTCTTTCTGGTTGAATTGGAACAGTTTCTGTTGAGTCCACTGGAACAAACCAGACTTGATTGTCTGATTTTTACCTTTTTTTACCACAAAGCTTAGTTCATTCATGGAGTGTCCATGGTTCATTTGTCAACGTTTTGGTTAAATTTAAATGCCCTAGACTTGAAAATCCGTGTCTGAATCGACAACTACGGCGACGAACGTACGTCGGCAAACTTCACAGGAAGCGGCACACATTGTTATTGTTATTTACTTATGTTAATAAGGCTTAATTGAACTGAGCATGCGCACCAGGGTAATTAAAGTGCAAAGTAGACATGCGCATGCGTATTTGGTCTGTGTTTCACACTTCTCTACATGCGATCGGAGGTCGCATCGAGCGACTGCATAGCCGTACAGTTCTACAGACCGGCGGGATCTCCGCGCATAATTTTCCCAATGGCGGCAGCCAAGCGACATTGCTGCGATTTTTCGCCGCAGAATGGCCACAGATTTGGCCTTTCAAACTGTTCAAAACATAAAGAAAATGGACCTACATATAGCCCGGAATCTTTACTGGACATTAGCGCAAAGGTTGTGGCGCTAAATATTCCATTTCAGCAAGTGGAGGAAAGATTTTCTCGAATTCCAGAACCTGTGCAAACGAGAATAGTTTTCTGGTCGTTCCCACGGAATGAAAAGGATATTTGTATGTATTCATCTTTACATCATTCGACAGTGAGCGAAAGTGAATATCAGAAGTTACCTTTTCAAAGAGGAGTGAGATTATTAGAAAATGGGGCAGTCGAAAATGTTCTTCAAGTCGGTAAGAATATAATAATGTTATGATGTGTAGATATTGCGTTGTGCGATGTGTGTGTGTACAGTGTAGTCTGTGAGTTACTATGTGCGATTTGTGTGTAGCCTTCCCGTTCACTATTTCGTCTGATTCAAGCAAAATTCTAATGAATTAACGACACATCTGGTGATAAATTTACGGAATTTAGTCAGTAATTTATGAAAATATGTTTGGCCCTACGCCCACTGCGTCATTACAGTAATGGCTGTTTCCCTATTGAGGCACAAAGCTATAGAACGTCCCTGATCCAATACTGCGGAAGAGAGAGATTTTATGTATGCTAATGCACATACAGAAAAGAGCCCGTGTATTCAGCGCTATTGTAGCGTACTGTGTACACGCACTATGCCGGTAGCTCTGCGGTGAAGTGACCCGCATTTTCCATCCATTATGAGGCTGGGGCCTATCGAACCCCACAGGCCAGCGCTGTTTGTTCTGCCAGCTCGTCTGAAAGCAGAGCTTAGCTGTCGCCATCCACAGCTCCGCTCGATGAATGCGCGATGCAAGAGGTGTGTAAATTAGTCTTTCTCTGTGGTTGTACAGGGTCTGTGGAGATTTTTTGTTTCCCCCAATGATGCAGGGTGATCGTGCATGATTTACTCTCCGGTGCAAAGTTACTTTGCTTGATTACTGGCGCGACAATGTCTCCCTTTGCTAAGCCTCACATTTCCCTGCTCTGCTAGGCATGCAGATATTTTACCCTCTTCTTCCTTCTGCTTCAGAAAATCTATCCCCAACTGGCCTAGATTATTTTCTCTCATTCTCTTACTTGCTACATATCATGACTGCCAAGTCAAGGGAAGATAAAACTCTATCCAGGAATAATAAAAATCTACTCTTGTTTTCGTTCAGACCTTGTCTTCATAACCTGAATGCCATTTTGAAATTAATCATGTCTTGTGAGATTTGCCTGTTGTGATGTGATATAAGGTTCCTAGGATTGAAACCGTTCCCATCTCGTGTGATCTTTACAGCCTCCCAGACTCCCTCTGTGGTATGGCATGTGTCCCTAATTTCTATTCCTTTTCTCTCGGGCTTTGCATGATAGGTAACCAGCCTGTTATAAGAGCAAGAAGGGGTTTCAACACACCCAGCAAGTATGAACCAGCATAGCATCACCCAAGTCCTCAAATACTCGACCTGTATGCTTTGGCTTTGCATATTTCCAACCTGAGAGCTAAGAATGCAACATTCTGAGCCGTGTAGTCTCATCATATAGACCCCTTTGAATGACAACCAATATTCTTACCACAATAATAATGTTACCAAGTAACAAAACAAGTAGGTCTACTTTTCAAATCAAAGCATTTTAGTTTCCCTAGAGAATAATTCATATCATATGCTAATTTATACTGAAATATACCATACAATTTTCACCTCAAAAGGTGATATGACTAAATTTGATATGACCATGCTTTAGGGCCTTATAGGATGTCCTGCATATATACAAATGTATTTAATAGGACCCACATACAGAATGGGTTAGAACAGTCTCCGCTTTTATAAAAAAAAGAACACCTTTTTGGCTCTCAATAGACCTTAATGCCAACAGGGTCTTATGAAGGGATGGGTTTCAGGTTGCCCCAGAGCCGCCCTATGACAAGGCCTTGCAGCTGTTGCTACCATACGATGTTCCTGTGGTGAAAAGACTGAGGTGTGGGTGCAACCCCTGTTTAGTTGGAATTAGGAAATCTTTGCAGGTTGCGGAGAGATTGTGGGTTGGCTGGCAAAGAGATAAGTGGTATGATTGAGGCTTTAATCTTTAAAGAGAGTGATTATCAAATTTATTTTGATAAGATATTGGGAGTATATATTTTTAAGATATTATAATTTGATATTAAAGTTTAGATTGAAATAAATGATAAGTTTTCATGTGAGAAATCATCATCTTTAAATAAAATATTTAAAAAATCATAACCATATATAAAATTCATGAAAAATATAGACATAAACATAGTGTTAAACATAAACTGCACCTGATTGAATAATAGGGAAATCCAATTTTGTTTCACAGTTTGCTATAATGTGGCAAGTTTAATGATGTACATGTAGGCATAGCTCCATTCTGCCTTTTTGTTAAAAAGCAAAACATATATATGTTTTGATGATAATGAGTATGAAATATTGATGTTCATTGGGTGATAATGCTGACTCCTCTTTGAACTCTGAGTCTTGGTGGTTGAATTAAGGGATGAGGCATGAAGGAAAAGATATTGGTAATGATTGAACGAATGGATGAGACACAATCTTAATTGATAAAAGGTCTTTATACACACCTGCTGTACAGTGTAGCTGATGTGCTCTGAACTTTAACCCTTTCCATCCCATAAACCTTCCCTATCTCATCCATTCCTGACATGCCTCATATTCATCATGGGATTGGCAGAGTTAAGAAGGAAGGATATCAACTGCAAGCCGCTGAGTGCCAGCACAAGGCGTGTGTGTCACAAAGTGACGAAGAGAGATAGCTCGGCAAACCTAACCCCTTCCATCTTTAAAAAGATTCTGAAAGGAAATTCCTTATTTTTAGCAGGGCTTCCAACATGTTGTGCCTGTAATGCGTCGCTTGACAGCTTGACGTTACGCTTGTGAGGCTCGTGCAAGCTCTCTTGATGAATAACCGTTTGTCAGAATTCATTGACAGCTGATAATTGGGATTCAAAGCAACCTTCTACATTAAGATCAAAGCAGTCTTGGAATGATGAAGAGTAATGTCAGAAATGTATCAACTGTTCATGCTATTCACTGGAAAGGGTATAATATTTATATACCATGGAGGTAATAGATGGTACACCTGTCCTGCTATGTCGGGGATCCCTCATGTAATGTGTCTGTTTATTATTCATTGCCTCATAAGTATAATTTGTCCCTTCTCTTCACATGATAATGATCAGGTTGAAATACAACATGAATATTTCATATTATGTACGTCATGTGAATCTTCTTTTGCACGACATTTGAGAATCAGGTTTATATAAAACCACTGTCTTATTAGCCTTTATTATGTACAACTGTTTCGCTCTGGAAGGAAAGTTTTAAATGGTAGTTTCAGTATGAAATGTTAAAGAACTCCATTAATTGACATTGTTTAATAAGTGGTCGGGCTAGTAGTTTGAGCATCTACAAGTTGGGCCCTATATTTTAAAGCAAAGTTATATTGATGTTCCAAAATGAAACAAGTGTGTTTTCATGTCTTGTACAATGTAGCGTGTCTTCGGTCACAACATAGAAATGAAGTACTACTCTTCAACAGTTGCGAGCAACTGAACATTGCTTGTCTTCTTCACAGAAGCCTACCCATTTTGTTCGTCCCTTACAATTTACAGGCATCTAAACAGGGAACATGGCTTGTCTATAGGCCTACCCGTAATGTCTTTCCCTCGCAACCAGTCTATACTTCCTTCCATGGTTGGAGATTAATACAGGCTGATCCACACCGTATACAATCAGCCCTGTCCAGCCTTCGGGACTGGTTTTTATCTCTTCCCTCCGCGGCTATGAAAGCACTGTGTGATCCATTGCAAAGGAACGCTGGCACCAAAAGAGGAAGTTTATATAGCTGGTGCCTGTGTTGGGGTTTTATGTTACGTGAAACAAGGACCAGCAACACCAAAGGGATGAGAATTTGATGCTTGTGTTTAATTCTTTGTTACCAGGGTACATAGTATTGAAGTCTGAAAAGAATCCTAACAATGATTCACAGTGGTGAGATAGGGATTAGAACTACATATGATGTGGAGAGGTCGTAATTCATACGAGAGACATTTAATGGGAAACACAGTATAAATCAGCTGCATTGTTCAAATGAAGTTTTGGATTCGTAAAATGAAAAACAAGGCACATTTATATGTAGAGTATATTATAGGAGCATGTAAATATGGTTTAACGTCTGATGAAATTGATAAGGTTCTCCTTTTCGTCACTATCAATTCAATTCATGAGTAAAAGAATTGTATTCCTACAGAATTTCATACATAAAAAATGTGCATTGTAGGTTGGTATACATGGATGCAGAAATGCTTTTAATGTGGCTTTTGTATGGTTTTCTCTCTGGACTGGCAAACTATATTAGAACAATACATCACGGAGAGAAGGTCTAGGCCTACATGGCTATTTGATAAACACGTTGTGGGACTGTGGTATGAGTATGGGAGGAGGTAGTCAATACGTAGACCTTCAATAGAATTGATGCGATCGTGAATGAGTGACTGCTCTCAGCTCAGTGTGAGTGCAGTGAGATAGGGAGGTAAACATCGATTCTGTGTGTGGTCACGTTTTGTGTGGCCCAGCCCACTGAACCCACCACCACCAAGCCTGTTTTATATCACCCAGTCCCAGTGTTGGTGATAATAACGCACGCCACTCATCAATAATCCTATTCTGTCTATAGATATAATGTGGGAGGACAGGGTTTCAGCTTAATCCTAGCAGCACGCTGATGAATTGCAGGGACCTCTTGTTTTCTCTTTGTGCATGCAAGGCTATGGGTCAGACTAGCATCTGACTGGCAAATGTAGAAACCTTATTTCTATGTGCTTTTATGGCGTGTGGTTTTGCTCTGAATGAGATAGAATGTGACTTCGGTCATGAAAATGGGCAGTGAATGGCGGTGTAAAGGCGGATTCAGGCCTCTAGTCATGCAATGATGCAAGGAAGTTGGTAGTTTGGCGACATAATAAACTCCACATTCCTTTGTGAGTGGATTGGGGAAATCGGAGAATAAACAGCTTGTATTGATCATTTACTTGCAATTTCATGTCCTTCTTAGAATTCCTGTTTTCCCCTGCCATTCAATACATCTTGTAATGGAATGGTAAACATGCCTAACTTGAATTATACTTGATATAATGCAAGAAGACATTTCTGGTTGTAAAATATGCAATTGTGAACATGAATGTGTTTTGAAATTATATGCATTCCAAGCCTTTCAACAAGAATGTAGATTTTTTAAGGAACTTGATACAAACATCAAAAAGGAACAAAAGGCATTGTGCACATTGTAATATCATTATGATCCATGGTAATATAGGGGCCTACATGTACGTCCATGACCTACAATGTACACTTTACGTATCTAGTCCTACTCCTTGTGTTGAATACTATATATTCCTATATATTATTATATATTCCGATATATTCATATATATATATTCCTATATATTCAGAATATACTCCACTAATATTGAAGCTGCCCTTTACATGTTACAATGTCTTGTACATTAAGGCAGGCGTCCATATACATGTGCATATATACTGAACACGTACATGTACTTGGCAGTTGCTGTGCAATACAGTGTATCAGCATCAACATCAACGCTTATTCGTCCCCCATATGGGGGAAACTGGAGTTTATGGTTTCCATATAGAGTGTGTGCTGGGCCATGGCTCTCAGCTGCCACTGCTGCATTTGCAATTTCCTACGCAGCATCCACGGCTCATCAGAGAGCGGCTGAAAATAGCATAATTGGACAGCTCCCCTCCGCCAACCGGGAGAGAAGAGGTTGGCTTGGGTGCGAACAGAGACACATGTAGAGAGCACGACATCAAACAAGGCTTATGGGATTAAAGACAAAGGGATGTAGAGTGGCTATGCCTCATTTCTGTAGAAAATATTCAATAATATGCCTAAAAAAGTGGACTGAATGTACTGTGCAGTATGCTTAGTGTATTTTGGGGGATGAAAGTTGTTGTGGATCTGTTATGAGATTTGTTGTGTTGCAACATCCAAAGACATGAACACTCCCAAAGGCATCCAGCCAAGGAGCATCTTATATGAGGCTCCATATTTGAATTTAGAGGGGGAAAAAAAATTGGATTTGCCTTATAATTTTGGTTTATTGAAATATATTCCTGTTTAAGAATTGTTGTACTCTTTGTATTCATCTAATGTAAAAAGGAGCATTACATTTGGACTTTATTTCCATGAATTTTATAGCTCCACTGTTATAACATTAAATGCCACCCAGTCAAACAACAGGCTTATAAGCAGGTGCTGACTTTCCTTGATTTTGATGAAAACACCCCACAAATCTTAGGCGATAATCAAACAAAATCATTTGTCCATCAATCCCTAATAAGGATGTTGATAATGTCATTATTATATTATCAGCAAAGCAGCACTCCCTGGCTGTTTAGGCAAAGATCCTGAACAAAGCCAGGACTATACTTTTCTTGGTAAAAGACACACACCTACCCCTACCAGCTACTACACTTCCTCGAGCTGCCCCTTCCTCTTGTAAGACATTTCCTTGCTTTAATCAACAAGCATTTCCTCTTCCAAATTGAAAGCCTTGGAAATATAATAGGACCATATGAGAGGAGTTGATTATGATTTCCCCTGGCCTACCAGTATCTAGGCGCCACACCTGTAATTATCATCTCATTGAGACTTTGTGTTAATTTTGAGGTTTGATAAAATTGTTATACTAAAATCAGCCTTAAATTCACTCGGTGATTGGTCATGTGGAACGGATAGACAAATTATTCCTCCTTTCTAATTTAGCCAAGAACTAGCTGTTTACCGGCTCATTTAAAAATAAATCGATATAGCGCCCCCTCATGCCAAACTCACTCAATTGGCAGTCAAAAGTAAGAATTTGATATCAAACCTTGCGCTTCTAATATAGTGCCAAGCCTTAACATTAATTTCTTCCCAGTTTTAGCATACGAAGCTTAATGATTGCCCTTCCGATAACCATTCTTAAAAGTGAATCATATGCACACATTTTTTGCTATCAGCTGTTCAAAGTTTAAAATTTTCGGAAGGGTTGGGTCGAATGAATATTTTTTGCTCTCTGTCGGTAATAGGCATGTGTGACCTGTATTGTAGGTGAATCGAAAAATCAAAATATTTTTATTTCAACATAACGAAAATATCCTACTGAGAAGAATGCTACCAAATTTTTTGCAATTTACTTTAGTAAAAGTCAACTTAGAGGTGAAAGAATGAGCCCTTGCACACGGCTGTATTAGTATAGAAGTCACCATAGGCTACAGCGTGTATTGGTTTACTGAATTTTTATTGTATACCTGCAAGATTGGAGGAGGAGGGCTGCAATCATGAATATAACACCCCCCTTCATATAAAAAAAATTTAACTATTTTGAAACATTCGATAAGAGAAAGAAGAGAGAGAGAGAGAGAGAGCGGGGGGGGGGGGGGGTCGGGCTTCTATGAGGTCAGAAATCTCTGGCAGCCCAAAACCACGTTAATAATGGACATGGGTTTCATCTTTGTCCTCCCCCCCCCCCTCTTCGTCTCTCTCTCTCTCTCTCTACTTGACTTTCCAGAAGTTTGATGAAATACATTAAACTTTAAAAATTCGACCTATGATTCCAAATACATTATAATTGCAGCGTGTTTAAAGCCTTTTCTACGACCGCAACGCCGAAATATGTATCCGAATGTCATCAAACACCCTCAAAAGGCCTTTAGGCGCACACCGTGTAATTATCATCTCATTGAGACTTTGTGTTAATTTTGGAGGTTTGATAAATTTATATAAAATCAGCCTTAAATTCACTCGCGGTGATCTGGTCATGTGGAACGGATAGACAAATTATTTCCTCCTTTTAATTAGCCAAGAAACTAGCTGTTTACCGCTCATTTTAAAAAATAAATCGATATAGCGCCCCCTCATGCCAAAACTCACTCAATTGGCAGTCAAAGAAGTAAGAAAATTGATATCAACCTTGCGCTCTTAATATAGTGCCAAGCCTTAACATTAATTTCTTCCAGTTTTAGCATACGAAGCTTAATGATTGCCCTTCCGATAACCATTCTTAAAAGTGAATCATATGCACACATTTTTGTCTATCAGCTGTTCAAAAGTTTAAAATTTTGCGGAAGGGTTGGGTCGAATTAATATTTTTGCTCTCTGTCGGTAATAGGCATGTGTGACCTCTAGCTTCTGCACACAGGGAAGTCCTATTGCTAGTCCACAACAGACCATGTTGACATGTACCTCTACTCCAGACTTTGTCACAATTCATAAATATTACAATTAAGGGGAATACTTTGAACTTATTATGTGTTTGTCATTCAATCATGGTTATAAAACTATTTATTTTCAATAAAAGCTAATTGATCTAAGACTACATGTATATGGGCTTGAATGATAAGGTAGGATTTTTTGTTCAGTATACATACAGTAGTATAAAAATTTACTTCCATGGATTTATTTGGTTCTTTAAATCGCAATTAATTGAGTCTGCATAGTAGACTAATCAATGTTCTAATACCCTTTTCAGACTGCTATTTCTTAACCCGTACTATCCTTAACCCCCATTATCCTTACCCGTACTATATTTTTTGCTTTCAAGACTGTGTTTCTTAACCCCATACATATTTGCTTAGCCGGGGTTAAGCAAATTCGCGACGGCTTCCACACTGGGTAACCTTTAAACCCCAGACTATTTGCTGGATCATGAATATTAATGATTTCATTTTCTTTCTTTATGTTCTTCATTGTTTTTCTCTCTCTCCTCATGTTATTCTATGTTTTCTATCTTTCCTATTGTTATTCATTGTTTTTCTCTTTTTGCTTGTGTTAGTTATTCCCTGTTTTTTTCCTTATGTTATTCCTTGTTTTTTCTCTTTTTCCTTATGTTATTCCTTGTTTTTCTATCTTTCATTATGTTATTCATTGTTTTATCTCTCTTTCCTTATGTTATTCATTGTTTTTCTTTCTTTCCTTATCTTATTCATTATTTTATCTCTCTTTCCTAATGTTATTCATTGTTTTATCTCTCTTTTATTATGTTATTCATTGTTTTTCACTTTTTCCTCATGTTATTCATTGTTTTTCTCTTTCTTTTTGTTATTCGTTGTTTTTCTCTTTTTCCTTATGTATTCATTGTTTTTCTCTTTTTCCTAATGTTATTCATTGTTTTTCTCTTTTTTCCTTATGTTATTCATTGTTTTTCTCTTTTTCCTTATGTTATTCATTGTTTTTCTCTTTACTTGTGTTATCAAGTTTACGAATAATTATGCATATTCATGACCACATTTTCATTGATTGGCTAATGCTTAGCCCCGCTTTTCCTTAGCACGGTTTGGTTTCAGACTGCAACTCTTAGCACCGCAATTGCCCGGCTAACTCCGCAATTACCCAGCTAACCCTGCTTTTTTGCAGGGCCAGATAGTACCGTACTATTTACCGTGCTAGCCTACTTTGGTAAAACGCAGTCTGAAACCGAAGCGTGCTAAGCTTAACCCCAGGAAATAGGTGGTACTAAGGCCCCCCCTTAGCCCTACCTACAAATGTATTTCCTGGGGTTAAGGATTTTAACTGCAGTCTGAAAAGCATATTAGTTGCTCTCTTTCTGACCCCCCTCTCCCCAGGAAATCATCAATCTCAGAAGCAGGTCGCAATCCCCAGCCCCTGATGGGCCAGGTCATTGTGTGATGAAAAGTACCATGTGTTCAACTGCTCTAACATGTGTTCATCATTATATATGAGTGGGACTACACCAAAATCAGGCAAACGATTTTACAATAATGTGTGTGTATATTGTACTGTTTCGTGTAGCTGTGCATGTGTAAGTGTAGGCCCTATACTGTGTTGGACATCCATTATATAAGTAGCATATATTTCTGGCCCAGGAGTTACTTTTTTCAGGCTTATTCCGCCTTGTAGAGTATACATGTAGGCCTACATTTGTACATATTGACATCGATGGCGGACTTTGATAACACCTAGATATGTTGAAACCACACATTGATGAATAAGGGACCTTATATTCCTTAAATTATAGCTTTGATGACAATGCAAAGTAAATTCTAGAATTTCCTCAAATGCAGCTTTGTAAAGGGCCCCCTTATTTCAAGCCATATAATTCTGTATATTCTGCTGGCAATCTGGCATTGTTTACAAAGCAAGTCAAACTAGGCAAGATGCGCACGCATGTAAGAGACATTATTATACATCCCACACTGTGGGGGTGACAAGCCTGCCTGTATGCCTGCCAGTGTTAGTCCCATGCACAATAAATGCTACAAATTTCCCATCAATATTCAAGATGTCCGTCCTTCTGTAGCTTGTTGAAAAGTGCAAGTGCCTTTACTCCGGCTGCAAGGACAAGAAGACATCCCATTTCCTCCAGGCTTCTAAACTCATATCTCAGCAGGAATGTTGATAGACTAGGTCACTTCAGAGACCCCTCTTTTCCCGCTAACTTATGTTACCCCCTCGCGGGGAACGGAGCAAGAGGCCCGGGATTTGAGAGGGCACGCGTGTCCGCTCGAAATTGAAGGGTAATCTTGTGCTGTTAGCCCCCCCCCCCCCCCCGCCCCCATTCTTTTTGAGGTTATTGACTTGACGTAGCCATGCTAAAATTAGAACTTGCATTCCATTTATAGATTTGTTTACAGCATGTCCTGGATTTATAAATATCATTGCCTCTTGATCCTAATATCCTTGCATAATTACCATATTGTTATTTGTCCATTTAGATAAACTTCCATTATTTGTATGTATTTGCTATCATATTCCATGGAAATTATGAGAGGAAGTTACAAGCGCAAATGGATGTGTCATGCAAGTACCCCTTTTCCTGCATTGTATCTTCTTCACTGGCCCTCTTCAATCTCTCTCACATACAGAAGATAAATATCCCCATTTATTATACTTTCTCCATCGACCTACTGGCAATGAAACTTCAATTTGCAACATTTCTAGCACCGGTGTGTGCGTCATAAGGGGGTCCTGTGTCGTCCCTGCGCTGCGTGCACGGAGTAGTCGCACTGAAAGGTAATCTGTCTTGGTAAAATCTGCTTAGATCTGAAAGTTGCCATTGAGGTAGAGTCTCTCAAATTACAAGAGAAGGCATGTGCCCAGTGGCACACACGTACAGGGCCTGCCTGGCTGATAACCTTTGGAAAAAGTGCATTCCCTGTCACGCCCACAAGGTATATTCCCTGTAAGGAGATGCAGTCTCTCCTCGGCTACCTTTCTGTTAAGTCCTTCAATCCCTAAAAGAGATTATCAGCGTGGAGCATCGATAGGGGAGGTATCGGCTAGGGAGGCAGGGGGTTAATGGAATAGTGATGAGAGGAGTTGTGAATGCATGACTGTGCATGAGGATGGTTTTATAACTTTATTTTCTGTCAATACTTGAAATTCATGTGCAGTTCCTTGGATTATTTATTTCCATTACGGTTACACAGCTGGCCAAAAATATGAATATATGAATGTCTCTTTGCCTGCAGCTATTTCTTTCATACATACTTTCTTGTACTACAGCCTTTTGTACGATGCTAGTCACGGTTGCCATACACCTTTTCAATCTGTACTTGATTCAATACTTCATATAATTGGAATATAATATGGAATATAAATAAGCAACATTGAGTCAAATGAAATGCCCATGTCATGGACCAGCAATTATTTCATTGTTTTATTAGTAAAATTTCAGTCTTACTTTAATATGGGTTCTTTTTAAGGATGAAGGTTTGATGATCTTCTGTAGCATCATTAGAAGCAACTTATTTTAAAATGTTTTGTTTTTCTCCTCAAAATGGGATTGGGTTCGCCTTAATGAACAGGTGTTGTAGTACCTTGATTAATATATGTCATGTAGATATGGCTTGCTGTAAAGATGTTGCCATTAACAGGTTTAGTCCTGTGAGCGATCGGCCCTCAGCCGACAGGGTGTGGGAGCTCGATGAGCGTTCATGTACATATATAGGTCAACCTGATTTACAAACCAGACGATGGTTTCCTAAATATCATACAACTTATGCTCTTGTGCTGTGCCTATATTTGCACTTGGTGTTGAAGTTTATTGGAAGATACTCGTCAGACGATTCCTTCCTATGTCTCAGATATGCTAGTAGATTACAAAATGCTGATGTCGATGGAATCGTTCAATTTTAATGTCAGGATATGTGGGGCTACATTTCCTTTGAATGCACACTTGCCATGACATAGAGGTCTGTATCTTTGAGGTAGACAATAGACCTGTCTAGTAACTAGATTCAAGACTACATGAACAAGGGTTGTTTTAGACCTCAAAAGCGTATTATGAACTTGCCCAACATAGCAACAATCTTTGTACAGCATATATATTTCTTACTCTCCATCTCTCTTTCTTTCCTCTATTTCGTCAATGCTCTTCAATCACTCTTCAGAGTGGATTTGGGGCGGTATACATGTATGTAAATCATATTATGATTATTATTCATGAATACAATATTATGCTGGAATGAATCACATGTAACCAAATGTATCGTTTTTCAGGCAACATCCATAACTTTATAATACATCAATGGTCTCTAAATCACACAAGCAGAGTCCCTTGCATATGATGTTAAATGGAGGTCAAATCTGCTGGTCCAAAAGTTTTACTTTTGAAAATATTCAGGGTTGGAGTAAGAAGAACAGTCTAAAACCTGAAGAAATGCGTTCAACCCCCTTCTGTCCACTGTACGTCATATGCATGTGACTTGCACATGTATACTACTTACGTAGGCCTATATATTTTGTAGATCTTCCAAACTGCTTTGTTTTTCTCTAGGATATTCATGTAGGTCCAATTATAATTGAGGTGTATTCCTTAAAATACATGTATTGTAGATCTTCATTTCGTAGGGTTTCGGATCAATGGCTTATTTTTTTAATTTTGAAGTCTTCTTTTTCAGTGATACATGTTTGTTTCAATAATGCAGATTTGTAGTAATCATTATACCCTTATTTTGAATGACAGTGCCATAAACACTATTCAAAAAAAGTAATTGAGGGACAGGATGCGAGATGAATAAACTGTAAGAATTATTTGTTACAATCAAAGCAAGTATTATCTTGCCACAGTCTAAAATTTGACCCTAAACCTAGTGTAAATGTTAACGGACATCTTGATTTGTGCACATCTTGATCAGAACCCCCAGAAGATTTTGTTTTATAAGATCTTTGTATGACTTGAGAACATTCTGTGCTGTATTGGGAGGAAGTTTGGTGCCATCTTCTTCGTCACCTAATTAATGACTTGACGATTTTGTTGAAGGCATCGCCCCCTGCCTGCACCTGATCAGTGTTCTAATGGTGCTGTTCAGATGTTTAATGACTAATGTAGATGTGTGAAGTCTTGCTTATGGTCAGAGCTGATTTGTCAACCTCATGGAATACAGATGATGTTTGATGTGACAAATAGATTGTCTGTTGATTTGCTGAGAGTCAGAAAGCTCATTAATTCCAGATGTACAACATGGTCATGTCATTCTGGCTCCTGTTTTGTGAATGTCTTAAATAAAGACCTACAACATCAGGCTCTGAGGATTGTCAAAGGAGACGTGATCTTTCAGACCTACATGTATGTCATTCACCCTAGCTTCAGCTACAAAATATATTATTGGAGCATGTGCTCTTGTTCGCACCTTTTGAAAGCACATTGAAAATGCATGAAATCTTTCAAATGCTAAAAGAGCAATATGTGAATAATAGTTTTGTAAAATTTTGGTACAAATGTAGGATAACGATTCCTACATTTTGGCCCTCCAACTAATTTTGTGGTTCTTTAGCAGTGGCAGGGGGCCCAATGGCCATCTGAAACTTTGTTGGGCCACCAGAAATAAAAAAAATATTCATTCACCCATGGATTGAATGTATGTACTTGAAATGGCTCTGCCCAAAGCAAAATGTAAAGCACAAGCTCTACCCATTATTGTTTGAAAAACTTCTTTGTCAAAGCATGTGTCATATTTCTTGCGAAATTCAAAAGTTTTGCTCTGAAAGGTTGACGAGATTTAGACCAGACCTTTAAATTGGTCCAAGTTATGATTATTCTCTAGGTCTAGAAGGCTGATAGTGATAGTGATAGAAGCTTCTTCCAGGAGGAAGTACAGTATGGAGCAGATCAAGGGAGTGAGAGATAGAGAGAGAGAGAGGGAGAAAGAGAGAGAGAGAGTGACCCCGAGAGCCCGCAAGGACATGAAGACATCACATCAACGAGAGGAAATTATCTATGACACGCCTGGTGTTCGTCGGATACAACATGAAACATGGATTCCTTACCGTACTGGAAAGGGCACCAGGGAGAGTAGGAAAATGAAACTACAACATGTAACTTCTCCCCAGAATTCATGTTACATTTCTCTTTCTCTCTCTCCAATCTAACATCATTATATCATTCATGTGAATATATGTCTGATTTATCTGTCTGTTGTTCACAGCTTTTAACTATAAGGATAAAAAATTATCTATTTTTCTTTTAGTACATTTTGTGTTGCCTTATCTTGTCTTGCCAATTTAGTATGCACACAAAAGATACTTTAAATGTATGAACAACTATTTAAATAGAGAGGTAAAAGATGATTTTGAGAGGGCACATATGCCATTCCTATCTGAACCCAGTGGACTCATTGAATAATAAATGTATTGAATGAAGGGTCGATTTAGGATAAAATCAGCCTATTGCATACCCGGAAAGGGAAAGTGAAAGGGTCTGGTATTTTCATGCATAAGAGATCATGCTGAGAGGAGCTGAATCATTACTGTTATCCTTCTCTCTTCCTGAGAAAGCCAGAGAAGATAAAGAGAGGATTTCTGAAACTGAAAGAGTTTGTGTGGTAGATTTACTGTCTTAGAATTTACTGGGAACTGACAATAGTCACCCAGATCCATAAACTGCCACTCTTCAAAACCCAAGCTAAGCCCCTACCTATTCTCTACAGCACTCTATAGCAAGCTTTTATTGAGCTATGGCTTTTTGTGTGCTTGCATCGAATCCTGTGGTTTTCTCTCTTCTTTCACCTCAGCGAAGGTAGGTCCCATTTGTCTGCTACCACGACTGCGGCCGACACCTGGGGGCTATTCCTATCAGTCCTCACCCCCACAATCTCCCCATCGCTAAACCTGAATAGACCCCCATCAAACACTGGGCATTGTCGGTTTGGAAAGGGTTTACTTCACACACACACAAGGCTCCAATGAGCAGTCGCCTATGGAGTGCCATGCTCTTGTGAGTCGATAATCAATCGGAATTAGCAGTGTTTTTTGTTGTGTGGGCCAGGCTTGAGCAGTGTCCCCCACACATGACAGAAATCCTCACGATTCAGCATTCATTATCTATGCATTCTATAGGCTGAGAGGATTGGGTTTTTATAGATCTCAGAGAATAGCTACCCATCGGCTCTACCTTTTTAAAAAAGATTTCCAGAATTTTAAGTATTCCACAGAATCCAGACCACATTGTGGTTGAGTGCTAGAGGGTATCTTGTTTATGACATTCAGTACATGTATGTATGTGTACTGATAGTTGAGGTTGATGTGCAGCTGGCATTCTTGTGCACTCTATAATAACCGAGGAATGGTACACCTACACGTACATGACATTACAAAAGATTGCCAGCCTTTGCATCTCTAAGAGATAAGTTGATATCAATATTAATTTCTATCAACATTAATGAGCATGCTTCCAGATGTGCTAGGTTAACACAGATCGTCATATCTCAAGTCAAACAATTGGTACAATGTGCCCTTTTTGTTATTGTTTTTTTCCAGGGAGGGGGTGGGGGGCGGGTTCTACCTAGAAAACTTAAGAGAGTGTAATGATTATTACATTATGTTTTTGACGTTCCTCATAAGAAAAGAGAATAGGTTGATCAAAAATTACATGAATGAAAATGATGGAAACAATATTAACCCTTCAGGGTGCCTCGCATAACAATGAAAGATGAATATTCAAGTAAAATTTCGTTTACAGAATCTATAATTCATTTCAAAAGCATGATACGAATAAGCAGCGACTGTAAATAGGCTGGGTTGCATAATCTGTGAATACTCCCATAGCAGTTTCACATGACTTATGTCCATAGCAATCAGCCAATCAGAAGTCAAAGTGCTGTTCAAGCCGCCGCCTGCTCTGTCTATCCCACCATCTGACTCTACTTCAATATTTCTCAACAAACAAACGGCAAGTGTTCTCTGGGATGGTGCAAGCTGTAGCAAGCTGCATCCCCCATTCCATTACATGTATCGTCCATGTCTTGTGTCTATACACTCGATGGAGACAATAGATATCATTTTGTCCTTAATTTTTCATTTTCCCCCTAGATTTTATAGGGTTTCAAATCTATGGCTTCACATTTCGAGTTCTTACCTTCAAATCATTTTTTCTACGTACTATAGTTATATACCTACATGAAAAAAAAAACTATATGTTGAACAGCAGTTAGATGTTGATATTGATGCATAATATTTGGATTTGTAAAGTTCTTAATTAAAAAAAAAAAAAAAAACTTTTTTAATGAATATTTACTTACTAAAAGGGGACCTACAATGTACATGTATGAGCTTGGAAGATACTGAACCTTATATTCTTTATTATCAGACTTCAGACCATGGATCATTATATGGTCAGACACTATTCTCTGATTGATGATGTTCCTATATCACTCCATTTTTGATGGAAAGATATGAATATTATACACAACTCATAGTGTTGACCTAGATGTACTCAAAAGCCACAAATTTGGAAAAGCTCTGGATTTAGTTAGTACAGCCCAGGTTTTTTCCCCCCAAAAAAACTTTTTGTGGTACATGTATCATGCATCATCCACACGTTATCCCAGATCGACTTGAGGCAATGCAGAGTTATTATCCTTGCATTTGACCTTTGAATGAACTCTAAATGTGAAACAAATTGCAGCTTGCCACATGCTGATTGTGGCCCAGATCTACGAAGGCCGCTGTCCCAAATTGGGTCCATGTGGACAAACTAAGACCAGGACTATGTAGCCTACATCCATGCTATAGTCCCACATGTACATTTCCATGTCATGTCTAAAGTAGCCATGGTTATAGGTACCTGGTGAGCCGAGAGTGAGTCTTATCACTTTTTATTTGGGTTACTGTTGCCAGGCAGGTAAACTAGACAATTCCCTGTTTGCCAAATTTGTTTGTTTGTAACTTATTTAGCAGCACTGGACTGTACAGTATTGCAAATATGATGCACAATGCATAGAATTTTCACATTTCACATGCAAGATTTGTTGCTCCAAGTCCTGCAATTGTATAGAGCCCTAAAAATGATGGGATACAATAAGATGTAATTGTCTGTGAAAATCAGGAACATCTATTTTGTATTGAAAGATATTGAGCTTTCCAAGTACAATGTATTGCTGCATCAAATGACTGAATAAGATATAATATAAATCATAAAAAAAGAAGTGAGATAGTATTCTCTGCAAACGACACAACTGTTCTGTTAGTAATTTTATCTCCAATTTCGATCTGTTCCTCATCAATCTTTAATAAATATTAAAATTGATATTAAAAGTGAAATTTACATTGATGAATAAAATACTTGTTGTTTCTTTGCAAGCCAAATTATTGCGATTATAAAAAAAAAAGAGAGGAAATATATGTCATCTAATTAAATTTGTTGCTTTTAGTCATTCATCTGTACATAGCGCAATAATTAGGCTACATGTTGACCCCCATTCGTAGCTTGGCTAGCCTTACTAATGGCTCCGTGCCTAAAAATATACATCAGGATCAATAGACTACAACTCTGTGGCATTCTACAGGATAAATTTGGCATTATAAGCCTAAATGTACATGCTTGTCATGCATGATGATTGAATTATCAAAAATTTCCTATAAATTTGTAATGTTACGTGTCTGCCTCATGTATGTATTAATTCCTTCCTAACCCATGACAAATTGTATGTGAAAAGGATTTTCGGGAGAACATTTGCTTATATATTCTGTTTGCTGGGTTGAAAGGTATGTAGATAGTTGCTCTGAGCTGTTCTGATCACCGTAATCCGACTTTTCCTGGATAAGTTGATCCTAGAGATTGAGCAGTTTAGGATTAAAACATGCATGCGCTGCGTGTTGGCTAGATACATGTGTGCGTCCATGGAAAGTTTAGACATGCGTTGTTGGTCACTTTGTGGAATGTACATGTATTGGTTTGGGATAGAAACCGGGGTTATTATGGTTAAGATTTTCTATGAAAATATTATTTTGTTAATAAACAAATATCATATAATATCTATATTATATGTGTATTTAACGCACACTATAACGTTGTTTATAATAAGAATAAATCAGAGAAATGAAAAACAACACTTGTTGACCTGCAATATACATGAAGACAGGTCTTGAAATTTATGTGTAGGCCTATATGTAAAAAGATGGTAAAAAGCTTAAAAGCATAATATTTGAGCTAAACAATATTTATAGGATTTCTCTTTATGACCTTATATGAGCCTGTGAGAGACATGTGTGAAATATCAACATTTCATGTACAAAACCCTTGTGATATACTTGTAGTAGTCTGCAAACCAGACTCTGTAGAAGAATCTTGTCTATTTCCATGACTTCCTGGAGAAATCAAGCCCTTTCAGACTTTAGGAAGGTACAAGTACAAGGTATACAAATCCTTTACACAGATTATATGTCAGCCTAGTCTATTTTCTCTCAGACTGTATTCTTTGATATTATGTTTTCATCAACTTTACATGGAGGTGATTGAAAAGGGTTTGTTTTCTTGGACTAACATGCTTCTAGGAAAGCAGTCTAGACTGATAGCAATGACCCCAGCTGAGGTGACCTCCTTCTGGTGACCTACACTGAGTGTGTGTTATGATGCTCCACCCATCTCTAGTGGGAATGATATCACTTCTTCCTCGCATCCAGGGTACATGGAATACATGTTCCGCTAATTACTTTCCATTTGAGATTTATTACCAGTCTTTCAACTTTACATTTATTTTGCTTTGGCTACATATTATATTCTTTATATTCTAATAGTACATGTAGGTGTATGTATGTTCACTGTAGGCCTGTGTAATGATAACATATTACATTATTCTATTCATCATCTAAATATTTAAAGTCAATTAGGTCAACTTGCTTTCTAATTTCATTCAAGGAACACACATTTGTCTTTCCTTGCTTTTACAAACTTTATTGAATTCTGTACATGTAGATCTTATGGAATGAACAATAAAATCCATGTCACAGAAATATAATTCAGAAATATATAGAGGTTTGTTTATTGAGCGTACATTGTACATGTATATATTGTAAAGGATGGATTCTTAGAACACCCAAAAATATTGCAGAAAAGATAGCATCAGAAAACCTGGACAATATCCCAGTATACATTAAGCAATACGATTGCTGCATCTATCCTAATCTACAACACGAAGGCTCGTTTGTATGTGGAGTCAGCCACAGCTATACATATGGCATGCAAATGCATACAATGTATGAGCAATCAATCATGAGGCTATCTTGACAAATTGATAGCTTGTATTATGCCTGCCGCTGCCATATGTAGCAGTGATAACGCAGAGGGAATCGTGTTTGTCTAACGGAGCAAGAAGCCCTGAGCGAGAGCCGGGTCGTCCCTGCCAGGGAGGCAGGGATCATTGACGCCACCCAGCCAGAACACTGGCTGCACGTAGCCTGCATCCCACCCTAGCTCCTTCATTTGCTTTATCTTGAATACTATGACCCCGTGCGTGCATTACTCAGACTCAATAAAACAGGCCGAGTCTATATTATGTGCAATTTCTCTTTCTGCCTTTCTCTTTCTTGCTCTCTCTTTCTTCCTCTCTCTTTCTTCCTCTCTCTTTCTTCCTCTCTCTTTCTTCCTCTCTCTTTCCCTCTTCCTATTCTTATATTTTGGCCCCTTGTATTTACTTGTAGTTACTCTTTGAATGTACACAATGTTTCATTGAGAATTCTCTTTAGTAATTTGATTGTGGGTTTTTCCTTTTCTAAATATAATTTCATGAGAATATTTGTGTGGTTTTAACCCACTTTTATCAATATCTTTCATTTCCTTTTCCTGTTAGGTTGCATTTGTTCCCTTGTTTATTTCTCTCTTTCTCTTTCTCTCTCTCTCTCTTTGTGGTCATATCCTTCCTATTTCTATCATTCTTTTCTTCTTCCTTCTTCTTTCAGTCTCTTTCAAACCTCAAGGTTTCTTCCCAGCATGCAAGCTGTCATGCATAAACCAAGCCTTCCCCCGATCAGAAAAACGTGCTGCTAGCTTCAGCCACCATATTTCCCCCTGCCTTTTATCAGCATCAAGAAAAGAAAATAATGGTTAATCTCATAAATGGAGGTCTGAACAGAAATGAGTGTTTGCTGCGTAGAGAGCACACAGCAGTTCACTGTGCAGGGAAGCAGGCTGGTTTGTAGTGCTTGCTTTCAGCTTGATAATGCTCGCTAATAAAATTGGTTCCTCGAGAATCAATAAGCACGGAGCCACAGTTTGCTTGTGCTTGCGAAGCAAAATAATTTGTCCCCCTCTACTTCTTCTTCTCTCTTGCTGTGTGGTGGCACTGTTTTCATGTGCCTTGTGGTATGTGTATTTTCTCACCAAACACCGCACATAGCCTTTCAGGACAGGCTGTTTCTCCATTTACTTTATTTGATGAAGTCTTGAACAAGAGAAAGCCAGATGAGCATGAAATTAGTTTTCATAAGACCTGTCTGTGAAATAGTTTATCATTGATTACCAATATAAAGCAATCAATAGAAACAATTTTGTTTGATAAATGAAAGCAGATAATTGAAAAATTATTGTATCAAGGAATTATTCTATTTTTGTAAAAACATTGTTGGTCCATTCACGATGTTGCCTTCTGTTTATTACATGTATGGCATGTATATTTTCAATAATTAGATTGTGGGTGATTATTTCTAAGTTCTCGCATTCTTCCATTTTTATTCAATACTTTGGCTCTTTGATCGATAATGTTCCTACCACTGGGTGAATTAATTCACTTAATTATTTTGCTCTGCCTGTGATAGCAAAAAGAGAGATGGAATGATTTCATAAAACTTATTTTTGAATATGATAAGTCATGGGTTCTTATGAAGGAACAATGTAGGCCCCTACATACATGTATATGTTTCTCAGTTTTGTGGGCTCGCATCTGTTCCAATGGTCGGGAACATCTACATGTATCGGATGATTTCCTGAAGTTCTTGTGCCATTTGAATCTTGAAAATAATGAGGGTCTGATGGCATTATGTTCCATCAGTCTCATAGTTATTGTCTTGCCTGATGATTTCTTTTGATTTATGTGTCCTTTGAGATCATGTAATAATCATGAGAGACTGATACCACGATGGAAGTGTCCTTTAGTTGAATTCCATGAATCTATTCAATCCATCGCAGCAGTTCTATGATTAAAACATTCAGTGGAATAGATAATGGTTTCTGAGGTCATGTGTCCTCTAAAATCATATAAAAATCATGAGAGTCTGATACTCTGATTAATGAAAGTATTTTCCTCAATGTTACTTTGCTTGAATTTTACCCTGATCATTCCTGCGTGAGCAAGTCCCTCTCAATGTCATCCTGGGAAGAATCACGGGGAGCCCGGCCGCGGAGGAGGAGCGGGGAAGTGTGAATCATTATTATCCCCTGACCTTGGCGATTCATCTCTCCTAATTTGATTTTATCCTGACCCTTTCGGAGTCTTTGTGCCTTTAACGCTATCATCACACACCACTGGTTTCTTGCCCTACCCGCTCCTCAAGTATCTTCACATTATTCCCTCATCTCCTGAGCTCCTTTAAAGAGAATCTAGTATAGTCGGAAAGATGAAGAAAATTATTGTGAGCTTTTCTGTTATTTTGATGCTATTAAGGAAGAATATCATAGTAAAAAGGTCCATAGTAAAGGATTGCTCTTCAATTGTCCTAATAGTTATAATATATGACCCAATATATACCCAAAAGGGCCAATATATTCTGGCCGGACGTTTTGTGTAGTCCCGAACATGCATTTCTGTCGGGGTTAATTTCTTCACATTTTGGTGATTCCAAAACCTCACAGCACACAATAATGCTTAGGTGAATTGCTATAAATCTTTCCAAAGCACTTTTGGACAGAGTCTTTCGCATTTCAATCTCATGACCAGAACAATAATTTCACTTTAAAGCCGAGGCTCTGGCGACCTCTTGACCTTGAGGAGGCTTGGTCTTCTCATTCTTGGGCATTATATGCTTTTGTGGAGTCGCGAGTAGGAAGGCAGATAATCTAGTTAGAGCCAAGCTCCGTATGACTTTCAGCTTCAAAGATGGGAGTTCTTGATGCGCTGTGAGATGTGACTAGCACAAAGGTCTGTATGATGAGTTTATGATCTGATGTAGTTATGGCTAAGTATGACTTTCAACTTCAAAGATATGATGAGATAAAATATTGCAGTAAGACATCTGTTCTGATTTTTATTTATTATCTTCTTTTATCCATGGACATGTGTGCAAGGATTGGATTAAGATTCAAAGAAAAGAGCGAATGAATAGTTGGATACTGACATTTCTCAGATATATTGCTTTATTGTTGATCACATGATCGAACTTGAAAGGGATGTTAGACAAGTCATCCCATGTATTACATTAATGTATGAAGTTTGTTGTTCATCTTTGGAATATAATGATTAGGCTATATATTTATGATTATGACTCTGGGTACCAACCTTATTCTGGCCTTTCAATGATAGCCAGCCATTATTGTGGCGACAGATAAGGTGAAAAAATATTATGTGATATGATGAAGTGACAGTTCCTGTGCAAAAGCAACTGTCTGATATTACATTATTGAGGGATGTGTGTGTGTGTCACCATACAGCTGTATATGGTTGGCTGTTTAGGGCCAAGGTTGTCTATTATGTCATCTGTTGTTACTCTGTGTTATGGAGGCGTGAGTGAGGCATTCCTTCTCGCTCATCCTGATTGGACAGTTCTTATGATCACATGATCTAGGTTGAACTCTGGTGTGTGCTTATTCTGTCTCAATTGAGCTAGCTTCCAATTAACTGATGGTAGTTTTGGTTAAAATTTCTTTATTTGGATTATTTTTATAATGTGCTTACCATGATATTGTATGGAATATTATTCATGTTGTGAGAGATTTTACTAGTTTCATCTCTGGTGTATAAATGAGCAAATTTTTGCAATATTTACTGAACTCCATTAATTGAATTTGAGATATGAATATGACACATGTAGGCCTATGTCTGTCATATATCATGTAATCGTCAAGTTGAATGTGTACTTCAAGAATTTGGTATCACACATTCTATAAACATGACTTGAAGCGACTTGTGTGGATATGATATTCCCCAAATGAGTTCATTGGCATTCAAGCAATGCACCACCTAACAAGTACATGTACTGCAGGACATCCATATCTTGTCTGAATTTATTAAAGTAAAAGATTCTTTTGAGGATTATCCATTGCCCTTTCATTTCATATTCATGGGAACGAGGACAATCTGTATTGCCTCTTCAATACATTTTGTACAGAGGACAGTCCATTTCCTACAACTGTAAGACCCACTTCATGTCTTTTATGAGCTAAGAACTGAAGGTATGCATCAATTCTTACCTACATGTATTCCTTATCAAGAGAGGGAACTTCTGTCTTTTTTTTTTGTCATCCTCTTTACATGTTCTCACAGTTTGTAAGACTCTACATGCTTTGTAGAGCCCTTCTTTCAAGAGTGAAAACCTTTGTGGATTCTGAAAGACCTCACGAGGAAGAGAAGCACAACAGTCTTATCAAACTGAAACTATTTGTGCAGTTTGAAAGATGCACCCCTAAGAAAATAAGCTGTCTTGTGTACCGAGAGCTGCCCAGCATCTAGGTTTATTTTCTTGGTTAACAACACAAAGGCCTGTGGTCTAACTGTCCCCATCTCCTGGAGGTTTATCTGCCTATCTTTTGTTGACAGCTTAGGGCTAGGGCACACTTAACTGTTCACCTTCCAAACAACCCTTGTTGACAATAGCTGTGTAGAGGACAATAAACGATTGTGGCTAACATGGAATGTGTCTATTATTGGGGGTGTGGATACAGTGAAATCAATGGTGTGCTAAGATTGAGTCACTCCTCATGAATATTCATGAGGGTGAGTTATTGATTAGTGGATTAATGATTTGTGTCTATTGGGAAGACAATAATCATTACAATGAGGTAGAGGTGAGATGAGCAGGTGGGCTTAGATTGATCTATCTTTGAACCCCCCTCGCTCTGGTCTCGCCCTCCTTTCATCACCATACAAGCGCCCTCTATTCATGCCCTGTTACATGCTTCCCATGACCCTCATCTTCATTGCGCTCTAGTATTGATCAAGGAGAGCTAAAAGGGCATTAAAACTATCTGTGAAATTACATTAATTAGTGCCCTTCTGACTCCAAATATCAGCTGTAGGCTATATTCACTATTCTTTGATTTGGCTTGCTTCCTTTTCATTCTCCCACACAGTAGGTGTAGGCCCTATGTAGCATGGATTTATAGCCATAAGGACGGTAAATTGGTGTAAATTACATTCATTAATGTCTTTCTTGCTGTAGCTATCACCAGCTGATTTTGCTTATTTCCCCTTCTCTCTCTCTCTCTCTCTCTCTCTCTCTCTCTCATACCCAGCATAAGAACCATAAGGACGTTAAATCTGTATAATGGCATTAATTAGTGCCCTTCTGCAGCTGACTCTCATCAGCCGGTATTCAATATTCTCTGATTTAGCTGGCATCCTTTTCTTTCTCTCATACAATGTACCTCAATATAATGTCTCCTAATATCCAAATGAGTTAACATCCTTTTTGCTGTTTAAAACTTGTATCAATAGGACTTCCTGTGCAAAGCGGAATCTTGCTTTACATTTTTTCAACTACATAATTATGTAGATGCCCATTATAAAGCTTTCTGTTGACAACTATAAATGAGATACATTTCCTGTTAATTGATAACCCATAATCTTGATTTATTGGCTGCTCAGTGTTCTCTTAGAATACAATGTACTTGTATGTTCACCAAAGTCATTAAAATCATATATACCCATATCAATTGAATGCAAAAAGGATGTTGATTCTGTGTAACAAATGATGGGCGGTTTTGCAGATGTGTATTACTTGGGTGGGTCTGTTGCTAACTGTGATTTCCTTGCATTTTTTTTCATGGGTGTTGCAAAAGAACAGCTATTTTGCTCCTGCATGCCCCCAAAATAAATACCTCTCTTCGTTCAATGCAAAGGTTTTCTGTGGAACTTGATGCAGACCAGGGAGGCATTTCATGAAAGGACTTGTTGGACGTTTTATCCGACAAACTGTTGAAATGCTTGCATCTGATTGGCTAAGAGCAAATTTTTTTGGATAAAATGTCTGACAAGTCCTTTGATGAAATGCCCCCCCCCCCAGCACTGTAGGACTGTATCAGGACAACTACCCCGAGAAATAGGGTAAGGGTTAGGTGGTAGATTTTTGATGGGGCAGTTGTCAGGGGGATAATTGACCAGGGGTTAGTTGTCCTAGAACCTTGCAGGACAGGAGCGGTTCAAGCAATTTGGCACAAAGGTGGAATGAGTTTACATAGTACAGCAATTTATAAACATCAGCTCTTGCTCTCGTAATTTTGTCATTTGTGTACATAATTGTTCTTGTTTACAATGATTGATGGTTGTCGAACCCTCTAGGGTTGATTTTATAGAACAAAGGTCATCTGAAAACGCTGTATAAAAGTGGTTGTTTGTGAATGATTATCATCTTGATTATTCGTATGATATATCATAATATGAGTGATTAATACAACTATTGGTGGGGCTGTACATTTTATTTAGATCAATATTGTAAATTGGTGGTAAAGTTGATGAACAGATTCAGTTTATATGTTATCTACAAACCTGAATGCTTTATATTATAGGATTTTTTAAATATGGTCATTTATAAACATGTATGCTCTCTTTTGGAATTGTCAAAGTGAAAAATCCTTGCCATGAAACTTTTTATTCAGATCTAACCAAAGCTCAATTTAATTGCACTCTTGCATATTTTTTTTTACTGATCTGCACAGACTATTAATTTTCATCCTACAAATTGCAAATATTTTTTGTATGCCCCTTCCATTCAAATACAGTTGGCCTCTCAGTATATAATATACCACAGTACACATACCAAATCCTATATATATCTGTGTAATATTTCCTGGTAATAATATATCATAAATCATAGTTCATGGTGAATCATAAAGCTTTTTAGAAACTAAAAAAAATTTATCATTTGTGGAATTTCTCACGGGTCATTTGCGGTGAGGCAGGATCAGCATTATGACGGGTTATAATGTGGTTTTATACTAATGAGATTTTTGTTCTTTCCTAGCTCGGGTGTAGACCTCTGTGCACAGTCCCCTTTAGCTCTCTTTTTAGACTTTTTCGCTGCAAATAAAGCAATTTTAAGCTTGAAAGGACTTCTATTTTATTCCCGAATAGGTTAATAAGCAGAGCATGAAGTGGTTCATATATGCAGCATGCACACAAATATATGATGTAGTGACGCACATAGACCGCATTGGGGGCCGATGAACTAGAACCATAATAACTGTATGTGTAGTAGTCTTATTCAAGACTCTACACTCAATGAAATAATTTGGTAGGATATGAATTGAAGTTCTGCCAGCATATATGAATTTAGAAGGTTGCACATCTTTTGTCATATGAAAGTGCACTTGTATGGCAGCAAAGCCATCATAAAAAGGGAGTTATTCATTGAAAAAGATTGCTTGAGGCTGAGAGAAGACTACAGGAGGTCTTCATATTCAAAATTGAATGACATGCGCCGTTAAAACCAACCAAACAACAACAACAACATACATAGAAATGGAGCAATTGAACTTTATGACTTGGAAAAAAGACCAGTCTCAAAATTGAGACTTTTTGACATTTCGAATTGGAGATTGTATTGATTTATCTGCCCTTTCTTTGAGCAACTGTCTGATGTTGTATGCATTTTCATGGGTTAACCCAGATCAATTTCTGAGAGCATAGTCTTCTACATCACACATATTTTACAAGTTCACATAATCCACAATGATATGAATGAGTTTGCATGCGTAAACTAAAAGAGTGCAGCGAACATTGCTCCCACTTTTTATTTTGCTATTTCCATTGACAAGCGGCGAGGGATAAAGGATGTAATTGCTCCATCAGAGCGTGAAAACTGTTTGTTATTATCAATGGTTCCTTTGTATTGCCTAACAATAGAAGTTGTCTGCCTATGGGTTGATATACAATGATCATACCCTCCCCTTTCAGGTCAGAGAGCGTGAATAGCCATGTGGGTGACAGTCCCATAACTATTGCGATACGTCATCCAAGTCAGGTGATTCCAAGGAACTATATTAACTCAAATCTATTATATTTGTGCTCATCTAGTTTTACTTTTGTACATGTGCTCAGAGAAAAGTTCTACTACTATTGGTCATAAAGTTTTACTATTATTGTACATGTATGCATTTGTGCTTCTAGGATGTTTGTACTATTGCATTGAATGAATTTGGAGATTTTGTGTGGACATGGTACATGTAGTTTCCTACAGTATATTGAGTTTTAATAGTTTTATTCTCTTAATGCCTAGGCCTACTGGTATAGAATAGATCATTGAACAAATCATTCCGTTTGGAGATTTAAGGAACTTGTAGGCCTAATGTCTAATTTCTTTTGTATTTGTTCTCAAGGACCATTTTCCAGTGATAATGAAACAGAAGAAGCAATTGACTGATGTACATGTATTTAAATCTGGCCAATTCAGCAAAAATATATTAACAAATATACAAAGTTCTCAAGTTCATTTATTGACAGTAGACCTGGAAATGTCTGTAATTGGGTGAATACAAAACCTGTTCATGAAGTTTGGTGTGATGAAAAAAAAAATATATATAAAATTTTTCATATTTGCTGTCATGTAGTCAAACTCAATTGAAAGACATTCTTCTTGTGTGATTTTATTATACATGTAATATTCCATATCCTACATAAGTAGGCCTAACATTTATTCTTCTCCAAGTACATCAGCGGTATGCTTTCATGCTGTAAATTTTAATGTAAAAAACCCCCAAATGATCATAAAGACAAAATGCAATAACATGGGAATTGTGTTTGTGTGTTCTTTGAACATAAATACATTGGTTATGCCTGTCATGAATATAAAGTCATATCTTAATCAGTGAAATTATGCTGATGTAAAATGCCAAAGTTTATACCAGTTTCTATTCAGTAGGGATTACTGAAGGTTCTAACATGGGAAATACATGTGTTTTCTGAACATTAATACATGTACATCTGATTTGCCTTTTATGAATGTAAAATCATCATATACATGTACTTATCCATGAGATTATAATCATATATATGATGTAAAATAGCAGTATATAGACCAGTTTCTATTCAGTAGGGATGACTGGAGCATGGAAGGTTCTTTGTTTACATTCTGCCTGACTAGAGGAATGCCCTGTGGGGTCAGAGAAAGGTCAGCTATGTTTATACAGACTGGGCTATTTTTAGAGCAGGGATTTGCCAGAGAGAGAGAGGGAGAGAGAGGCTGAGCTCAGTTCATGTGACATCATCATCATGTTGACGTTTCTCTGGCTCCACCCTCTTTTCTCCCCCCCCCTCTCTTTATTTGTTTGTCTGTCTTTTTTTCTTCTTTCTTTTTTCTTTTTATTATTTTTTTTTTCCCCTATAATTTTTTCCCCTTTTTTTGTTGTTCTATCACACAGTTGAATCCAAACTCCGTGGCTGACTTGATGGATATTTTTTTGCTAGTAGTTCAGAAGTTATTATTTTTGTGTCTCTTTAGCTTGCTTTATTCCATGGTTTAATTGAAAATGGGCAACAATAGTAATTTAGTTCAGGGAATAATTTTACTTTTCAAATTTGATTAGCAGTTTTGGTTGATGGGGAGAAGTATTCCAACAAAGTATGTACAATCCTATGTAAAAAAGTTGCTACACAAAATAAATTTTGTGTAGCAATCACACAAAAATGCATAGCAAATTGCGATGCGATACCAGGAAAATTATTCCCTGTAGTTTATATTTCTTGTATTTTATATGGGCATTACATCTTGCATTTTTTCTTTATTGCCAACAGCAGATTTTTGTTTTTGTTTTTAATTGGGTTTCATCTTGTTATTGTCATTGATTATGGCGGTGTATAGTTCATATGTTCATAGTTCTAAATTCTGTATTTTCATGATCATATCATGCACATGCTTCACATGCAAAGATATGCATAAACTTATTGCTTGGACCACATACATACATGTAGGCCTACATTGTACATGTACATACTACAAGTGTGTACATTATATATTAGGGACTGAGCCAAGTCAATTCAGCGTAATTTGTTGTGCTTTTATGGACTTCCTCTCTAGAAATCTAAATTCACTCGCCACCTCGTGGGTTTATAAGACTCCCTCGGCCCGCAGAGCCAAGTTAATATTTCACTAAGATAGGGATCAATAATACTGGAGGGAAGGAAATTATAATTCAGAGTTTATTAATCAGAGACATCAGTGCAAGTCAAGTACGTTCTTAAAGGGATGAAATAAGACGAGGGAGATTGATAAGGAAAATAGCGTTAAAATAAAGAAGATATAGATACTTTATGGAGACATTGTTCATTACACTCTTTCTTAGCCTGCAACATTGGCTAGACTTCAAGTGAAGAGATTTTGTTCAATGATCTTGTGACAAAGGCTTATCATTTTGTCCTTTTGGACATGAATATGGTTGAACATCAAGAGACCTACATTGTATGGTGGCCATATTGGCAAAATAAGCATACTTTTGCCATCATTATTCTTAATATTTTATGAGATTAAACTTTCAATTTGCTTGTTCCAAGATACAATATGGTGGTGGTAGCCAAAGAGGCAAATATAATTTTAAGTTTTCACTTCCTGTCTCCCAGGAAATGAGTTAGTTTACAACCTACAATAAACTAAGTGCTCCATCTTTTATTGGTTAATGTAAATGTGCAGGTCTTTATCATTCTTCAGTCAAGCATACCATTTATAAAGTTAGTGTAACCTCCACAAGTGAAAATTTCATCAAATGTAACCAGCCATGTAAAACTGTAACTTGTGTTGTTGTTCAGTCCCACGTACACAGTTTGTTGTTTGTAATGAAATTTGGATTGCCGTACTCCAAGTGCAAGTTTAGAGCATAGGAGGGTCAAGGACTGAAAGAGTGTGGCATAGATTGTTTAATTTAATCACTATCCTCTTATTCTGTAAGGTCGGTCCATCACAAATTGTGTATATATTTGTGGAGCATTTTAATTTGAGAAATTAATAATGGATGCTGATGTCTGTAATATACACAGAAGGCCATCTATGTTTAGTAAAATGTTTGAAAGTTGATATGATAAAGACTCAACCTTCACATTGAATTTACCTTCTTTTCATTATGGAAACTGTTGTACTTATGGAGACTGTAATGCCATCACACAGTACATACACCTACAAAGTACGTCACACCACCATGCCAAGTCCGAACCGACCTTTATTTAGCTAGAATTTTGACCATGTAAAGAAATGAGAAATAATTTTTTTTTTTTTTTTTTTTTGGGGGGGGGGTCTATTTTTTCATGGTTTATGAATTTTCAGAGATCTTTTTTAAATATTTGGTCGATTTGGGGCATTTTTTTTTTTTGCTCATTCTTTTTTAATGTATATTTCTTTATTCAGGGCATAAAACACCATTATAATTCAATTTTTCTATGATATTTAATATGTTTATATATTATCATCGGGTTGCTTATGATTCCTTGAGTTTGAACAAGACTGTAGTATGAGTAAGGTAAGGATTTTTTTACACAATCCAGAATTTAAAAAAAGAAGATTTTCTGTCTTTCTGAAATGTTGAGATATGGGGGCTCACAAAATCACTGTTAATGTCGAGCTCTCTGTGAAGGGTAAGACTATTCCTACATGTACCTAGAGCTATCTGTCCATATCATATACATCTTGGAGCTTCTCAGAGTGGAAGAGGTGGACCTAAATATAGTCTTGGTGTCTTCCTACTCAGTATGACCGGGAACTTTGATTGGTTGGCTTTGATCCCACAGGTGTTGCAGAATGTGAAAGGAGCGCTATCAGAACAGGTCAGACATTCCTGTGATAGTCCTCATGGACATAGTTGCTTCATACCTGAAATTAAAGTTGGTATCTCACTTCTTGAAGAAGTCTCTGAGACGTCTCCACGATGGAAAAAATCTCATAGGTTTTGTATGAACATGTTAGATTCCTACCCCCCCCCCCCCTCCGACTCATGAGACATGGAGGAGATTCAGGAGATGTATCTGAGATGTCTCCGCAACTAGTCTCAATCCTGTCTCATGGCATGTGAGATACCATCAATATCCCGTGCAGGTCACACATTGCTATGGTACATTCTTGTGGCTCTTTCACACCTGACATTTAATCAGCATTTAGGAGTAACGTAATGTACAGGTTGCACTACTTAACTTGCAATCTAATCCCGGGAGTTACAAGTATCGTAGAACACACACTGGAGAGAAAGTTTGTGTACAGAGACTGAAGAAACTTTGCTCACAAAGTACATGCACATGTATGATGTAGGTGAGTATGTAGCTATTGGAACTTGAAATAGTATTTCACAGGAGTCACCTGCAGTAAACATTTATAAGGATCTTTAGACCAGTCTTTCAGCAAAAACTAGAGGGATGAGAATGACTGACTTTAGGGTCAAATCAGGGTGACAATGCGTAAGACCTTTTGAGGTTTTTTAGGGGGTTTAGGGGTAGTATTTTTGTTTCAAGGGAGGAACATTTTCATAAAGAGTAGGTAACGGAACTTGAGAGAGTATTTCAAACGAGTCACCTGAACAAGGATCTTTTGGAGCAGTCTTTCAGCAAAAACTTGAGGGATAAGAATGACTTACTTTGGGGTCAAATCAGGGTGACAATATTGAATTTTATGGTACGCAAGACCTTTTGAGGTTTTTATGGGGGGGGGGGGTAGAATTTTTGCTTCAAGGGAGGAAAGTTTTCATTAAAAAGTAGGTGATGGAACTTGAAATAGTATTTCACAAGAGTCACCTGAACAAGGATAAGAATGACTGACTTAAGGGTCAAATCAGGGTGATGATGAAGAATTTTAGGGTGGCAAGACCTTTTGAGGTTTTTAGGGGGGTTTTGGGGTAGTATTTTTGCTTCAAGGGAGGAACATTTGCGTAAATGAGTCATTTGAAGACCACTAGCCTAAATCCAGGTACTCTAAGCTGTCAAAAGGTATCATCATAATCCTTGACAAGTTTGACTCTGACTCATGAGTACTTCACTACTCTAACTTGTCATCATAAACCAAACATTCGCTAGTCTTTAATGCAGGTACACCCTGTCTTAGAAACCAACCATACGCTACTCTTCTGTAGGCCTAGACCCTGCTTTACATTGAGATTCATGAGGCAACAAATTTCTTGCAATTTCTATTTAGTTTTTCATCATAATCTGAATCTCATATTTGGTATAATTTTTAAGTTTGAAGATAAAGGATACTGTGTCACTCAGGTCGAAAGTTGTGCCTGTAAACTCTTCTTGTTCCTTGATTGAATTTATAGAAATATGTGGATATTGCTTTTTTAATGTCCATACTACAATCTACAAAGTAATATTGGATGCCTTATATACTTTTATGAAATGTGCTATCAATGGACATGTGGATGTAAGAATGAATATTCAAAATGGTACACTTAGGATTCAAGCCTAAAATATGCCATTTTAGCTCGACTTCATTATGAAATGGAGAAAGATGATAATAAGCATAAATGATGCATTATTCCACTTGAATTTCTTTCATCTTTCTCGCTCTATGTCAGTCCTTGAGTATGGCTTTGAGCTTGGTTCGACAGCTCGACATTAACGATGAGGCCTTGCCTGCTGAATAGCATGCATTGAGAGCAGTCTTGCAGTTGGTTAGGTTTATCAATCCAGGCTGCTTGAGATACCTTGAGAGTAACAGCGGCGGCTCCACCGACCTGATCAAAAGTCATTTCCCCGAGAGGAATGGAGAGCAGAAAGAGCTGGAGAAAGAGAGAGAGATTGAGCGGAAAAGCCAACGCAGAGTGAAGGGAGAAGCGAAAGAAAGAATCGTATTTGCTGGGAGCTTTTTATCAGTTTCTGTTTGGCTGAGTCTTTTCAGAGCGCCATCCTGCATTAGCCACTGAGGTCATGCATTAGAAGTATTTGCAGACATAACAATATTCCCCTCTATACCTCCACTACCACCACCGCGGAGCTAGTAGACCAGCGAGAGATCGCTCGATTGCTAGCCGGATGAAAGGCCTCGGTGGCGCTCTCTTTCTCTCTCCTTCGCCGTCTCTCTCACTTTATTGGTATGCCATGCTGGGAGCAATGCAATGCCTGATTGGACTAACGAACGAATGAACGAGCGCTCTGAAGTATTCAGCTTGCTGGAAAGGGATGTCTATTGTGCATATATCAACCTTGCTTGTTCATCCGCTTCCTATTTCTCTCTCTCTGTTTCTCCCACATGCAGTTTTTCGAACCATTCTGATTTTTCTTGTGTATGTTCTTTCTGAAATATGAATTTGGCATTATAGTTGATCATTGTTTTTCTTTAATGACGGATGGAAATAAACTGTTTGATAACAATATTTGAGTTGGCACATTTCGTGCTTTTAAGGAACAACATGATCATGATAATGACATTAAATGCAAGTATTCTTCCTATCTCTCTCTCTCTCTTTCTGTTTTTCTCTTTCTCCGTCTTTCTGTCTGGTGTAGAGTGTATGCACACATCCATCACTGTACATACACCTTTTCTCTCCCTGTCTCTCAAACACGCTCTTCCGCCTGTTCAGGTTTCTCATTTTGTCCTGGCACGCACGCACCAGTGAAGGAGTGAGAATCCCAAAAAGATTGAAAGCTTGCGTGACTGCCGCAGCCCCTAAGCACACACACTTGCATGTCCCTTCATCCCCCCCCCTCTCTCTCTCTCTCTCTCTCTGTTTGATGGATGTGCTTTCATTTTGTTTGGGGTAGGCGGTCACGAAGAGATCGAAAGAGAGAGAGAGGGATATGCGGTGGGTGTGTGTGGTTTGGTACATGTCCACCACTGTGCAATCCAGCAGCCATGTCTTGCTGGTAGGAAAACAGGACAGCCTCATCCGCCTCCCTCCCGCCGGTGTAGAGCAAGTAAAAAACTTTGTCTTCCCATCCTTGACATAGCCAGAGGGGCCGTCAGATGTAATTCGCAGGGCTCCCCCCAGGCTGTATAAATATTCCAATCCGAGGGCTGTTCTCGGGCTGCATTTTTCAGCGCGTTCTGCCCGCAAAATATGTGCATATGGAGAGTTTTTCAGGCTTGAAAGTACCATAGGCAAATTGGTTGAAATGTAAGGAGAATAGAAGTGGTCAGGCATGCAGGCTGTGTGCCGTATCACGGACAGAAATCATTATAATTAACCTGAGATGTGGCGTGCAAATGGCAACTTGATGTTAGGAATAGAATATGAGAATGTAGATATGAATCGAAAGACACGCTTAACAGTGAATGTAGCCCTATTAATATTTCATGTTATACACTTTATGCATGTTATCATTACTATGCTGTACATATTTGCTATAATTTGGGAGAAAATACATTCTATTCTCTACAAGATGAATTCATAATACAAGCAAGTCATGTAGAGTTCAAGCAGTACATGTAGCCTACAATGTATAAATTAGGCCCAAAAAGAAAATGTCTATATTCTTTGACTTTTTCTTACTGTTGTACATTTATGTGGTCCTATAAAACCTGGGCTGCATTGATATATCTAATCGAGCAGAAATCGAATTATATCTTTGCACACAGGAAACTCGATTCTATTGATCTTTAATCTGTAATCTTATAATAGAGAAGATATGACATATATATTTGTACTCAATTGAAAGGAAGCTGAGCGGTATCATGATGGGTTGATATGTACAAAGGCCTTGCATTAGCACGGGTATGTAAGTGAAACCATGTAGTAACAAAAGCCCTAAAGCCTAAGATTACTCTGAAATCAATTACTAGAGATAAATGAGAGGGTTGGTATTGTGTGTTAGCGTGGGATTTACTCACAAATGAAGTCTACTTAATCATCGCAACGCACTGAAACATACTCACAGTTGTACATATGAGTGCATATAAGTAGTATGTTACATTTGTACGTTGTCTTTGTGGTTTATTCTTTGTAAATCTAAACTGACAAGATATTATGATTATTGCGTCATTCTTTGTTATCAGTGATTATGAGGATGAATGATGTATCAAAAGGGTTTTAGATCATATTTTAAGGATAAAAATGCATTAACTATGTAGAATCATAGCTCACCTATCTGGATTTCAAAAAATGATATCCCTTCTTTACATTAATGTGTACATGTACTTTCTGAATGAATAATTCTAATAGTACATGGTCTGCACTAATTTCTCATGGAAGCATGGATTAGCATTGAAAATATATGCATAGTCCCACATGTATCATTTGATGTTGGATTAGTATTAGTATTCATCACAAAGACGGTCAATCTCAGGGTGTGTCATGATGTCCTAGTGATTATAGTACAAGGCAGCACAGTCAGCAGTCAAAGAATTGTATATTTTCATTAAAAAAAAATCCATAGCCAGTTTATACATAAAATTGTGTAATGCTTTTTTTGCGAATTTTTAATAAAAACAAACTAACATAGTTTTAAACAATCTTTCAGGGAAGAGTTTAACAAAAATCCTTACAAATGACACAACTTATTTCAACATAAATATAGCAAGCTTATTGACTTTTTTTTTTTATAAAGGGCATGTACATTTACATTTTGTATCTTTCACATGAATATAGCCTACATATATCATACAATATATCCAAAGATATTGGATTTCTGTGCCACTGTAAACAAAATTATTTTGCTTTCTTTTCAAAAAAATAAGTTTTAAAAACTTTAACTTGCCAAAAGCAATATTTCTTGTCGGCTTGTGTTTTGTTCAATAGCTGGAATACAATGAACAGGTTCTTTTGGTAATATTAATCCTTGTGATACCGCAAACCTCAAAGGTTATATTGGTGTTATACAGTATTATACATTTGTACATATGAACAGTACTGACAGGGTTTATGGGCAAAACGTGAAAACGATGTATCAACAACATGCTAGATATCTGAATGTACAGAGATACCATGTCAGGATGATTTTATTCTAATCAAGCTAAGGAAATAATTCTATTTTACTGTCAACAAATTGCCCTAATTATTGTTTGAAGTAGAGTTAAACTTTTTTCAAGGTTGTAGAACATTATTATTATTCTCCTGTTTTGCATGCTATGTTTTTGTGGTGGATCCTTGTCATGAATTGACATTGCAGTTAAGAAAACCAGCCACAATTCATTCAGTGAACTTTAGCATTAATACAAATGTCATCATAGTTTAATTGCTGTTTGATAACGATAACAAAAATTAGAGCAGATATACATGTATTTATATAGCATAAAGGTTGGAATCGACTCACACAATCTTTTGCGACGGAATAGGGCTTAGATTAATAAATTTGTTTTCTTGACATATTAAATGCCTTGCCCTTTTAATATCATTTAACTGAAGTCCTTTTTACGCACATGGTATTCTGTCTACACAGAACTGAGTGTACAGATTAAAGTAATACCACAACAGATTGATAACGATCTAAGTCCATATCATTATGATATATTTCATATCATTAAATCAATTAAAGCCTTTTGACTCTTAAGCCTGTAGAGACTCGAGCCATATGCTACAGTGAGCCTTTTGATACATTCACAATGTAGAGTGTTGAAAGCTAAACTGTGTACCAGTATTGCTGGTGGGCAATTTAGTTTCATTATATTTTAGTTTTTTGAACAAATTTTTTGACTATATATACAATGTACAAGTACAAGTTTTATTGTTTATAAATATATGGTTGCTTCATGTATCTGTTTGGTGTGTTAGACCCACTTGCTGTATTTTTCTTTCAAAGTCAGAGAGGCAATAACCCTTCTACATGTTCCTTTAACAGAGAATACTCTTCATGTACAATGTAATTGAATATGATATCTGTCATCAGCTTGTCCTTCTGTTTGTGTTTCTGTGTCCCCTTTGACCTCGAGACTCCTCCTTCCTCAAGAAGTGTATTTATGGTTGCCATGGTTTCCTCCCATCATATGAGATCCTTAGTGATGCGAATGCCTTTGATTGCTTGAGGTCTGGGTAGTATTGCCAAAAGCATCTCCCCTTCCAATATTGGAATAGCAAAGTGGCCTCAGGAACAGACCATATTCTTTTGAATATTCCGGATGGCAATGTCCAGTCTTTACTGCATGAATAAGTAGGTATGCAATTAGAAAGGATCTCTATAGGAAACTGAGTCAGAAGTGCTGTGTTTGTCATCCTCTCAAGCAAGGGCTTTCTTTCGCCTGTCCGTTCATCGGAGAATGTGGGCGAAGGGCTCACTCCTCTCATGTCCACCCTTACCAGAAACCTGATCAGGGGACGAACCTAGAGGGTGTAGCCCGATCTGGACCGTCTTGTTGAAAAGCCCATCTCCGCTACATGCTCCTGCATGTCAGTCGGGTCGACTGGCCGTCAGCGGGCATGGGAGTCTATCTCTCTGGTATTGATTCGGGTGTCCGAGTACCGGGGATAGCGGATCGCCAGGCCGCCTGCGCAGGAGGGTACTTGAGAGAGGCGAGCGGCCGCATTTACATGGGGGACTGCAGGCAGCTTCTCACGCTGGCCACTCTCTCTCTCCTTTACCCGGCAAGTGGCTCTCTCGTACTGCACTTTCGATTTTCTCTTGAGGGCGATACTGCCTTGCATTTTAACGTGTGTGTATTGGTGTCACCTGGGTTCATGTTCCTGCCAGTGCAACAATACCTTCCTATAATCTGTCTCATATTCTACAAGAATCTGGTTCTTGTTCCAGTTTGTTTTTCACTATGATCTTTCACTATATGTCATTTCTTTTTGTTGTTTCTTTGTAATGTATTTAAATGTATTTAAAAGGAGAGAAATTGTTTTCTCTAAATTACTAGGATAGAAACACAAAGATATTACCAAATACCTGAATTTTTATTTTGCATAAAAAAGTCATCTTATGAACCCAGAGGAAGTTCTAAATGCACCTTATATTTTGATCTACATAATAACCCGATTTGTTTTATAGACACAAACAATGAGTCCAAGTGCGATCCAATAAAGAATGTCCATCTGTCCATCTGTGCTCTTGTTTTGTCGCAAGGGTTCTCTTTTCCTCACCCCTTCGTAAAATGCTCCCGCTGCATGATGGGATATTGCGTGAGAGGGTACGTAAATCTGTGTGACTGTAGGCATGTGGTCTGATAGAATTACTAAGCTGTCTTAAAACGCAGGGCCAGCTGAAAGAATACACTTGCAGGGGGAAGCTCTTAAATGCGTTCTATTACTAATCTGGTTCTGAGGGCAAGATTAGCAATGAGTTTGCCCCTTCTATTAATCTCTTCTCTTTCAAACCTTGGTTTTTCAGCAAGCTCTCATGGAAAAAAGTAACATTGAAAAAGTGCAAGGCTCTGACTCTGCTCCCAATCTAACTATAGATCTTGAGACCTCTCTTAACCACTCTCAGATTCTCATTTCCCTCCTAAACTGTTATTACATAGCCTTATGCATGCTTGAGAAATATAATCTCTTGTAATAGTTTCAGCGCATGCAAGGAAATATGAACGTCCAGTTATAATATTAAAATTCTTGTGACAACATACTTTTTTCAGTTTTTATAGCAAGCTCTTTCATCAGATATATACGTAAATCTACAAACCACTTTTCTACAAGTGTGAATATCTCATCTCTCTCTTTTGAATAGTCCCTATACTCTATTTGAGCCATTATTTTTTATTAAAGATATTTTTGCAATTTGGAGTAGCTAAGGAGTTTGGGAGTGCATAATTTTGCAATTTTTGTGATGTTTATTACTATAGCCTCATACATGTATTGGAGTGGAAATTTTCTGATGGTTAGTAATTTAAATCTGCAACAATAACTTCTAGGGAAGACATGACTAAAGTTCTACAGCTAATTCTTATTGTGAAGGCACCCATTCTATCATCTCTGTATACATGTACATCTACATGATGTAAGCCCCTACCCTCAGTTCCTTGCATGGGTGTAGCCATTAATAGTGAAGCTTGTCATAGGGCCTGCCGCATTTCAGATCTAGCCTGCTTACGAAATCTCAAAGCCTTTACCTTGGCTAAAGCTTGGCTTCAACCCTTCACAAGCTAGGCCAGACTCGGCTCTTGGCTTAAAGATGCACGTTCCTCATAGTGTAGAGGGAGTTCAAAATACGCACGCGGTAACGAACGTTGCAAGCTGCCCATTCATACCAACGATGTGCGACTCTTACGCAGTGGTCCACAAACCGAAAGCTAGAACGCCCGAACGGTGCCGAAGTCATGAGCCAATTTGTTATCGGCCTTGATTCGACTGCTCGCATGCTCGGATGCATTATATGCATATACATCTCGAGCTCCAGACACTGATACAGTGCTTTTTTACACACACACACACGCTTGCACGCTAATCGCACTGCAGTGCAGCGCGATTGCGATTGGCTGACGTGTGTTTGCATAAAACCGTATGCAAATTAAGCCATGCTCTTCGCGAATATTTCGTGGAACAATGGCGGCTTGCACACAGGTCGCATCTTCAATCCTTGTTTTAGCTTAGCGATGCTCGGGCAGGATCGCCTTTAAAGGGAAAGTCCACTCCTAAATAGAGTTGGTTGTAAGAAAGGAGAAAATATACAAGATAAATTAGTCAGGGGGCTCCACCCTAACTTTTTCCATAGGAGGTCTGTAGGGTCATTACGTTTTATGGTAGGGTGTTCAAAACTGCGTTTCAAGATTTAGTACACAGGAATATATTTGACATATGAGCAATTATAGAACTTATTGAAATTTGTTACACAACAAATAGGAGATTGCAAATTTATAATGTTAATTTTTTTTTTTGTTGGCCTTTAAGTCAAAATGTTACGATAAGTTTCTTTATTTTTATGTTCTATTAACACCAGCTTGGTGTAAGTGTTGTGTTCCCCTTAAAACACTGCACCAGATAGGGGAACTTGAGCTTTGGGAAAGGGAAGCGGGGTGTGTGCTATATCATAGTATACCTGGCAGGGATTAGATGACTTGTGAGAGCTTTACAACACATAGCTCCGGCATAGGGATAAGTCAGATAAGTTGAGTAATAGTTCATATCAGTCATGAAACTTTTGGAGAAGGGTAGGTCATATATTTGAACTTTACAAAGGTCAGATCACATCAAAATATGCTTCAACTACATAGTTTCAGTGAAATATATCATATTTGTAGTTTAGTGGGATGCTTTATCCAATTTACATGTAACTGTGTTAGATACATTGAATTGGGAGAAACATATTTTCTTTTATTATGCGTCATGAATTCATACACCAGTACTTTTATTAATATGTACTCAGAAATGTGGGTACTTGTTAAAGTCAAGCCAAGAATATAGATTCATATTACTAGCACTATCTTTTGTTGCGTACTTCCCCCCCCTAATCCCCACATTAAACTTTGAGACAGATTCTCAATAGATTTGCCCGCACCCCACCCCCACCCCCCCTCAAAAAAAAAAAAAAAAAAAAAAAGAGGGGCGGGGAAAGAAAGAAATAATTACCCAAGTAATGAAAACATAGGCTTTCATGTGGTATGATTATTCTTTCTAAGCTATTTGGTGAAATTCAAAAGATCGCAAATGATTCTCTGGCCCCCTGGTACAGCTGTAGTAAATCATACTTTGTTGCAATCCCCTGGCTGAGTTATTGTCCACAAGAGAATATACTCTACAGTACAAATATGAAAATAGTAAATCATTCCCAACCAATGTATCATAAATGAAGTTGGAGACTCCTTGATTTATAAATCATGTAATTCAAATCAGCCTTGTATTATTTCCCTCTTGGTTGTAAAAATGTAAAGTAGTCAAAGATGACTTAATTGAAGTAATTTGTCATTGGAGTTTGGTGGAGATCTGAAAGTTATTGATGGGAGATAAAGGGGGTGGGGGAGGGAGTGAGGGTGGGGAGAGGGGAAGGGGGTTGGGCAGAGGTTTTCAGGCGGAAGAAAGAGAGAAAGCATAATGGACAGTTTGATCATGTTTTAAAAACATCTTAAAGTTAAATCCCCCATATGATTTCTTTTTACAAAATATAAAGTATGATCTTTCAAAATGTTAGCATATATCAAACAGAACAATGAGAGAAAGGACTCAAGAAGAAGAAGATTTGTATAATCCAGGATACAAAATTTAAACACAGGAGTTGGTGTAAAAAAAGAGACAATGGATAACGTATACTGCGGACAAAGTAAATGTAAACCTGAATTCCAGGAAAATCATGTATTTTAGGCGGCTAAGTCTTCACATATGTCTTTGTGATGTTTGCCAGGCACTAGCTCCCATATATGTTGCCTGGTTCATTGCATGCTTGTGCCAGAAAGATGCTGAGATGATAAACAACAATGCCAATCAGTTCAGAGATGAAATTATTGAAATCATGCCAGTATGGATTCATTCCAATATCGGTTTCAGCTGGAATATTGACTTACATTTTATACTATGTTATAAAAATGAAAGAAGCTTGCTTTTTTCAGAGGTATCTTACTCTTTAAGGATGTGTTATTTGGCATAAAATGTTTGTCAAATCAAAACTTTTGGTGGCTGTTTTCTTGGCACAAACACTTTAATAATCGCAGGATCCCAATGTATACATGTTCATGTATATCATATATTTTCATATTTATTATTATGAATGGATGTTACTTGCCATTTCAATTTCTATTGATCAAGGAGATTAATTTTCTGTAAATGAAATGATTCTGGAGGAATAGTCTTCTTTCGGTTTGATACTTAAAACCAAAATCAATAGAAATTATGTTAGTGTTGCTGAATCATGTCTATTCATAATTCTAACAATTCTTCTTCTTATTTTTCCACCACCTCAGGCTTCCATTTGAGCGGTACGGTCAGTGAACCCAGCGGTCAACTCTACGAACCAGAGCAAAGGCATCGGGTATCGATAAGCTTTGATCGCTGTAAGATCACGGCGGTAACCTGCACCTGCGGCAACCGCGACATCTTCTGGTGCCAACATGTGGTGGCGCTCTCCCTACACAGAATTCGGCGGGCGCGGGAAGTCCAACTCCGCTTACCCATCTCCGAGACGTTACTCCAAATGGACCGGGAACAACTTCAGAAATTTGCTCAGTACCTTATTGCCGCACATCATACTAATGTCCTGCCAACGGCACAGAAACTCGCAGACGAGATCTTGCAGTCAAAATCAGAAATCAACCAGCTCGCAGGTAACATGACGCTTCTGATTTACTGATATCAAAACTTTAGAGCTTCCATGTTGGTTGTTTAAGTGTCTTTGTCTCTTGTTTGGCCTAGGATAGATTGGTAGGAAGTATCGGGTAGAGAAACCACTTGAACTGTGGAAACTTCCTGATCAATATCGCTTTCTGCCCTCTATTTCCTCTCTTTGATTCAACAAACGGCTTTCCTGTGGTTGGTAAAAACAAGACCAAAGTTAAGTGGCTAAGTTTCATTTGCAGCAATAGACCAATATGGATAAATCCTTATCAACTCTCCCATTGAAACTTTAGAGATGCAGACATTTCATAACTGAAATATAAACAAACTTGAAATTATATGAATTTCATGGAGAGCAAATTATATGATAATTTTGTTAACTAGTGTACATGTACATGAATCAATCGAAAAAAAAAGTCGCTATCTATAAAAAAAAACTAAATATGTAACATTTGTATTTTTATGCCACCCCCCTCCTTTGCACAGAAGACAATATCCTTGTATGTTTAGTGGTTACATACATAGGGCCTACAAATTACTTTGCTATAACAACAATGATGCAAAGTAAGGGGGTATAAGGGCCCACAGAACACCCACCAAATCGGCAGGAAATTAGTGGAAATGGGTTGATCAGCTGGCATTGAACAGAAGCTCTACTGTTTCAATGACACTGAGGAAGAAGCATGTAAAACATCTCCACTGCTAGGGCGGCTCTCAAGGCGGTGCTGCACTAGCTTGAGTGAAAAAGAATAGCCCGCTAATCAGTGGATCGTGGTAAAAACCTACAAAAAAAAGAAACCGGTGCTGCACTAACTCAAGCTGGAGCTAAAGTTTCACGTTAACGACCCGACCTGACCATGAACAAGCAAGCCCAATATGTATTGCACAGCTGGTAAATACATGTACCATTAGTGTACATACGCACAGGTGCATGAGGGATCAGACTTATCTTTAGCTAGTGCAGCACCGCGCAAAATTGCACGTTACTTCGTACCGAAACCGCAAACTAGGTCAAGTTTTTTTTAAAAGCCTAATATGACTCAGGCCGAGAATTGTTCCAATTTAGCGCTCTATTTGAGAGAAAAAGCCTGATCTCTTATCAGGCTAATTCATTGGATCACAAATATTGCGCTATTGAAAAAGCTCAGCCTAGTGCAGCACTGCCTTCTGCCAATTGGAAGCTCCCATCTTAGGTGTATGATACAGGACAAGGTCTTCCCCCTCTGTTGGCTCATCAC
>CALNVZ010001721.1:33017803-33095209 GCA_940671915.1 Paracentrotus lividus
AAGACAGGTGTAGACTGTTGAATTATCCAAGAGGCTTGCTCAGAGCCAGAGATCGATCTTAGTCATGACCTCTCCGATCTATAAAACTCTCTTTCATAGTCATGCTAATTACTCAAGTGATCTAAATATACACATTGGTGACATCATGCAGCAGTAAAGAAATTTTTAACACTAATGTAGTCATATGAAGGAGTACTATTATAGTTATTTTGGATGATATAGGGTTGAACAGATTCCAGGAATTATCAATTCAGTGACTCTAAAATAGGCAACTATTTAATGTTGGTTTGGTGGCAATTACAGTGTGAGCCCCCTTGTTAAATTTCCAATAAATTATTTTCCATTGGCAATGTTTAATGATTATGGACAGAGGGGACTTGTATAAAATTGTGCTTGCATTTTGATCCCTACTTGAGTTTCCTTGAGTTGGCTATGACCTTTCTAGTGGTTCATGTATTCCCAGCTATATGGATTCACTTAAACTTGCCTCAATTCTCTCTTTTCAATCCTTATTTGGAACAGGGTTGACGTAACATTACACAAGCGGTGCGTTGGTAAATGTATTCCCAGCTATATGGATTCACTTAAACTTTGCTCAATTCTTTCTTATTTGGAACAGGGTTGACGTAATAATGAATACATAAGCGTTGTGTTGACCAGTACATTTATTCCCAGCTATATGGATTCACTTAAACTTGCCTCAATTCTCTTTTATTTGGAATAGGGTTGACGTAACAATTATTACACAAACAGGGTGTTAGTATTCCCAGCTGTATGGAATGTGTTTTTCTTATGTTGATTGCAAAATTCAAATTGTGCAAATTATAAGTATGTGTATAAGATTGAATGGTGTTTTATTTTTTCTCGATGTAATTCTAATTCAAATGTTTCATTAATGGAAGAACGATTGATGTTTTTTGAGTCATTTGCCTTTGAAAGAATCAAATTGTTACAGATATTACAAATGCTTTATACTAACATTTACAAACATGTCTGATATTCTAAATCCTGTAGAAATGTCACCATGTTTGCCCTATTGAAATGTTTCAAAACTATATTTGCCATCTATGTGCTTGCCTCAGGTGCACCTGACCCTACAGCTGGAGCCAGTATTGATGATGATAGCTGCTGGCATCTCGACGAGGAACAAGTCCAAGAACAGGTTAAACTATATCTTCAGCAGGGAAGCTATTATGACTCGGGGAAACAACTTAACTCATTATTTGCCAAGGTAGGTAACATCGGCCATTTTGTTTTTTGAATATTTGTTTTGAGATGAATGTTTTCGCTTCATCTCATTTCAGTTTCATTTCACAAAATATTGCAAAAGATGTTGTATGAATTGAACATACAAATTGTATTATTATATAAATTTTAAATAATACAAAGCAGATTATATTGTCCCAAAACAAATAAGCAAAATATTGTACGGCATAAATTATCTAACTAATTTATAGTGTATTAATGGATACAATGGTTTGCTGAGCAATCCCACCAAACCTAGTATGATCCAAATGTTAGGAAGCTAGGTTTGAAGAACAAACCCTGTTTCTAAAGATGATTGTATATTATTGGTTGTTTCATAGAACTTTCACAACAAGGGTTGTTTTGAGGATTACAATGATTACAAAGGCATAATATCCTTGTCTTAATGGAGAGTTCTGCGTGGAGGAATTTATGTTGCCTGTTGAAGGGATGTAGATGAGATGTAATTTTCATTAGTTATAATTGCTTTTTTATTGGTGAAAGCATTTACTTTAACATGCTTTAGCTTAACCTGATGCATTTGCAAAGATGTATTTAGGCCAATACTCATTAAATAATTGTGCTTTAAGATTGAATTTGGTCTTTATTCTAGATGAAATTTATAGTTAAAGACTCTAAACGTTATAACCATGTACATTTTTATACTCTTTTATAATCACTTCATCAATATTTTATAAATCACAACAGATATATCTTTGAGTACATTGCTAGAATGTGTTTATCAATGATTAAATGCAATCTGTCATTGGAAGAATAAAAACAAGTATGCCATATATTTTCCCCTCCTCTTTTTCCTGAACAGGTACGAGAAATGTTACGGGTTCGAGACTCCAATGGAGCTCGTATGTTGACGTTAATCACAGAACAGTTCATGGTGGATCCAAGGTTACAACTATGGAGGCAACAAGGAACACCAATGACAGACAAACACAGACAACTCTGGGACCAACTAGGTAAGTCTATCAGGGTATCTAAGGGTTGTACCTCACCTGAGGAAGACACTATCTCAGAGATGTCTTGGAGATGTCACCAAGACAGGGAAAATCCTATTACTATGAACATGTTAGATTTTCCCATGAACTGGTGAGATGTCGCGGAGACTCAGAAGACGTCTCCAAGACATAGTCACAAACTAGTCTCCAACCCGTCTCATGGCAGGTTAGATATCACCATCAAGGATCTGTCAGACATGGCTGTATAAGAAAAACAGAAACTGGATGGTTCTGTTGTTTACCCATTATGTGGCTCTCATTTTTTTAACTTTGAGCATGCACAGAATTTGGGGGTCTCTTAAGTTAGACATTCAGTCAGTTAGGGATCAATAGTTGATCAATTGTCAATATAAGTCAAGTATAAATTAGGATATTAACTAGTCATTTAGCCATTCAAAATAGAATAATGCCGTATACACGTTTCTTCGAAGATATTGAACGAGATTGGACTGAAGAAAAGATGATCAACTCAGATTATCTGAGATGTATTAATATACTGCAACATGTATGTAGACACAAATAGACCTACAAGACAGTGCAAATTGCGAAGATAAAAATACCAACATAACACATGTAAGTCTTTGACCCATCACGATGTTGAGATCCTAATAGCATTAGAATATGGACTTCCTCAGAGGAATGAAAGACTCCATTTTGTGCATTCTTGGCTGTGACTTTCAAGCCATATATGAGGGCCGGTAGTTGAGTCTATTCCAGAATGACGGAGCTAGCTGATGGGTGTCATCGGCATTTCATTTCCATTGTTTCCATTCACTTGTCAACAGACATCTTCCCCCTGCTAGAATCAAGACTTGAGCATTCTCAAATATGTATGGGCTTTTGTGGACTTCTGGTCAAAGCCAACTGATTTAATTCAAAACACATTTTTGAACTGCATTCATGAAAGAGAACCCCAACAATATGTTATCTTTATCAGGGATACTAGGGCCCGTTTCTCGAAACCGTCATAAGTCTAAGTTCGTGGACATCCCATTGAAACGTGTGTTAATTCTACAACAATGGTCGCTATGGGTTGTCCAAGAACTTAGACTTCTGACGGTTTCGAGAAACGGGGCCCAGTTTATTCCAAATATATCATAGAGGGTTTGCAAATTTCTGGGAAATAAAGTTTTATATAAATCTTGAATAGATGAACTTTGACCCAAAATTCCCTTCTATAAGACACTGATATGCTTTAATAAAAAAATAAATTTGTACACTGTTAAGTCTGTAATTGTGAAGATGTTTGTGAAGCACATTTTGGTCTCAAACTATTCTCCTGGTAAAGGAGTGCTAGAATAACATGACAACAAATTCAGTATTGTGACAACCTACATAGCCTAATGGCACATAGCAATGGTCTAAGTGCATGATTTCCAGTCTTGCTTATACCACTGCATTCACTGTGATATCTTATAATGAAATATTGAGAGGGCTAACTTGCAGGGTTCATTAGCAGTCGAAGCACACATCAGTATGTGCCACATTGAACAGTATCGCCCGTTACTTGGAAAGGTTAGAGACACTTCTGGCCCGAATTCCCACAATGACATGGCATTGGGACTCTCTTGTCCGCTTCCGATGCCTCCCCCTTTTTCCTGACCGCCAAAATCTTACATATGATTCAGTCGGACGGAGAGATCGAGAGACGGACCGAGAATGACAAATCCAAAGTACGTTCACCCTCTTATATTAAAGACTTGCCTCAAAGCAGAGGAAAGAAAAAGGGAATTGATTAAGACTTAATTAGGGAGGACTAATCAGAGGTGATGGCTGTAGGCCTAATCACGCTCTCATCGTGTAAGGTGCTGCGTTTGCGGCCAGCTGAGGTAGAAGTGGGAGGGCGCCAAATATGTGTGATTCTTTTTCCTGCTTCTTATCAGTGTTGAGGAGGAAAGGGAGAGAAACCTGTGAATCACTCTATGAGGGAGTTAGCAATGGGAAATACGGCTAAGGGGATTTCAGATTGTAGAAAATAATAGAGGGTCTCTAATGGGGAGAATTAGAACCAAAACGCTGAGCTGATTCTAATTAGACTAGCCCCAGCCGCGGAAAACAATATGGAAATGCCCATGGTGCGTGCCCCATTGTAGATAGATAGATGATTGGCTTTGCACGGGGAGAGGGGCGAATAATCAGATTTTGGCACAAAGCTCCATAAGTATTGTCTGTGTATATGGATAGAGGATGTTTCACGATTAGGGGCTGTGCTCATATGGTGCTTTTGGCAAGGATATTTTTGGTCAGGATGGTTTGTATTTCTGTTAAGGAGATGAAATCAGGCTGCACCCTAGGGTAGATAACACTCTTGTTTTATCACGCTTTTCCTGTGAGCCTTAGCACTTCACGCAAATCTTGATTTTAGCATACTTTCTATGGAAGATGAATGTTAAGATAGAATTGAAGCCATTTTGAATCTTGATGTATCACTTTGATTTATCCTTACTTGAATGTAGGTCAATGTTTATTTCAGCACTTCTAGTTTATTTCAATAGAAGTTTGTTAGATGTCAGATACTTATCTGACAAAGCTTGTAATAGATTAATCAGGTCCAAATTGTAAAGCCTTTGATTAATAGTGACAACTTAGCATTGTTTTTTATGATTATTTAACAAGCCAAGTTATCATATTCAGGTAATTCAAATTGATGTTTAGATTGGTGATTCAGCACCATACTGAAACTAGGTTTTTCTATGCAGAAATGAATAGTTTGTGAACAGGAATTGGCCCAAGTTTGATGTAGGGGAAAGGAAAGGCCTGCGTGTGTTTAGGTTGTGACACATGTGCACACGTGGGTAGCTTGCCGGGTAGATCGATCTCTCTCCCACAACGCTCGGCTGTAAACTAAGGAAGTTGGTCATTGCATGACGTGATAGCCAAGAGTATTTTTGTCTGGCTCAAGTTTTTTCTGGCCAGCATTTCTCATAGAAACTCTCTCTAACACGAGCCAGGCCGGAGCATAGGAGCCTTTAATCTCGGCCTGCTATCAGCTCGGCGGAGTCATCGCCGTGCCTTAAGCCAATTTGTTCCCCGCGATCCCTTTCTTCGTTACGACAACCGTGAAGGAGAATGAAAAAGACGAGCGCTGCGGGATCATGCAATCAAGCTTTGGTTTCCTGGCTGCGGCTGGCCTCTCCATATGATGGACAGCAACTTACCCCCGCACAGCCCCTCTCGGCATAACCCACTCCCTTCCCTCTTAGCTCATCATTGTTGATTGGAGAATGAGTCTCCCATCCTATTGTGTTGACCTTTCTGTCTATTATCTAGCCTACGAAACAAACGACAGCAAGAAATGCCAGATTTCTTCTTGTGCACAGTTGACCCACCACAGGGAAATTCTATTAGAACTTGAGCTTTTTACAGTCATTGCTGTGGATTACTGGACTTAAGGCTGTCATTCCCCACTTTGTCCTGTGCCAGAATAATCAATGCACAGCCCCACACCCTTATTTTTATGTTTGATACATAATTTGGGTTTATATTTGTGAAAATCCTTTGCAGAATTGTGTAAGCTTACATGTGATGCTGCATTTGGCGAGCAGCATTCTATAAGCCTCTAAATTGTCTAAAATCAGATTAAAGTGGAAATAATCATCATTTAGTAATGTTAACAACAAAATTTTCCCATATCCTCATATTTTTATTTGTAATGATTTAAAATTAGAAATAAAAAGTTGATAGAATATTCCAATTATATCTCCCCTTTCCTGTCAACCAAAGACTAAATTAAGCACTTACACATTTGTCAGTAATGTCAAAATAGTGATTAATTCTATTGAAATTTGAGTGGATATCATAACTTGGAGTACTCACACTATCAAATAGTACAATGAAATGTACACATATTTTTGATATATCCATATTGTATTGGAAGATAACTCTTTGTTTCTCCCTACAATAAAATTCACCCAAAGTTGATGTATGAGCAGTTGCCTGCCCTTTTTATCATTAGCTTGTGATTAATCAGTTTCACTAAAGCATTAATGAGTGAAAAGAAGGATAGAAAGAGAAAAAGCACCCCTCTCTCATTCTTGATGCTATGCTCGTTAAAAGAGAGGGATGAGTAAGAGAGGATTGTGGGAAGTCTCCGGCGTAATCCACCAGGAGGTGCTGCTATAAGACAAGTGTCAGGCGAGGAAGCAGCGTCAAGTAGTACGCACTTCAAGCTAGAGCGTACATATAGACAGATAGAACCTTCAGGCCATTCACTAATGCATGTGTAGTCCCACGCATGCATTTATATGGAGAGTATGGGCTAGATCTGGACTGAGGTTATTGTGCATAGCAAATCGGGTTCCTTGACAGAATGCATGAAACCTCGTCAAGAAAGGCCTTTTTTATTTAGCCGTGGGGATCTTAGAGATGAAAAAGCTTTTCTTGTCAGAACAATTGTACAGAGAAAGATTAATTTAATGATAATTTGTGTCAATCGTTACTTCAAAGAAATTGATGTCTGTAGTCTTTAGGCATTTTTTTTTTCAAGCGATGTATAAAAGGTAATATCATTGCCGTTATTTTTTTTCTCCAACGTTAGTTTGCTGTTCATTTGACTTTCTGTAAGATTTCTGAGTGCTGTTTAAGCTTTCTGATTCAATTGAATATCTGTCTGCGCCGTTTATTGGCAAGAATTACGAAGCATAGAGTGTGGAGCCCCATACTAAATCATGACTGATGTCTCCTATGCCTAGCCTGCTGTTTCTACTTCACTTCAATAGAGAGCAAGAGGGAAAGGGGAGAACTTTATCATCAGAACGAAAAGCGTGTGTTTATTAGCAGAAGAATCAGCTGTCGTTAGGGCACAGTTGGAGCTGCTTGGCTTGCATCAGCGTCGCCTGGAAGGCTTGGTGACAAGGATCGAATCATGCTCGCTTTTCTTAATTCCCCTTGCCCGATTTCCTCTGGTGCTTCTGTGGAAGGAACGCCCTCTTGTGGGCTCCTGCTTCCAGTCATTTCCACGCCGTCGTGATGAGACGGGGACCCGGATAAAAGGGTACTGAGGCAGGATTGAGATGTGTGATGATTATTTTGTAGAATAGATACATGTGGGAGACTCGATGCTGCGCATAAATGATGTATCAATGGAAAACTTCCTTGGACTGTAGCTTTCTTAATGTGTATTTCACTTTTTTGACTGCACTATTAAAAATAGTGTTCATAGCTCTCTTCATTGTTATACTATATCGCATCCCTTTAAGCTTTATGAATAGGATTATTCTGGCATTGTATAATATAATATGTACTACAATGTACTAAAGAATAAATTTGGAATTAAAGTACACCAAAGCGAAAGCTGAGTGAAATTAATGTAGTTATTTCAAATATGATATTGTTTTCATGTCATCTTTTTTCCCCCAATTTTTAAGATACATGTAAGTTTGAAAGCACATCTTTGTAACCCCTTTTCTCATCTTCTGATCTCTAAATTAATGTGCACCATCATACAACATGAATAATTGACCATGGGGATTGGGGGAAGAGGGGAGATGGTTAGCACATCATTCTATCTCATCTGCCCTGTCTCACACCCCATCCTTCCCCCTTCCTTCCACACCTACCCTAGCCACATTAACACCAGTACCTCTATAATTTAATCATTTAATCCTTATGTGAACAAAAACTATTACACTTCTCCTTTTATCTGTTGAAAGTCAGACTCATTATATGCCCCTCCAACTCTCAAAGCATGACTTGCTCAAATTAATTAATGTGTTTTTATGACCAAATGAAAAATAATAATAATAATAAAAAAAACCAAAACAAGTAATTTATGAGCAGGATTTACGAGTACACCTTGCGGGAAATTTCTGCTATAATATAAGGCCATTTTATTATTGTGATGAAAAAAGACAAACATGAAATTATTTATTCACGCATTTTCCTCAACTGTTCCAAATCACAAGAATAAGTATATGGGAAAATATTGGAAGGACCCTCATACATGACATGTATGCACCACACGTCTAACCCTGGTTTGTTGTGATATGATTACAAAAAAAACTTCAAAAGCAACCATGATTTCCAATGGAACTTCACTGTATTTTGTAGCATGATTAACACTATAACACGAGTCACAGAAACCACTTATACTTAAAAGGAAAAGGACCCTCCCATCCCCCATACCTCTCTCACATGTTCGTTGTGGGATAATTACAAAATACTCATTTTCCAATGAATATTTACTGTATTTCAAAACATGTTAAGCAATCTAACATGATTCATAGACCCACTGATACATGTACATCCCTTTGATTTTACTAAGGACCCTCCCATCCCTCTCACCCATGTCTCTTTGTGGGATAATTACATTGCCTGTTGGTAGCAGCTGTGGATCCCAGTTGTTGGCCATAGGTTTAATGAACAAACGATCAACAGTGCCACTTGTCACTTGTAGCTGTCGACTAGAATCAAGAGGATGTTCAGCGATTAGGGTGATACAGTTCCTTCCTGCACCCCTAAACCAATGAAACCCACAACCAAAACCAATCACAGCTTTACAGGAACGTGCTACCACGAAAAAGAGATAGAGACAAAGCACATCTTGCTCAGCCTTACCATGTAGTTGTGCTCTTGTCATATTTTAGGAATAATACATGTACAATGTATAAACCTACAGGAATTGAAAGGGGAACTCTCCCATTTTGCATTTGCTACTGAAGCGAAACACTGTCAAATATTGATTATTGGCAATTGTCACTATAACGATAATTGTACTATGATTTTCATGAAGTGTTGTGCAAAGCAGAGAAAAGAAATTTGAATCACATTTCATAGTTACAGTCCTACTTGCCTCAGGTGAGTCTGTTGGGACTAAGGAAAGAGCTTTGACTTGGGGGGGGGGGGAACTTGACTTATTGAGGGTTAAAACAATAGAATTTAAAGAGAAGTGGATGTGAAAAGGCCTTTGACTTGGACAATAATTGACTTATGCGGGTTTGATTTTGGCAAGATTGACTGTATTTAAAAAATGCTGCACTTTACCGGAATCGTCTAAAGCAACACTACATGTAGATATTTGAGTCAAGTACACATGTTCATGTATGTCGATATATCAGAGGAGAACTGTTTCTTGTTTGTAAAGTTGATATGATTCTGGTTCAATCAATGCACTTCCAAAGAGACATTTCTTGGACATGAACTGCTTTCTTTTTTAATTCATCAAATTGGCCAGCGAAAAAATGCTCATGACATTTTCTGTGATTTTCGTGACATATTGTGTTCACTGTAAAAGACCCAATATCGGGATCGTTACTTCTTTATGAATAATTCAATGTTTCATACTTCCCATTAGTGTCGATAGCCTCTTCAATCCGAGGTGACGTTTGACATGAAATTTAAATGATGAGGCAAAGAGTATCATCGCCTCTTGGATTAATCATAATTTCAGCATCTCGAAAGTCACCAAGAGACGACCTATTTTCATATAGACGGTGTTCTAATTTGATCATGCCTGTGATATGATTTGAAATGAAATGCTGCAAATACGTGAGGAATCTCGTAACGAATGCCAGTGATTTGTCCTGGAAAGCGCCCTCATAGCACATGGCTTTCATTTGACGCTGTCTCTTTATCTGGCACTGGAGCCACAATTGGTTCAGCTATGTTTTACATTCAATCTATATTACAGAGGAGTGAGGTCTTCATTACAATGGAGATTGCATGTTTTAGAAGATTGCTTGCACATGTAGACTATCTAAACCAATTACTGTAGGAGGGAGTCAAAATGTAGGGTTTATTTTTCAAAGAGTGAGTAATTTTTTTTAGGGGGGTTTTTTAGTTATCCCAAAACAGTCAAACACACTAAAAAACTACTTTCTTCTTTGCCTTGTTTTGCATCATATAGGAATGTTAATGATGAAATATGAAGTGAATCTATAGCAAAAGGCAAATGGAGCCCGTGTTTAAAATATAACCTGTTGGATAAAAGATGACCTTAATTAAGAAGAAGTATTAATTATTGTCACTTGTATAGGTTTTTTAATAAATTGAATATGCCAGAAATAGTCTTTTAAAGTTTTGTACAGTAACACTTTTTCAAGAAAAGCAAGGTACATCTTGTAGAGTTTCCACATTTATTAATCACACTCATAATCCTGTAGCAGCCATACAGTTCTCATTATTCTTCAGTTTTAATCACGGAATATCGTGTTTCATACCTGTTGATAGAAATATTTTTGTTCTAAGGAGTTCTCATGATACCAACACTTACAAAACATTTCTTATAAAACATTTTTAGTTCATTTGGTAATGTACATCGTGTCTGGTTCTTTGCCGTTTGAGTTTGGGTTTTTCTTCTAATATTTCTTTGTATTCTTCATTATACAAAACGCTCATATGAATTAGTACTATGCAAATAATACAGCAAACTGATTATTCTCGATACATATTGCTCTGAGCTTTTTTCGTCAAATATACATGTAGGTTTATGGTTGCAGGAGGGTATAATGTTAGGTTTAGGGTAGGGTATAGTGTAAAGTCAAGTATTTCAATAAGTTTATGGAAGCAATTTTTGCTGGAGTAAATGTCATGGAATTCTGTAATTCTTTACATGTCTTCCTTTGGCGGCCTTTGAATACATTTTGATGATATTTCAAAACACCTTTGATTTGACAAAGACCAAGATGTAAAGTAAATCTTCTCACTTTCTTGAGTCAGTGTACTTTACTACAATTATCTAATTAACCTCATCCAATACTCTCTTATGCAATTCAATTAACATGATGTGATTAAATCCTTCCATGTGTGCCAACAGTCACTGATTCTTAACAATGCCAGTCTGCCCATCGTCAGTAGAAGATGACCAACCCAATATCAGGTGATTTTGATAAAAAGATGATGACACCCCCAATGGCCTACCCAGATTGAAATGATACATGGAATTATCATCTTCATTCTTTATGGTATCATTACAACAAATAATACTAAATGTCTTGATGTAATTAAATTCTTCCATGTGTGCCAGCAGTCACTGATTTTTAAATGTCTGTCGCCCATCATCATTAGAAGATGACCAACTCCTAATCAAGTTATTTTAATACATTCTTTATATCATTACAATAAATCATACATCTATTGTCATTATAATGTTTGCCAGCCATTGATTGTTTTGATCAAGATCCATGGCAACAATATTGACAAGAACAATCTTCTGTTACTTATTCATTTTGTTCTATATAAAGTAGGGCTCCATATTTTCTTCTTTCTGTTTGTGTTAACAGGGGAAAGAGGTCGGAAATACATTATCTGTATGTATGTAGTTATGTTCAGATATTTTAATTTGAGGGGAGGAGGAGATCTGGAGTTATAGGGCCCATATATACTTCAATATATTGAATATTGAAGATATACATGTATTTTTGTATATTATTATTATGGAAGTATATTTCAACATCTTAGAAATAATGTAATGGACCCTTATTATAGACAGAGAACTTATCTAGAGCAAAGATTTAGTGTTAATATATTATATAATCATAGAAATTCAATATAATTTATGCAGAACTGACTGATAATGATTATCAAACAATACACAAAAGTTCAAGAATGGAGCAAGAGAATTTAGCCACCTGTTTTTGTTAATAGTCATTGATAATGATTACTGCAGTGTATATTTGTTCATATATCCTGGCAATTCATAGTATAGTATATGAAGGAAAAAACACACCATCAAACACATGGGGCTAGTTGTTCATATTCTTCATAAATCATTACCCTGATCAACTTCAATTTGGAGTATGAGGATTAACCTCTATATAAGATTTGCTAATAATTGTCGATAATGATTACTCCAGTGTATATTTGTTCATATACTCCAGGCAATTCATCGTATGATATACAAAGGAAAAACACCATCAAACACATGGGGCTAGTTGTTCATATTCTTCATAAATCATTACACTGATCAACTTCAATTTGGAATATGAAGATACATGTAAACCTCTACATTAGATTTGCTAATAATTGTTGATAATGATTACTCCGGTGTATATTTGTTCATATATTCCAGGCAATTCAAAGGATAGTATACAAGGAAAAAACACCATAACATGGAGCTATAGTTGTTCATATTCTTCATAAATCATTACCCTGATCAACTTCAATTTGGAATATGAAGATTAACCTCTATATTAAATAGCCACGTGTGTGCGCTGTCTATACATGAAGGTGATGCATAATTCCTCATATCCTATGATTAATAGGCGGAGAATTTTAATGAAATCTTCAAATCGGTTCTTAATGACTTGAACAAATTATTACATCAATTACTCTGTCATTTGTGCCTTGGTATCATGTTAGCAAATCGCCCTGCGTTACAGCAAATTATGTGACATTTCCTCCGAGTTAGTGAGAATGTTCATGAGTGTCAGTCACTGCGATCAGGTTTTTTCCCCCAACTATGACTCTCTAATAGTAGTGTGTTTATAGCAATTTTTATGCCTCCGCGACGAAGTCTCGCCGGAGGCATTATGTTTTCGGGTTGTCCGTCCGTCCGTTCGTCTCACTTTCGTTCTCATGATAACTTAAGAACCGATTGATGGATCATCTTTATACTTGGTACATGTGTGCATACTGGGGTGACAATGATCTGATTAGATTTTTCTTTTTGTTTTTTAGAGTGTTGGTAAACCTGCTTAATTCAGAACATGTTTTTCGTCTGATAAAACTTTCCCAGGCATAAATTTAAATGTCATTAAATCTCCATACTCAATTGCGGAAGTTTGGGAAGATAGTCATGCGGGATATTACATTATATTTTATCGTTAGATAATATATAAATTGTGGACCATGTTTTGCATTTCTATGCTCATTTTGACTGAAATTGTTTTATAAATGCACCCAAAGTCTCCCCCTCTCTCTATCTCCGTCTCTCCCTATTTTCCTCTTTGAATATAATTGCTTTTACTATTCCTGTACTTATTTCCATTCCCATTTTTCATCCTATATATTTTTTTCTATTTCTTCCCATTTCTCCTCTCTGTCTTTGCTAATTTGCCCATACATACATGTATATCAATTATCATGCACCAATCTTTCTTGACACATTAATGTGACATATGTGGAAGGATTCAATTAGTTTGAGTATTATATATCTTGAAGTCAATCTGTATTCTGTTCAGTTTGAACTCAAAAGGTAAATACATAGGACTAAGTAAAGAAATTGAATCTTTATGGAAATTGAGTATTTACCCTGTAGATTTAAGCCATGTTGAAGAAGACATGAGGTTACTGATGTCTCTTCATGTCTTAATTAGTATTAAAAATGAATCATGATTGTAATATCTTTTGTATAAAATTGGGTGCAGAAAATGAGGTATTTCTAAATTAATAAGCAATTAGAATTTGGGAGGTGCTGACCGCAATAACTTATATTTATAATACTTACTGTAGACTCTACTTCTAAGAGATATGATTTATGACTTTAATAACTACCATCGTCTTTTCGAAGAAAAGTCGTATACGTGCAGTGACTGGTACGTAGAGGCAGTAATAATTGATGAAATTAAAACCATGAATAATAACATTAAATCTTTAGTGTAGAGTGGGTAGGTACAGACTTTGTTGCTGATTCAAGAGGGTGGTTTATCCGTGAAGAAAGTGTAGGAAAGTTGAAGGATAAAGCGGGTTGCGATGGATGGTACCCGGGGAACTCTGATACAAGTATCCATCCTGACCAGCATATTTATTAAAAATGAATTTCCTACCCTCATTTTGCCCCTATCTAGTACTATGTCATAAGGTAACCCAATCTAGCGACGACTACCGCTCGGTTCGGTCAGCGGGAATTGGTCACTCAAGAATATGGCTGACCAGATAAATTATGACGGAATAGAAAATGATAGGGGTGAGACAGTGATGAAGAGTTGAAGGGAGAGTGAAAGAGAAGTTTGCTGATGATAAAGGAAACTCCTTGTCTCAAGAAAGAGATAGAGGTATGCACAGAGAAGGATAGGATAGGTGAGAAAGTAAGAAAGAAAGAGAGAGACAGAGAGAGAGGTAGAGATAGAGTAAGAGATGGGGAGAGGGGAGATAAAGACATACAAACACGGCTAAAGAAGCGAAAAAAGAAACTGACGAGAATGTGAGAGAGAGAAGGGAGAGAGAGAGATGTGGAGAGGACACACAGAATAACAGAGAAAAGAAAGGAAACTGACAGACTGAGAGATAGATCGAAGAGAGAAAGAAAAAGATAGAGACAGGGAGAGGAGGGAAGAGACACACAATGACAGAGAAAAAAGAAGCAAACTGACTTGAGGTGAGAACGAAAAAAAGGAAAGAGAGATAAAGAGAGGGGTAGAAAGGAAAATGGAGAAAGGGAGAGAGAAGAAGGGGAAACTTAGGGGACTTGAGGTGATGAAGAGAGAGAGAGAGAGAGAGAGAGGGTGATATTAGAAGCGCGTAGTGCTTGAGAACTGTCCTTGCATCATGCCTTATCTTACCCAGCATGCGTGAGGCGGTTGATTAAGAGTGCGCGTTCTCAACCAAAGCGGACTATCAGCAACGAGCTTGAATTACGCTGCCTCCTTCATCGTGCGCTCACTGTGTATAGCGTGAGAGGGAAGGGAAAAAGAGGGATAATTCTGTAGACGCAGGTACCATTACCTCAGTGCAAATCCCATTGGGAAGACTGGGTTTCATATCCAATGTGGGTAGTATCATTTTCTGATTACCGACTATTTTTCTGCTCTCTTATCTTGCACATCTAGTAGTGAATACAAATGCGAACTTGCATGTAGTACATGTAAGCGGTGGCTTAGTATTAAGCAGAGAACTGCATGAATTATCTCCAGAAAACACTAGCTAAAATGAATTGCAGTTTTATAGAATACTTAACTATGTAGAGATCATTCAATTGATATCATATTCCAAATATTATATAAAATTTAATTTGTGAATTTAAGTTGACATGGATTGAAAAAATAATTTTTCTTTAATTTTGAATATATAAAGCCCATTAGACTAGTGCATTGTGTTAGTTTTATTTGGGTTAGAAATGTAAAACTGCCTGTCGCACAATCCAATCAAATTCGATTCAGTTATATGAGTTGCCTTGAAAGAGAAAGAGCAGAAGCAAAATAAAATGGTGGCCAAATATTACTTTTCGTAACTTTATAGTAGAATATTCACAAACCTTTCAAACACTGAGACTTAAAATGTCAGTTCCTGAATTATTGCAAGCTTTTCCGTTTATAAACATCCCAAGTAAATCTCTTTCCAATTACTGCCAATATACGGCTTGTCATTTATTCATGAGAAAAAATTGAAGAAAATGGTGAATTTAAGAGTGGGCTGTGTCATTTTCCTGACAGTTTTTTACTGCATGACTCAGTCTATATGATGGTAGAGAGATTATATGGTCAGCCTTGCTTCCTCCGAGAGACAACCAACTTCTGCCCCAAAATTGCAAATAATTTTAGAAACAGTTGTCTGAGAAGTAACTGAAGGAGCTGTCACATTTTGTGCAAATTTTTTGGCTGCCGCGGCAACGGGCACTCCAGAATGTCGTCGTTTATCATCTTCCACTCAAATACTCATTCCTCTTGGATCGCTCGCTCGCTCTCTCTCTCTCCATCTCTCTCCCTCTCTTTCTCTATCTTGTACATATCTCTTCCCTGTCGTCTCCTTATCCCTCTCTCTTGCTAACTTTCTTTTTCTGTGTCCATATTAATTTTGATATGCTTGTCATGCTTCAGATAAAGATGCACAGAAAACCTCTTGTGATATCCGCTTCTTCTGCTCTTTGCATTCATGCAAATAACAGCCTATCTCGCACCATGGGGATAAATGGAAATACAGACATTAATTTCTTGTTCTGCTCATGGAAATATATATAACTCCATGGTGTGTTTGTGGTAATATGGACTTCATGCTTATCGAAGGCTCATTGTTATGCATTGAAAATGGTGAGGGAATGATTACAGTGAAAAGGAAGAATAATCATGGAGGTTTAGTGTTTGGTAGGATGATTGGAAGGAGGAGGAAGAGGAGGATCTTTTCATCTTCTCGTTTACTGATGCCTTCCTTCAAACTAGCTTTGTTTGTACAGTGCTGCTCTTAACCCATGCATATGATATGGGGCGGACTGAAATTTGCATTCATTATTCCTGGAAGACGTTGGAATGGTTAGAAAGCCTTCGAGACCCAGACATAGGATCTAGCACCATTTTCAAGCCAGATTATATCTCCCCATGATTTGAATAATGCACCACTTGGCCGGCTCGCTCCGTCACATCATTGGAATTTGAGCAAGTCTTCTCATTTATCACGACGACTGAGTGACTGACTGGAAACTATCCCTCGATCGGAAAGGCTTGTAGCCCTCCCCACTGACAAGCACAGAGCTCAATATGCCCATCCCATGTAAGAAACTCCTCATGCTGTTTGTGCATGCATTAGTAGCAAGACCCTCCCAAAGTTATCATTTGAAACCAAACGCTGTGACCAAATACATCACTCCCTACCACGCTGGTTGTCACACGGGGGCATCGATAACGATGGCACAGAGGGAAACCGCATCTAACGATAATACGGCGCGCTGCAAAAATGTTGGCTCTGGCCCCCAAAACTCCTCCGGTTACTCGGCGACGTCCGACGCATTTGCAAATAAATGAAAGCGGCTGCGATGCAAGGGTACTTCATTATCGACGAGCAAAGCGTTGCTGCCCGTTTTAATCAGTATGCCTAATAACACTGCTTTGTCACATAGGCTCAGGGCACCTCGAGCGTATGGTGACTCTTATCTATCTAGTCTCATCTCAAGTACTCAGACCCATTTTATTGTCATTTTTATCAAATGACCATGTACACACATACACATGTACATGTACACACATAAAGAGTACCGGTAACATCTCTGTCTTCTTCTTTTTCTCTCTCTTCATCTTTCTGTCTTTGTTTTTCTTGTCGTCCTACCATTTTGTAAGGCTAATTGGTCAACCTTTTAAATCAATGGTGCTTTAATATTGAAGCATGATTGTTAATAGGAGCAATTGTCAGATACATACTGTTGTGCTATGATATATTTCAGCATTGTTGCTTTGTATTGTACAATGCTTTCTAACAAAAGGAACTAGTATTGGCTCTGAGAATGCTGAATACACAAATCAATATTTTATGAATTATTTCTATAATTAACCATTTGAGGGACACTTTTTTTATTGGTTAATCATATTTTGATGAATTCATTGTTAGATTTCATGCACGTCATATCATAAAGTCTGGGTAATAATGGTAATAGAACTTGCACTATCAGATGCCTATAAACTAAAGTAAGTACAATAAAAATTCTTTCTTAATTATTCATTATCTGTATTTTAAAAAAAGAAAGAAAAAAAAAGAGGATAATTTGTACTTTGTTCTGATATTATCCATTAATGTCAGTGGTGGATTTAGGAATTCAAAATATTGGGTACAGGATAACTCTATGAAAAAGGCATTTTCTTGTTACACCCTTCTGACTTGGAGCAGACAGTGCCACAAAAATATAACAAAATGAATCTGATATTTGGATAATATTTTCTAACTTATGTTATTGCAATTGCCCATTTTTAAAAACAGTAAATGAGAATACTGAATAAATTTAGCTAAACACACACAAAAAGATTTGATGATAAAAGTGGCTGGTGTGTGAAGTCTAAACATCATGCCCCGGTGTATATCACCATTGATTACCGATGCGGAGTACTCATTTGCATAATGAAGGTACACGCTGAACCGGTCAGGTTTATCAGTTATAGCACTCAACTGACCTCCCTCCCTCTGGCTCTTCTACTATCCCTCGGCCGGCCTTCGTTACTCATAATTTACTTTACCACATAAAATACTGAATTTGATGATACAACCGGTCATCCAAGGGTATTGCACATAAATTGAATAAAAGGGATTCATAATTTTTGGACTTGGAAAGAAGGTCGTCCCTAGTAGTTTCGTATCTGTTTTATGTGTGGTCAATAGGATTTATCATACGTTACCTGGCTTAATTACTAGGCCTACATCTTTTTGAGCAAATGGAAATTTTTAAAATAATTATTTTGGGTATTACATGTATCTAGCTGTAATATTATATTCATAATGACTATTTTCATGTACGAATTTATAATATTCTTGTTGCATAGTAATTTGCAGCCATGTGGATTCTTCAACTTTAAACCTTATTTTCTCAAATGGATGCACATTTTGCTAATTTGAGAAGGGATTCATGTACTTTTAAATTTAATATTTCTGTGTACATATATTTTCAAATCTTTTAATTTTTCAAAATTTCGCGAGTGGATAATTTAACTATTTTTGTGATTTTTTTTTCATTACTAAAAGTAGCCTTATTTTGAAAATTGAAATTTTCATGAGCATGGACTACAGTAGCTGGTTCAATATTCTGTAGCACTGTGGGGTTTAGTGGTTTGTATATAGGTTTGATGTCACCTGTCATGTTGCCCTACCCTTCTCTCCCAGCCCAACTTGTCCTTCCTATCACAGGTAATGCATGCTTGCAGGAAACTACAACCTGTCCCAACAAAAAAAAAATAGGGCACTTCAAGATTCGTAGGCTCTCTAAACAAGTTTAGCTTGTAATATCTTGTCCAAGTTTAAATTAAAAGCAAATTTGGTGTTGATTTCAGACTCCTCGTATTCCCTTCTTTGGTTCGTGTAGCTTTGGAAATATGATTTGTAGGCCTCCAGCACCTACTGGTAAGCAAAGGACAAAGAATCAAGACCACCACATGTTTGTGATCTATATGTGTGATTATGATATTACATGAAATTGATCACACCTCCCCCATTCAATATCATTTTGTGTTGTTGAAAGAACGCCTATAAATAAAGCCAACAAGAATCAAGTGAATACTGGATTAGCCAATATTCTTACATACAAATATTTTTGCGATTTTGGATTAGCTTGGGAAATTGAGAGCTTAATTTCATAATTTTTGTGATTTTTTCATTACTATACACTGAAGTGGGAATGTTTATGGGAAGTGACTCGCAAAATCAGTGAAAATAAAACCACCATGAAAAAAGCCACTTATGCATTAATTCAGGAGTGAGTGCAGTTCAAAAAGTTTGAAAACATCTCCAAGTCGATACCTCATGCTAAACTTTCCACTACCATTTGGTTGGATGGGCTGTACCTGATAACTGGTACATGAACTTGGAATACCTCTTGCCTAGTTCCTTGCTTTCCTTGTGCAAATAGCGAGTGACTGGAGAGAAAATAGATTGTAATTCCTATCTGGATTCAAGATTAGGATGAAGGAGTGTTTGGGGTTTCACAAGGAGGATGTTACAAGTTTGAAGACACATGACACGGTTTATGATGAATCTTGACTTCAGTAATCAGAGTCGGACCCAAAAGTTCGTTCTAAAGAATTTAAAGAGAAAGTTCAAATCTGGAGAGTTGAAAAACTATTCCATGCTCTGTTTCTTCGACTTTGCTTTCATTGGTTCGTATTCTAAGTTTGCACGGAGGTTAATTTTACATGGGAAGAAAATAGGATCGTACAATAGCACCACACAAATACAAATCAATTCTTAACCTCCTTAACGAACTTAAACTCTGGTTCAGAATACGGCCCTTGAGTTTAAGTGGCACCTCCAAACAGGAAATTTAAGCAGGTGTATTTTGTAGACATATACAAATGTATCACCATATCACTATAAGAAGGTTCATCACGTATAAAAGGTTTTCATATATCTTTGAACAGTACATAGTTATTCAACTGTGATACCTTATGACTTGTACTTATGCACTGTTTGTAGTAAAGTGAGGCAATATCATGTAGTGTTAAAACACAGATTTTCACATCATTGTAACAAAGGAAACAAGTGTTTCCTTAGATACTGTCTTTTGTTGCCTAGCCCGTTGTTTCGTAGAACACCAACCATTCGTTCCATCCATGCAAGAACCTTAACACCAGGAGGAAATTATATTAGGTAGGGTGCAAGTTTTACGATCACCGTGTTTGGAAATTCACCAAACACGATGAAACATGAGGCGACAGATAAGTTAAGGTGACGATGATGTTTGTTGGAAATAAAACCCAGGGGCCTGTTTCTTGAAACCATCATAAGTCTAAATTCTTGGACACCTGATACGGATACGTTTTGTTGAATTAACACGTGTTTCAATGGGTTGTCCATGAACTTAGACTAGGACGGTTTTGAGAAACAGGCCCCAGGTCTCTTTGAAGCAGGTGTAGATTAATCAATTGCATGTCGGGAGGAAGCAAGATAGCGCACCGGGATGATTTCTAGTACTGTATCAATTTTCATCTTCTCTTCTCCTGCAAACATCTTGGATGATAATCTTATCAGATGCGACCACCGCACTCTCTCTTCCCCCTTGATTTGTTCAGTTTGTCTTTCGTTTCCTTTGTTCTTTTCCTCATCTTTTGATGCGTTCCATGTTTCTTGTACTTTGCTGTGATGGGAGAGCGTTGTTTTGGACAAGTATTGGACAAGAATGGCATTCCATGACAGAGTTTGTTACCCATTTTTAAAGAGAATACTTCTATGCCATTCTTTTGAAATAAAGAAGTGATTATCAAATTACTACTTTCATCAATACACTGTACTTCAATTAGTTCAATAAATAATTAAATCTGATGATGTTATTTCATTTTTTTGTTCATTTCAGGTTTACTATGGATGGTTGTTGTGATGAATCCAGGTTACTCAAAGCGAGATAAAGAATTGTGGAGAGTGAGGTTACGGCAATGGTGTTCCAACGACCTTTGCCCTTTAGAAGACGCAGATGCTCGCAGTAATATTCCCAATCCAGGACCAGGTGCAATAAACAATGTGGCAGGTAATTAAAGACATCTATCTTATGCTGCTTCCGCATCAGCCAGAGTTTTCTCAAATCTGGAGTTTCTAGCCTGATCAGTCCTACTCAAGAAAAAGCTTGAGATTCAAGAAACTCCATCCATATCAACCCAAGTGAAGTGATTTTGGCTGAACCTCGAGATCATGACCATGAAACATTTTGCTAATTTGCCGGATCTGAAATAATGTGAAGACTCTAGCTGATTTAAGGCATTGATCTGGGAGAGGGATAGGATAAGGTGTGAAACGAGGGAAAAGTTCTTAGTAACATACCAGAAATTTGTCTGTTCTTCTGTTCCAACGTCCTTCTGTAAGGAACCGAATGAGTAAACTAAATATTAAAATTCAAATCCGGTACTTAAAGAATATTTCTACCCAAATTAAGCTTTTGTATGTTTTATTTTTGAGATGTACCATGTATTTGGATCATAATAGCATACAGAAAAATGTTTTAAATAATCATATCTAACTCTAAGTGATACAAATATATTTAAAACCAATTGTATCAAAGGAACCAGAACTTTTTGTTTACTATTTTTTTTTCTTTTCTGTTTTTGTATTCCTCCAGGACCGTCCGTCAACGGTGACAGGCCACGTACGATCTTCACAAGGGCGATAGAGGCGTGCGATCTCCAGTGGACTGACAACCACTTACAAAACGTCTTGAATAAAGACTATTTCATGTGTGTGCATCATATCAAAGATATGGACCATGGGCTGTTCAACCAGTCCGCCTTTCCTCTCTGGTCAGGTATGTAATAGTTCATATTATACACCTGATTTAAAAATCCTGTCTTGTGATTGGTTGAAAGAGCAGTCATGATCTTAACCATGTCCACTAAACCAGTTAATATTGTCATTTTCTGTAGATACTTTCTGCTCTATAGCAAAATTGGACGATTTTTCTGTGATACCCATTGGTTTACATGTTAAATGTTCAATTTGAGCAAGTGTGCAGTCATCGAATGTGTATAAATCTAACACCTTTTAAACTATGTTGGTTGAGTTTTTACTTATTTCTTCATTAATTTAATACCATCCCTAGGTATTATATATTCCAAACTCTCTTATCACGAGGACTGTTTTTTGTAGGTCTTTCAGAGTATGATATTTCTATTTTTGGTGTGTTCCATTAAGGTTGTATGGCTTCACTATGTTCTTGCCTTCTATTTATGCCTTCTCTGCCTAATTCCCTTTGTTCTGTTTGTCTCTATCTGTATGTGTGGTTTTCTCTCTATCTCTTTTACTTCTCTTGTATTTTCTGTCTTCAGTTTGTTTCCTTTTTTATAAAAAAAGGGTATGCCCTTTATCTGTTCTGAGAATTCTGTATGTGGCCCTTTTTCTCTCTCCTGTTTATCTCTCCTTTATATCTTTCAATCTCTATTTCTCTGATAATATTTCACTTCTGTTTTTCTCTTGCAGTTTCTCTTTCATTTTCTCTCCTACTCCTTATGTTTTCTTTTTACCATTCCTAATTAAATTCTCATTTATCCACATCTCCTCTTTATACTAAGCTTTCTTTCTTTGTAAATAACTGTTTTCCTTCTAAAGTTTTGTTTGGCTACATCTATTTTCATCTGTCTTTTATCAGCCTTTCCCTTTGTTTTCATTTATTTTATAACCATTCCTCTGACTTTTTCATTTTCTAGTCATAAAAGCCTTGTACATTTTAAATCCATAATACTATTTTCAGTATGCATAATTCCTCCCTTCTATGATTCTCCTCACACCCACCGTGTACCCATTAAACGTAGACCGGTATCCAATATAGGGGTAGACTATTACCCCTGTCCCAGTGCATAATTCTAGCCCTAGGTGGGTATTAGGTTTAATGAGTAGGGTGGATGTACTTTTCAGAGGTGTAGATTGGAATACTCGATGGCGCTACACCTATCGGTACCTCAGTGCCACTGTGTGTGAAACATGTTCACTATTAGTATGTATTACCCCTCTTCTCTGAAGTGCTTTAGTCATATGAAAAATGAGCTTTCGGTTTTGTTCTTAGGTTATGAGGGATCATGGTCATCTTGCCTGCTTGGACCCCCCCCCCCCCCCCCCCCCCTTCCCCTCTCTCTTCATCATCTTTTAAGCCTCTCTTCTGCTTGTTTAGTCAACTCGTAGCTTTAGGTGATTGGCTCGCTTCCCTGCTTGTTTTTTCTCTTCAATATTAGGAGGAGTCCGGGCTGAAATGAAAAAGTTTTGTAAAATTAAGTAAAATTCTTCAAGCACAACACAGAAAATTTCATCAAAATCGGATGAAAAATAACAAAGTTATGCATTTTTTTAGGTCTTGATTTTTTTTGTAAAACAGTTCTTGGCAATTGTCTCATTGTCTCATTTGAATATTTGAATATTCAAATGAGCAAACTGATGATGTCACAGTCCCCCTACTTCTTGTGTATTTTATTATATGAAATCCTATTTATCTAATTTTTTCATATATTGCGTATACAGAAAATCTGTCCCTCATACTGAAATAAGTAAAAGCACTTGTGACCTTGAACATTCCACAAGGATTAATCCGTGTTTTTATGTCCTTGGGGCAGAAAATCTTGATAATTGGTATTTCATACAATAAAATACAAAGAAAGTAGGGGGACTGAGACATCATCAGTTTGCCAATTTGAAGAACTGTTTCTAAAAAATTCAAAACCTAAGAAAATTCATAACTTTGCTATTTCTTATCCGTTTTTGATGAAATTTTCAGTGTTGTGCTTTTTCAATTTTACTTTATTTTTCTTATAATGCAAACTCCAGCCCGGATGAAATGGTATATGCTTAACCGGCATATTTGATTATCACTCTTGCAATGATAGCAACAATTACATACCAATACCCTTTTTTGTGGGGGGGGGGGGGAGTATTCAAACTAGCATTTTCTCCCCTCTCTCCCTGTACTTTGCTCCCCTTCATAATTTACTCCTGCAGTATGCATTCTCACTCCATCCATACACCTACTTATTCATTTATTTATCCTTCTTTCCATCTATCAACCCATCTACCCTTATTCCTTTTTTATGTATCGGTCAATCTACCTGTTTATTCACTCATTGATTTTTCAATCTATCTATCAATGGACCCATATATCCATGTATCTTTTAATCCATCTATCTTTCTATTCACCCATCTTTTCATTAATCTATTCTTTCATACATTATACCTTGATCAATCCTTCCCTCCCTTCATCCCACCCTCCTTCCCTCCCTCCCTCCATCCCTCCTTTTATCCCACCCTCCATCCATCCCTCTCTCCATCTATCTTTCTATTCACCCATCTTTTCATTCATCTATTCTTTCATACATTATACCATGATCAATCCTTCCCTCCCTCCCTCCATCCCTCTCTCCATCTCCATCCCTCCATCCCTGCCTATCTCCCATCTGATCTGCTGTATCTCTGCCAGTCAATAAGTGCATTATTAAGGGTGTCCTGTCAGCTAGGTCTGTTTAAGAGCCTGTCTGCTGATGCTCTCCCTGGTGCTCGCTCCCTGGTGGTAGAGTGATGTTGTTGCCGTTAGCGATACATCCAAGTACTCTACCACACAACCACTGGAGCATGGCTAGTTCTCATTCAAAAACCTCTTTCCTGCATTTTTAACAAATTCCAATAATTAGTCAAAATACAAAAAAAAAAAAAAAAAAAAGTGGGGTTAAGCAGTATTCCCCATAAATTCATATGCTGTTTTTAGAGGTTATTTTTGATGATCATTTTTCTTAAAATATCAAAAAGGGTGGGGAAAAGATGAAATTATTTCCACTGCTACCCCCCCCCCCCTCCCTATTTATTTTGCTACAAAAATCATTATTTCTCTTGCTTGTGAAATGGATTTATCTCCTTTCATCTAGAGACTGGGTGTCTGAGACTATGCTTTCAGTTTGCCGCAGCCAATAGGAAAGCTGATATAATTGTCCACATGATAGTCATTCAACTTGAAAGCTAATTCATTAGCATGCAGTATCAGAGATGTAGAGAGATTAAGAGAAAGGGAATGGGAAAATGATGGAGAGTTAGAGAGAGAGAGATGAAAGTGAAAAATAGAGGGAAATTTAGTTTATGCACTTGTAAATATTGAGGATGATATGCCAGAAAGATAAGAGAGTATCCCGATGCAATGTACATTTTGTAAGTATCTTTACTTTTATTAAAAGCATGCGATTCATGCTGAATTGATTATAAAACCTCAACTGTTTAAAATTAGAGAGAGAGAGAGAGAGAGAGAGAGAAAGAAAGAAAGAAAGAAAAGGAGAATGAGAGAGAGATGGATAAATCGGAAGAGAAAGGGGAAGTGGGAGAAATGGAATTAATAAAGAGCATTGATATGAGAGAGAAAGCAAAAGAGAGGAAGAGGAAATAAAGAGTCGCTACGAGATGAATGAAACAATACTAATTTTTGTGTGTGTGGGACATTGTTGCGCAGGGAGCGAATGATTGGAAAACAACTGTAGCATGAAGTCAAACTCTGATGGGTTCTGTGCCCGCATTTTTCAAAGTAATTACGGCTCATTGCCATGCTTTCAAAAGCCATACATAATGGATTGCGCACTGTATTCTAATGCAAAGTGGTATTTAGATGCCATTAGTTATTCACCATAAATGCTGGAATAATTAATATTGCTTTCAGAAAATGTAATGGTAGGGTAGAACAGATCTTTCTTTTTACACGTATGTGATGCTAAATTTGATTGAATCACTATCTTGAAAATTTGAATTTATAGTACACTTCAACTTATATTGTCTTCGAAGAAGTGATTTACATTTTCCTTTCGAAAATCAGAACCATACCACCAGTAGAAAAAACTGTAGGCCTTCCTACTTACCAGGGTTTTTTTATTTTCAAGAGGAATATATCTTCAATCAAAACAGAAATCAAACTAAATATTATGTTTAAAGGAGAACATATTAGTATTTTTCTCCTCCACGTTCTAGATTTTCCCCTCTTCTCTTTATACATGCGCTCCATTCCATTGAACATAAGTCCACATACGTGCTAGAATTCAAAAGGTAGGGATATTATAATACAGTGACCATGAGGCGATTAGTGCATGCTGCGTGCATGCTCTGGTTGTAATCTCACTAACACGCTCAATCTAGGAGTTCCCTTTTACAGCACGCTATGGTTGATCACGATGCGATGATCATTAGGTCTTGTAGGTCTTCTTTCCTCCATGGTTAGGTAAAACAAGTCTGGAACTCAATTAAAGTATCTTTCATTTCATAATAATAATAATAAAGAAATAAATAAGCACAGAAATCCAATAACAGTATAAAAGAACAAATTGGTACCGGTATATTGACTGTGCCCAATAATTTCTATTGTCTTTACGGGATATTGCTTTTGTTTTGCTGTCTCGTCCTTGCTTTTTACTTCTCCCCAATCAAGAGAGATGATAGAAAATGGCATCTCTCTTGTCTCTCTACCTCTCTCTTGCCCTCTCATCATCACTGTCACATCATCACTGTCTATTTGTTCGAGTCTGTATTTATCTTTCTTCCTTTTTTTCTTCCTGTCTGTTTTTCTCTTTACAGTTTAGGGTTCTTTCATGTTATAGGCCTACATTGCTGCTGCAATTTCCCCACAAACAGTCCTAACATCCGTCATTTACAGTTTGCTCCTTGTCTTATAGTTTCTTTTTGTCTGTCTGTTTGTCTGTCTGTCTGTCTCTGTCTCTCTTGTTTGTCTGTTTCTTTCTCTGTGATGTCACTCGGATGTTTTTCGTTCATTCTCTCTCCACCTACCTCCCACCAGTGCCTCCATCAAGTATTCAGCTCCTATAGTAATCTGTGTCTATCATGTTGTCTTCCTTAAGGCCCTACTTCACCCACCTCTTTGCCCATCTAGACTCTATCCGTACCAACCAGACCCATTCACACAACAAAAATCATACATGTTCATGTAGAGATATATACAAATTCGATTTGGGTTTGGTTTTGTCTTAGGGTGGCCATGACTTGGGGGCTTCCAGATATACATACGCATAGACATATGTGCACCTAGCTGATAACCTATATATTGGAGCTATGGCCACCATAAGTTACTTTGCTCTGAAGTCGGATTGGTCTATACCAAAACAGTTACATAGGCATGCCATTTCTTTATAGCATCTTGACGATTGCTGTTTGAGCAACCTCAAATGAAGAAAATGTAGTCTAAAGAAATTTGGGTTTTAGAACTTTTGGATTGGGACATGATATTAAAGAATCTGGCTCAGTACCTCATTCAACCAAACTGGCTTAACATAAGCACATGCATCTAATATGTTAGTAGTGTGTATAGTTGGGTAATTCTCAAATGTACGCTAAACATACGCTGTGTTGTATAATGATCTCCTTGATAATGTTTTTAAATGGATTTTATATGGTTATTCCTCTTTTGCACAGCAAGTTTGCTATACAATGATTCCTTGCCCAATGTTTCATTTTACAGTTGTCATACATTTTTGTTTGTTTTACTTGTGAGAGTATGCTGGAAGGTTCTATCACAGCCCGCCATCACTCAAACACAGCAAGCTGCTCGTTAGAATATTGAACAGTGAATGTACTGAAGCTATTATAATATGTGCTTCCATGCTTGAACCTATGATAGCATTAAATCTTTGATAACATCTAGTTTTCATTCCCTGTCTCTCATTGTCTATCAAAATTTCTTTGTTTCATTTCACTCACCACAGACAAAGTGGGGTGGAAAGGAAATATCATCTATGATTACATTTGTGTGGTTATTTTTTTGCATAAAGTATTGTTTTCCTGAAGGAGAGATAAACGTACTTTTGATATTCCTTTAAAAAATGTTAGTATCTTTATATTGTCTCAGCATTGTTTCCTTCGGATGGATGCCTCATTTAGAAATCGCAAGAGTATATTATTTGTACGGAGCATCATTTTATTTTGTATCATTTCATTTATTTGTTAAGTTCAAAGTTTAATACGTTGGAAAATTGGTTTGTTGGCGAAGGTGTTGCTGCTGAGTAGCATCAAAGGAAGTACATACTTCATATTGAATCAAAATAAATAAGAGGGTGTCTTTCAAAGAAAGAAGCCATGCTGGTTCATGGTCTTGATAATAATCAGATCATTTGTGTTTTTATGAAGAAGGAAAAAGAATGTCATGCAAGATGTGCAAATTATGAAACCATGCTAAACATGGAGCTAGATGTATAGTTTATGTAACTATTATTTTTTTTATGTGACTGAGACCATACTGAATATAAAAAAGGTTTTTAATTATAGGAAAACTTAGAATTCAGCTTTTTAGAAGCTAATTTGTATCCTGTTTGTGAGCATGTTTTCATCTACCATATATCTCAGAAGGGACTTGGACTATTAGCAGTAAATAGATCAAACTCGGCCTACCCACAACCCTCTTCCTCTGATTTCTCTGGGCTAAAGATTGAAACTCACTAGTGTATTCTCCTTCCGTTACAGTATTATCTTTCTGTTAACCCATAGTGGACAATGTCTCCTTTTTAGTGATGCGTTGGCATTATCTTTGAAAGTAGAATGCTATAAAGATGATAAAAATGCAATCATTTATTTCTGCTGTGATTAATCATCAGAATTTCAGCCTGGAGTCCTCCATTATTATAAAGTGTCATTAGATTTTATTTTATTATTTATTAAGGTTGTAGGGGTGAAATGAAAAAATAATTTTATGGCAAGTTTAGGATAAAAAACTGATTTAGAACTTACGAAAATCTTGGACATCTATACAAGTGTAAACTGTTCTTGATTAAATATATTAGGTGTAAAAGGGCAAGGAATTACAAAGGTCAGTCTGAAAACCCTATTTTCAACAACACACTTAAATATCAAATCCTAGAAGAGAGAGAGAGAGAGAGATAGGTTAGTGGAAAAGCAATTAAATGTGGATTTAAAAATCAGAATAAATGCATATGGAGCGTTGACAAAGTAGCTCACCACATTACTCACAAAAAAATCTATCAAATTCAAAGAAATCCTCAGGTCAAACGTTTGAGCAGTCTACTGAAATGAAAGTAAATAATGAAAGAAGCAGTGGGGGACTCAAATTATAGGAGTTTGGGGGCAAACGAAAGCAGGAAATCCACTTTTCTTTGATTTAACCACGACGATTGTGATGAAGAAACGATGTGGAATAGGTTTCCAGTGTGTGTAGGGTTGAAGGTTAATGAAGGATTGGGTTCTAGAAAGCAGTTTCAAGATCTTGTTGTTTGTAGGAGGAAAGTTCGGTTTGAGGTAAATAAGAAACTAAATGCCGGGATAGAAAAACAAATTGAGCCGTAAACATGTTTTTGGAATGCTATTTCACTTCTCTCCCTTGAAATAATTGTCACAAGATTTCTCTCTTTTGGTGTTTTATAAATACTTCATTAATAAAGAAAAAAAATGCATTTTATATCATGGATAGATGAATTTCAGTTTCATTTTTAAGTTGATTAATAATGAGAGATCAGGAGAGGGAAGAAAAATATGTGAATAAAAAAAAAGAAAATGTAAGAATGTGAGCTGTTGTTTGTTTACAGCCTAATACCATAAAGAGTTTATAGGAGAAGGAGAGAGAAAAGGAAGGAAAAATTATTAAAATCTCTGATTCATGTTTTTTAGAAAGCAGTAAGTGAACACATATTGTGAACATTCCGGAGCATTCCTGTTTTTGCTAAAAGAAGAAACAGACCATGGTCTAGCTATTCATTCGCCTCCAAGCTAACACTGAATGAACCAAACTCTACTGGCTCACTCTACAGTCGTCAATACTGCCTCGATTTCTTTCTGTCGGTGCGTTACTTTTTGACCTCCGTGGCCTTTATGACACCGTTAGCAATCTATGTGGCGTGCGCAGGCTTTGTTACTGTTCACAATGACTGCGTTTGATTGATAGTTGGACCAAGTTCTCTTATTTGCTTTCATTTCAAGGTTTCTCTCTCGGTCTTCTCGTATTTTGGGGTCTAGTGCGGGGTGAGAGTCGAGATCGAGAGCATTTCGGGGAGTGCTACCCTGAATGTTTTTACACCTGTGATATAGGATACATGTTGGGAATTTGGGATTTATGTGAAGAATGAGGAGAGGAGAAAATGATATTTTCCCCTTTTTTCCACCGATGAATTCTTTCCTGAAGAATACAACTGGGTATATTGTTGCAGTTGAGTTACAAGTGGTTTGTAGGCCTACAGAATTGCGCATTGGTAGGGTTCTGGATAGATATTGTGCCATTTTTAGGTCAAAGGTACTATGCTTGATTTCACATTGTGGTGAGAAGTTTGAAAGAGTCTTGGTCATATGTGGGTCAAGCACATATTCATAACAAATTGAAAGAAACTCCCTTTGTAATCTTTAAGTACATTTGTAACTCAAGAATCTGCCCATTATTTCATTTGAACATTTTTCATATTTTTATTTCATTTAATCTCCTCATATTTTCCATTCATTTTTACATTACTGGTATCGTACATGTATGTTGCTCTAACTGTTTTTTTTTCTTTACAAGAAGAAACCATGATTACGTTTATACTTTTAGAAATTATGTACGATTAGTTTAGACATCATGTTTCCCATTTTCTCCTTTTTTGTGTTTAGCTCTGATTATTCATGTAATTGATTATTATTTTTTGCTTTTAACAATACTGTGTTTTATTTCATCTATTATTTTGACATTCATACTCTTCTTGGAGAGGTTTTCTTGTGATGATTAATTATAAATGGTCTTGACTTTTATTCAGAATCGGACGTCATTGTCTCTAGGCTTAAATGCTTGACGTAGCTCTGCATTTAACTTCACCTTCTCTATTTTTTTTCCTTTCCTGTAGAACATCTACCAACTGCTTGTGCCCGTGTAGATGCTCTGCGTTCCCATGGTTACCCCAAAGAAGCATTACGTCTCGCCGTCTCCATCGTTAGATACCTCAAGAAAGTCCAGCAAGACCACCTCAAGACAGCTAAACACAGTAAGTCATGAGGATGATGATGATGATGATAACGATGATGATGACGATGATGATGGTGATGATGATGATGACAAGGGTGATGATGACAATGATGATGACAATGATGATGATGATGGTGACAATGATAGTGATGATGGTGATGGTGATGACTATAATGATGATGATGATGATGATGACGATGATGACAATGAGGATAACAATAACGATGACGACGACGATGATGACGATGATGACAATGATGATGTTTTTTTTTTACCCAGGGTAAACACTTCAGCTTTGACCACTGCTATCATAGCATTGGGGGGTGTTTTAACAAGTTGTTTGAGAAGTTACAATGGCTTTACAAAAAACTGGAACATTTTCTTGGATCAGATTCATAATCCTTTAGCATAAGAATTGATCACCAGTCATTCGTAAAGTCATGCAATAACAAATGACTTGTTGAAACACCCCCTGGCACTGCATAACATGTTGTTATTACCCTTTTCCTTTTTGAAATGCTGAGTGCATGGATAAAAGGCAGAGCGTCCAATTTTTGTAGCCTTTGGTATGATTCGGCCGAGGATTTAACCCATGACCTCCCGTTCACTCTAATTAGTTTAGCCAAGCAGTGGACATGTACTGGATTTGCCCAAATAGTACTTATCAAACTCACATGTCATATTCAACATTCATGTCCAAATATTGCCATTACATGTATATCCACATGACATGTAGCAAAATCTCTGATTGTTTTAATAACAGGCATATACTTGTCAATGAAAATAACATATATTTTTATTTTTCCCACCATCTTTCACTTCCCCCCTCCCCCCCCCCCTTTCTCTAGGTGCCCGAAAATCAAAACGGAAATGTTCTCAGAGCAGCAGTAGCAGCAGCAGTAGCAGTCTAACAGCCAGTGAGATGTTCTATGGCAGTAGTAGTAGTAACATAGCAAGGGATGCCAGCGAGGCTTGGATAGGCCATCCATTGGATCCTATTGGATGCTTGCTGGATACGCTCTTAGAGGCATCTAGTGCTCATCCCGATGGTATGGATGGCGTCGATGGTAGTGGTGAGTATTCTTCCTTTTTATTTTCCTTCCAAAACCTGCATCGTATGTAACTCAAGGTCCATACTAAAAAAAACAACAGCAGTTTTTGCCCATTTTTGTACAGAGCCCGTCATACAAACATGGGAAAAACAGCTGATTTTAACAAGCTGTAGGCCTACAAGTGATACGAGTGATATGAGTTCCATGCTAAAGCAGCAACATATGAAGTATGCTGGAGACTGTGGCAAAAAATAAAAAATAAAAATGGAAAAGCTTTTCAGTTGTTGTGTAATGTACTCAACTTATGAACATCCTACTATTTCTGTAATGAAATTAAAAAAAAAAAAATACCAGGTAACCATCCATTTATTAGATTTTATATTATACATTTTTTTTCACATGTATCTCTTCAGATATCAGATGAAACTTTTGCGATGAACGACTGACTTTCTATAGCCATACATTCATGACTCTAGAATCTTGAACAAAAGCCTGCAAATATATTCAGAAAGAATCTATGTAGGCATACATATTAAGCAACAGTTCTCATGGAAGAAAAATGTGTTAGGAGTGTGATTTATTTTGTAGTTGCAAAGCCCTTTTTTCAATTTCCACGTAGGAAGCGTTGTAAGGAAGGCCACATGTCAGATAGGGGCTTGTTACTCAAACGGAGAACGCTAGAAGGAAATAGACACGGGCACAGATTGCTCATAAAATGGTCCCTCGTAGTCAGAGCGCAGTCCTGTAGGGGTTGCAGGGGAAAGACGTCAGTAACACTCTTAGTCTTTAGAGGACTGACGCCACTGATTTTGTTTTATTTGTAGTGAGGATGATGTAATTTCTTTAAATTCTCAGCGGAATGTTTTGCGATGATCTAGATGATCTAGCAATCCTCTTTTGGGAGAGACCTGTGTGATATATTTCTAGTCAGGATTAAATCATGTCCTGAGAAACAGAAAGGAGTTCTACTATTTATGTAACAATGAGATAGTATCCTTATAGCATTCAATAGAATTTAGATTCATGGTCATAATGTACATGATTGGATCTTTAGATCAACAGCATTGCCATTGAAGGATGGAATATTCAAACATTGAAACAAATAAATCATAAAATGAGCAAAGAATTTTAGAAATGAATAATGAAAGCATCAATGATCCTGATATCAGTGTACTATAGTAAACGATATTGAATGCTTCCAATATCTTCGGAAACTCCTAGCTAGAAATTCTAGAAATAACATTAACATGATTACTCAAAACACATATTTATAGAATTCTTTTAAGACTCTGAATCATGATGTTTGTATAAAAGTATCACATAATTGGCTGCATGGTTGGAGTATGTTATTGTGCCTGTTCCAGAGAATTTGAAGTATTTGTTTGTACATTATAAATATCCTCATCATGCACATCCAGTACGAATAACAAATAGCTCATAACTGTTTTTGTTCTTTCAACTCGTGTCCAGCATACATGTGTATAGGATTATACATCATGTGTTTTGGAGATGGCGTAGGGGTAACCTTGTCAAATCCCTGTGCTTAAAATAGCGTGAAGATAGTATTTGTCTTCAGGATGCACTATTAATGCAAATGTTAACAATCATAGGTCAGAACTGTTTTCATTCTTTTAAGTTGTGTACATCATACGTGTACACAATCTTGTGGAGATTCCATGTTTTGGAATTGGTATAACCTCAATAAGCATAGGTCAAAACTGTTTTTCTTCTTTCAACTCATGTGCATCTACATCATACACGTGTGGAAGCTCCACATGTTTCGAAGGTGGCGTAGGGGTAGTCTTTTCTTCTAGTTTATCTAAGCTCTGTGCTCAAAATAGCATGAACAACAGACCAGTCAGCAAATGTACGGTCTCATTAAAAGTTGAAGAAGCTATAAATATCTTAATGAGGCTTCCGTTGGAAGGAACATTCGCACAGAGCTTCGTGTTTCATCTTGTAACAATGTTATGTGATTTTCAGCAATGTCACATGTCATTTCATGCATTTGGAATATGGAATCATTATAGAAAAGAAAATATCAAAATAATTGATGGATGAAGAGGATTTCTTAATGAGATGTTAGTAACTATGAAATGACCTGAAAATATCTATCTTTTCTTCTTCTCTGATTATTGATTAAAAAAAATATAAGTTTGTCAAAGAATTTACAATATTATGTATGCTGTTCCATTCATATTGTTGCATCATGCCTGCTAAGGGAAGGAGATACGATACCATTTTGTTCAGACTTTACATAGAATCGTCTAGTAGGGTGATAACACTGTCTCAAAGTATTAGACTAAACACTCTTCTTGCTGTGGGCGGACAAATATTGAGTTTATCATAATAAATATTTAAAAAATTTTTTTTTTCTTTACCTACTACAGGCATGTCTAGTGGTCCCTCCACCAGCGGTTCATCGTCCGGCCAATCATCATCCTCCTCGGCGAGCCACGCCAACAACAAATACCGACACGTCAGGGTGACGGGTTCCCACGACCCCCTGGAGTCGTACCTAACCCTGGCCTATGAAGTAGCGGTCATAGGACTAGGACAGCAGCGGGTTATGCCAATGGGTCTGTACGCACAGGACAAAGCTTGTAGAGCGGAAGAAGAACTCATCACAAGGCATAGTGAGATCTTAATGGATCATAATCTGGTCCAGGTCTTACAACAGCAGGCTAATACACTGATGGAAGGTAAGGAGTCATAGGGTAGAGATACCAGTAATGAGGGGGGGGGGGGTAAGTTAGGATCCATAGGGGTACAAATACCAGTTTATGAGGTGCTTATCATAAGGCATAGTTAGATCTTTATGGATCATGATCCGGTCCAGGTCTTGCAACAATAGGCTTATACACTGATTGGAGATGGGCAGTAAAATGGGCAAAGACACAGGTGATAGGGGTTAAATTAGGACCCATAGGGGTACAAATACCAATTAAAGAGGGTATGTATTTTCAAATTAGATTAACAATATTATTGGTAGAGCAATGTCAGTCTAAGTGGTATAGCAAAGGGTGATCACAATGAATTGGTAAAATCAATTTTTTTATTTTTTTATTTTTTTATTATTCTGGATATGGGAAGTCTATGAACTGGAACAATTTCTTTATATCATCTGTGCAGATCTTTAGGAGATCCTGAAACATTTATGATATGAAATGAATATTGTTTTCCTTTGATTCTCCCTCACAGCAGGTACTGCAAGTGGTCTAGGTAGCACAGTGAGACCAGAAAGTTTTCCTATGCATACCTTTGGTAGATATCTCTTCCAGACCCTGCTCCCGTACAATGAGGACCTTGCCTATAAGGTTGGACTACGTGCCATGAGGTAAGGACAGATTGAATTCATATGCAAAGGTCATTTGTATAGTATTACGAGAGGAAACTAGCAGTCGTAAAACTTCAGGATATTATTTGTTTCTTTTTATATTGGCTAGTTATATTTTGTGAGTGTCATTCTTTTGAATTTAAGAAACTTGAGAAAACTGGAAGAGCTTAATCTGTAAGATGGGACTGATCAAATTAGCCATTGAAAATGGGTATTCACTGCATTGACAGGTCTGATTTTAAATAAACTTGAACTCTGAAATATAAATTACAAACCCTCTATTGTGGAGATCGGAAAACCATTACTACTAGGTCAATGAGAATATTGCCTAGATTCTTACCAATGCCTTTTTGGGGACCACTAATGTCTCCCCTCCAAGCCAGTCTATCCAGCCTAACGGTTCTTAGATATTCAACGCTTTTGATGATATGAAACTAAGTTAATAGGTTGTGTTCATATACGATTTTATCCTGTCCAATTTCCCACTAGATTGCCTATCTTAGAAGAAGGATCGTCAGGAAGCGGAGGGTTAACTGCTAGCAGTATGAACGCAGTCCTCATGGGTCGTTATCCTCGCTGGTTTGTGCTAGGGCATATAGAGAGTCAACAGTGTGAGCTGGCAAGCTGCATGATCACTGCTGCCAAAGGTATGGTATCTTACACGATTCAGGTGTATTTCCTGAAGGAAAAAAATTAATTGGAAGACATAATTAGTTTTAAAAATTAATGAATTAAAGGACATAAATGATCTTTGCCGCCAAAGGTATGGTATCTCGCAGGATTCAGGTGTATTTCCTGAGGAAAAAAAATTAGTTGGAAAGCTTAATTGAAAAATGAATTACAGTAGATGAATATGGAATATTAATCAGAAAGTAGAAATATCATCGGCCTCATACCAGAAGGGCCTTAGCATTTTTAAAGCCCATTCATAATGTACACATACCAAAAACGTTAAGGCCCTTCTGGCATGAGGCCGACGATACGTTGATGTTAGTATATTTACGGTGCTGGCATTCAAAATATGGATATTTATGCCCTCTCAGTTATGTTTTTGTGAGAGAAGAAAATAGTCTTTTGGTGACTTAATTACTTAGTTCTTCTTTGAACAGACAAAGTCTTATAAGAGAAGAAGAATACTTATAATATACATTTACAAGGCCTGATTGGAAAATATCAGCACGTACAAGCTTTGATGTGCCTGTTATATGCCTGTTATGTTGGACGCCTCTCTTTTACTTGTATTATTGAAGTATATGTAACAAGTATGGGTTTTTCAAGCTTAAGCATTTGGGGGTTTAAAGCACGGTATACTGGAAAAGAAAGAAAAATATTACCATGCAAACTGATTCGTATGTAACGATTTACAATGTTTCCTGTAATAGCATTGTCATCACAATTTGTTTATACACATAAAAATCTACTTTGGAAGTTTATTTAAACCTTTTTTTTTTTTAAATTTTCAGATGATCCTCGCCGTCTAAGGAATGTATTGGAGGCAGCACAACGTCACATCCACAGTGCATCCCAGCTCTTCAAGCTTGCTCAAGATGCCTTCAAGGTGGCCACGCCTGTCGACGGCCCCACCCACTACACCCTCCTCAAGGCGACCTTTGACCTTGGTCTTCACATCATGCGTATGACGCTCGCCAACATGAATTGGAGACGACGTGACATGGTCCATTGGATGGTTCGTTGTGCGACGGAGATCGGTATGGGGGCGCTCATCACCGTCATGCAGTCATGGTACACGCTCTTCTCACCGACGGAAGCGACGACGATGGTCGCGACAACGGTCATGTCGCCCACGACGGCCGTTAGGTTGAATCTGAGCTTCCGCGAGCAAGAAGAACTGGCGAGGTGCGCTCGGAGCGTGGCTCTGCAATGTGCTGCGAAGGATCCACCCTCGTGTGCTCTATGTGCTTTGACTCTATGTGAGAAAGACACTGTGGCGTTAAAGCCGCCTATCAAATTGTTGTGGACGCTGCAGCCGGAGCAATGAACTCTCAGCAGCTCTTTACGATAGCACGGTATGGAGCACCGAGGCTACGCCACGTTGGCCTACGACCTTGCCGTCTTAGCCATGAGAATCTATCGTTGGGGTACAACCAGGATACACATCCAGCAATAAACGACGTGTACTGGGCTTGTGCACTCAGTCATTCATTGGGGAAGGAGCACTGACTAATATGACCCTTTAGTTGTGAAGAGTGTCCAGTGTGCCTCGGTCTTAGCTGATGTTCTTCATAGGTAAGTATCAAATCACACCATTGTCCCACTGCATAAAACTTACCATTTTATGTTAACTTTGCTATGAATGATAACTTTCATAAAATAATTTAATTTGATTGGCTGTTGAGCAATGTTGCCATGGCAGTAACCATTGATGTCAGTGTTATCATTCTTGGTAGGTTTAATGCAAAGGTGCCACTATCTCTATCTGACCCTCAAATGAATTGTTTTTAAATGGCTTTAAGTTGTGTCAATCTCACCCCACTCACCTCTAGAATAAGCTTTTACCATTTGAAAATGAAATCTCCTTGTCTTGGAAATTCTCCTTCCTAGTGTAAATTAACTTTTCAATCTCAAATTTCTCGTGATATTTAAAAGTTACAATTGATCCTTATGGCAACATTTAAACTAATTAACCATCTTGTCTTGATTTTCAGATGTACTCTAACAGCCCCTGGTGTTGGTTGCCCACCTGATGCCAAACGACGCTGCATCAAACTCTTGCCATACGACAAAGATCCAATGCGTCAACTCCTAGATGCGGCCATCGCTGCTTACATCAACACCGCCCATTCCCGCCTCACGCACATCTCCCCGCGACATTACGGCGACTTCATCGAATTCCTCGGGAAGGCGCGGGAGACGTTTTACCTTGCGCCTGACGGCCACATGCGTTTTACCAAACTCATAGACGATCTAAAGATTATGTACCGTGGTAAAAAGAAACTGATGCATCTTGTCCGAGAGAGATTTGGATGACGCTGGGCCTTTGAGGGCACCCACTCAAGCCCAAGTGAGGGCGCAAGAGGCCTGGAGGTTTTCGTGCCGGTTGTGGGTATTCTGTGGGTGTGAGTAAATACTGCAGGGGCAATATGCAAATCATTTTTGTTTTTTCGTTAAATACTTAGAAATGGAAGCGAATGTTACCGATTCTAGCCACACCGTCGTAGTATTGTGTATTATTATTATTCATTTGATTCATGTATCTGTTGCATGTGTTGTTTAACATGTTAGTTTGCCATGATATCTTGTACCAGAGTAACAAGCGTCGCAGTTTATAATTCCTCCATATTGAATCATGTTTTGATCATCAGTATTTGGATCGTCATCCATTGAAGTTTCTTGTTTGGGTCAATAGTGCATAGTAAAAATATGCTGTGTTCTTTTCCAAAGAAACACAACAACCTAACAGCTCACTAACGTTGCTATGTGTTCAATTCAAAGTTAACAGTATATACAGTAGCTTGAAGTGCATGTACTTTATAGTAAGCTGTTCATAAATATAATTATATTAAATTCATTCATCATTGTGTAATCAGACACCACTGATCGCACATAATATTGTATTTATAAACCCTGTATAATCTTAAGATTAGAATTTTGAAAATTGCCAATATTGTTGATAATTGATTAATGGTTCATCTCTATTAACATTGCCAAAGGTAGGACATTATTAGATATATAATTGTAATGTCAAACAAATATAGAGAGTTAATTGCCAAAATACCATTTGGCTGCATTTTAGCTCAGCAATTACTCATACTCTGATTAAGATAGATTAAGATAGATACTCAACAAAGCTATGCCAATGCAGGATATTTTAATGAATAAAATAAAATTAAGTAGCGTGCTAACTTTAAGATCCTTTGTGGTGATTTTCAGTCCTGATAAATACAAACAACTCTCAATCAAATAATGAATATCTACCAAACGTGACCCGCCATCTCAAAACCACTAATAATTTCTTTTTTTAATAGAAAAGACATAAAACCCAGATCTGATTTCTGGCAGATCATTGGTGATTTTGAGAAGGCGGGTCACAAATTATTTGAAGATGTTCCAGTCCAATATCATAAGGACTTATAAGGAGATATTGTAAGTTAAGAGCTACAAGAGCATTAATTCCATTGATGTGAGTTAATTATATTATATTGGATGGCTCAGAATGGGATACCAGAAATATTGCACTAGTTAGGGCCAATATTGCCCAAATTAAAGATGAGTGCAATATAGGCCCTAACAAGTGGAATATTCTGGTATCCCATGAAGTAAAGCCATTCAATATAATTATTATTATCCATGATGATTATTCAGAAGGCTGTGAAAAGCAATATTTACATCAGACCATACAATATGGCATAATATTGCACAGCTAAAATGCCCTATATCATAGATAGTGAAACATTTTAGCTGTGGGTAGACTTTCAGCTTGTAGGGACCTTGTATTGAATTTTTTAATTAATAGCGAGGTTGCAAGCTGTTGATATTTAGATGCCCGGAATTCCTGATATATTTATCCTTATAATTTTAGAAAAGATGATTTTGTTTGAAAAAAAAAAACTACCTCATTGACCTCATGTACATTAGGACTCTTATTATTCATTACTTAATGGTTATTATTGCCAATATATTTAAATATTAATGATTAAAGAGAATGCAGGGAATTATATGATATGTCATAATTAAAACTAGAAGAATGATTGAAAGAATATGATAGTTGAGTAAATATATTTCCTTTTCCTATCGTGCATGTATCAGTACCTTCTTGAATAGACCTCCCTGCACATTTAGATGAATAACCTATTATTATTATCAAGTACATTCTTACCTTTGAAATTGCATATTTTTATTGTTCTGTAAATTCAGATAATATGAAAACTTAAAGAATTATTTCCTGATTTACCCCTTCTAATCTCAGAAAAACCCTATAATTTCTGTCCGATTTCTTTACTGTTTTTTCTTCATGCTGCAGAAAAATAGGAAATTAAATGATAGCTGCGTTTATGAGATCATTTTAAAGCTAAACCATGAAAAGTTGTATAAAGTTGTTTTGAGTGGTCATATATTTATTTATTGTGATTGTTATCACGGAAGAAGACCTAGTCTTTGCTTGAGCTCAGTTGTTTGTGGTTTACTGTGGTCATAGATACACACCTCGCACGGAGTAGTTCTTTGTTTGCGCACATATGAAAGTGAAGATGTGACACTTTTTTTTTGTTCTCCATATAGTTTCTGAAATCGTAGGCATTACCTGAAATTGTGCGTATTGTATATGTTGTAAAGCCGCTTCTGTCGTTTTTTTTTCAATCGAGAAGTGTGATAGTTTATCAAAGTGCAACGTTATTGGTCTATATCTTAACAAATTTCCTTTTTTTCTTTATCTTGTAAGAGAAAATATGTTGTGTCTGCCTCAGTTGTAAAGAAAGACTAAGCTCTACTACCTGCAATTATGTGGATTGATTCAAATTCTAAATGGAAAAAAAATTATTTCATATTTAATCTGTCAATGTAGAAAGAAATTACCACTTTAAAATAAAGTGTTTTTATCGTTTTCTAAAATAAATTAACTCAATGTAAACTTAGTATAGCTAAATTACTTTATATTATTTCCCTTAAAACTCATTTTACATATTACAATTTAACATACATGTAGTAGCTCTGATTTAAAATAAAAAGATTTCACTTCAGTTATAGAATGATAGACAATCATGTTAACAGAAAATATAAGAGGTACATGTATTAGCAGGAGAAGAGCTCAGATCTAATTACTACCGGTAACTAGAGAAAGATAGATATGAATTACCAATTTGTGTCTATGTACTATGATTACAAAGTATGTTATGTGTTTATGTTTCACTGTAAAAATTCTAACTTTCCTTTCTTTATTTCTATTGCCGCCACAATTGGATTTGAAGTGGAAGTGCCAATATATTTTGACAAAGATTTTTTTTTTTTGTTTTTTGTTTTTTGAAAGGATATGAAGATAGAATAAACAGGTGCTATTTTATGTCAAACTTTGAGGGAATTAAGTGCAAGGAATGTTTTCTGTACAAAGACAAAAATAATACATTTATTGATGTTCAAATGGTTTCTTTTATTGTTTAGTGTGTAAATCGTGTACAGTTGAAATCGGCTGTATGATCATATACAATATTTTGTAGAGTCTAAATATGTTTTTTGTTTTCATTTTTTTCTTCACATGACCAAATTGTTTGCCGCAAGATATATATATGATTTGTGTGATTCTATTCATGTTTTTAGATGGATTATTTACAGAGTTATTGATCAGAAAGGGTAGAACCCATTCAGAAAGAAATGATGTGTGTTTAAAACAATGCAGGGATGTCCTTTAGGTTGCTAGTTAATCTTAAAAAGGAAGATAATTGCAAAGAAATGCAATGAAAATGTTTTTGTTTTTTTATATAATTTAAGTTCATTCAAGCGGTATTGAGTACTGTAGGTTTTGTGAGTGTTAAGTGATTGTTTAAATAGCAGGTTTTTCACAGAGGTGTTTTGTCATACAACTAAACATGAAAACTGACTAGTTTGCAGATACCAAATAAAATCCATTGTAGTTATATAGTCTGTGTCAAAAAAAATGGTACAGTCGGGGAAAAAATCATTTAGGTGTGAAATCTTTTCATATAATGTGTGTTTCTGGTACCAAATTAAAGCCAAAAGATTTTTCTTGCTGATGCGCTTTGTCTTGTATAATTTGCTTTCGTAAAACAAAAGTTATGCGAAGTTTTGTGCGACGAGGAACAAATCGAAATTACGCACTTCTATTGTTCTGGAGCGCTGAATTCACGGTCATTATGCGAAATCGTACACAAAGGCATGGGACGGCGTGCGAAAAATGGATTTTTCTTGATTGTAGAAAATTAGTCATATCTCAAAAAATACTACACCAAATGTGATGAAAAAAATTGCAGAGGAAAGAGTGATATTCCTGCTTTATGAAAATAACAAACAATACCACGTTGATATTAACCTTCACACTATAAAAAAATGTTTTCCAACTGTACCATTTTATTTGACACAGACTGTAGTGAGGTAACTGTCTTGGTCCCAAGCCACTCATTGTAATGGGAGTGTACTATATGAGCAATGGATAATGTGTTACTCTATTCGCTGTTATTTTTGCGTGATTGATTTTTTGCGCTGAGCGGCCTCAAATATTGTTCACAGGTTCTTGAATTCGCGCTGCATTTTCGTAAGCACGCAATCCAACAATCCCAATACAAATATGTGCATAAGAAAGCATGCTCATATATTTTCAGGTTTTTAAATTCACACCTGCCGATCTTCGCGCGGAATCCGGGAAAATTAATGTACCATGAATATGTCCACGATTACAGTATATCGTTGAGACAGATCATGCAGGAATATGGTACAATTTGAGGAACCTGTTTGTAATAAAGGAAATCATTTGAATGCCTGCAAAATAAATTAGTTTCATGAAAAGTGACAGGCTTTGATATGACCTGCTTTTAAATGACGACATAAATGATATTTATCAAAACAAAGGTTTCTTAAAGAGATAAATTTACTTAATACATTCTTAAAATCTGCAGGACGAGTTGGTGATTTTTTTTTATTTAATCTGCAAAATTTATTTTGGTCAAAAACTTTTAGCTCTTCATAGTGGCTATGAGAGTGTCAGCCAATATCTAATAACAAATATTTTAGAATTATTGGCAGAAAAAAAAAACACTCTCCTTATTATCTGCACAAACAAATATAACTTTGGTGTAGAAAGCTTGCAATTTCAGTTTTGACTTTTCTAGCTCATGTCTCTATCTCTGTACTCTCTAATATTGCATTCATTTGTTTGTAAAATATTACTGGAGATTACCAAATCCATTTCTGTATATTTTGTACACGTTAATTGCGACAGTTTACAAGATTTCCTTTCCTCCGTTTTGGCTTTTCAAGCTGTTTTGAAAAGATTCCAAATGGAGAGAAGAATGATGATGATTGTTGAAGCTAAATTAAGAAAAAATTTAGATGTGATTATAGATAAAGTCTGACCAATAGACTTGATCTCTTTGCACTGCTCACATTTCTAATTGTTGTTGCAAAGTGTTACTGTCATTTTGTAGTATTGTGGTGAAAAACATATGATCATGAAAAAAATTATTACGCTCAGGGCATGTCTCAATTTCCAATTGTAGATTATTTCTTGGAAGGATGGAGAAAAAAGAAAAACATTCTTTGTGAATTTAATGGTTTTCTTGTGATAATTTATTATGCGTCTGGTGTAGAGAACTGTATGTTTAGCTAGGGGATGATTTAGTGTCATTTGTCAGTTTATTCTATATTATAGTACCAGATGGAATTATAGTAGATAAAGAATAGATGTTATTAGTCAAAACTCACTCATAATGATGATGATGTTGATGATGATGATGATGATGATGATGATGATGATGAAAAGAAAATGATTAAAATGTCATAAAAAATAGAAAAAAGTGGATTAATGCAGTTGACAAATTTTCCAGTTTTATAATAAATTATTTGACCCAAGTATGAGGAAAGGACTGTATTGATCAGAAAAAACATAATCAACCTTGTCTTGTCTTATTATTTCAAGTTTTAAAGAGATGATTAGTATGGTAGAATTGCCCATATCCGCAAATGAGTGTAATTGTGCGATTCAGAGAGAAGAAAACGCTATTAATTTTCAGTCTTTAGTTGAAGAAAACATACAAATAATATGTAGTGACGCAAAAATGAGGTCTATTTTTTTTAGCAATACAATTGTAAGCATCAAAATATCGTCACTCATGTTAAAGGGAAACAGTAACTTTCAAAAACAAGAGCAATTAGATCAAGATGAATAAAATTATATTGCTCTAATAGTAAAAACAAACTACTGAAAATTTCAGATCAAATGAAAGTCATTTACTACCACAAAACAGTGTAACAGCCAAACGCGAGTGAATTTTCAACCCCTTTGCAGCAAACCCTCCAGCCCGCTAGGGTCGGGGGGAACACGACAGGAAGTGGGGTGTCTTGAAAAGCACATGGCAATTTGTTTTCCACCACGAGATGGTTTACTAAATTTGAGTATGAAATCATTGATATCTCGAAAGTAAAGCAAGCAATTAACTTGTAATTTTGAAGAGATACCAGACTGACCTATAAGTTTATAATTATGTTGACAAAATGAGCTAAATCAAGAAATTGTGATTTGAATATCATTCAATGTTACTGCATCCCTTTAAAGCTTATTTTTTTTGTAGTGTGCCTGTTTCTGTGGATATGCTTGACGTGAAGATGTTGATTGATGATGGAGTTGATGGAAGATACAAATGTATATGATGATATTAAGATGGAGTGACGTGGAATAATGAGGATGATGATTAACTTGAAGAGGGTAAAAAAATCATTGTAATAATGGGGAAAATTCAGACAAAATGAAACATTGAACATTCAGGACTAGGTAACTTGCAAACTAATTTGGTTTAAAAAAGGAAAGTCTTTTGGCCAACTAAAGGCTTAAAAATACATTTGAGGTAGGGTCTACTCATGATATAAAAAAAACATAAACACCAATAGTTCCAATTTTGCACACTTCTGTATTCATTATGACAAATTTGTTGAAGCAGGAAAAAAAAAAAAAAACTTCTACTATCTACAAATACAGTCCATTCCTCTTATAACAAGCAAGGGTATAATTTATGATAACGTGATAATTGGTGTGGTCATGATGACCTTGTAATGGAAGTGGACTGTAGGGCTGACAACGGTGGAAACTCGATATCAAGTTCTGATATAAACACAACACAAAAAGAAAGTTCCCCCTATTTCAGATATCAATAATTTTTTAACCAGGGGGAATTAAAAAAATCTAATTATATGTCCATGTAGGGAATTTAATCAACTACAATGGGAACGAATTTTAGGGGAAAAAAAATCATCAAGTCATGCTTTGGTGAGCAATGGTTGAATGGAAAAAATGTCATTTTTTGAAGTTCACAAGCCTAAAACTTTGATTCAATAATAACGGACCCATTTTCAGATTTTAAACATTTTACATGTCAGAATGTATGCAAAACGTGCTTCTCAATATACGGAAAAGAAATTTGCGTCAAATTTCACGGTTGAGTGAGCATGCTGCAAAAATTGCCCAAATTGATATTTTTACTTCTTTGCCATGGTATATTCGATCAAATATGGAATTCCTGTTGTGGAAGTGTATGTAACCAATATCCATTCATTCACGGTTGAATGAACCCCTTCAATCAACCAAAAAATAGGCCATTTTAGAATTACGAAGAGTCATTGTAGTACCGGTAATTTCATGTACAGGAAAGCATCTCAATAACATTATTTGGGTTTTATTTATATTCTTTGGGCACGTGTCTATGATTCTATGACATTTATTTACAAATTCATGCTTCAGTGAGCACGTGGAGATTGGAAGAGCCCTTTTCTCACGTATGGACTAAAATTCAAATTCTTACTTTGATTGAAATAATAATTATTTTTGGGGAGTACTTTTGATTTTTTATTTCATAAAAATCCTGATGTTTCACGCCTCAGTGGGCACAAGATACAAGAAAATCATGAAAATAAGAAGAAAGTTTGGGGCTTCGTCATGGTTCAGTGGCTATTTGGATATGTAATTTGAAAAAAGATCTTGTTAGTTCGAGACCAGTTGAAGCTATGTGCAAAGTTTCATAAAATAATTCACTGTCAAATGGACAAAAAATGAAAAAGTATGCCAAATTTCACTTTTGTTAAACTTTTGTTAAACCTCTGTACATAAAGTCAATAGAGGAGGAAATCAATACCTGACAAATGTGAAATTCCGCCAATTTCATTGATGATTATTGTTAATTCTACCTTGAGTTATGTCACGAAACTTGACACACAGCTTCTACTGATCTCCAATTAACATGATCTGATTCAAATTATGTATTTGAAAAGTCACTGAACCATGACGAAGCCCCAAACTTTCTTCTCATTTGTGTGATTTTCTTGTATCTTGTGCCCACTGAGGTGTGATCGAAGCATCAGGATTTTTGTGAAAATAAAATCAAATCTACTCCCCAAAAAGAATTGTTATGTTCAATAAAAGTAAGAATTTGAATTTTAGTCCGTACATGAGAAAAGGGCTTTTCCAGTCTCACGTGCTCATTGAAGCATGAATTTGTAAATAAATGCCAAAGGATCATTGACACATGTCCAAAGAATATAAATAAACCCCAAAAAAAGTTTTTGAGATGCTTTCTAGTGCATAAAATTACAATGACTCTTCGTAATTCTGAAATGGACTATTTTTTGGTTGATTGATGGGTTCATTCAACCGTGAATGAATTGATATTGGTTGCATACAATTCCAAAACAGGAATTCTCTCACATTAGATCGATTATACCATGGCAAAGAAGTAAAAATCGAAGTTTGGGCAATTTTTGCTTCAAGCTCACTCAACCGTGAAATTTTACGCAAATTTTGTTTCCGTAGATTGGGAAGCACGTTTTGCATACATTCTGACGTGTAAAATTGTTTAAAATCTGAAAATGGGTCCGTTATCATTGAATCAAAGTTGCCATTTTAGGCTTGTGAACTTCAAAAATGACATTTTTGCATTCAACCATTGCTCACTGAAGCATGACTAGATGATTTTTCCTAAAATTCACTCCCATTGTGGCTAATTAAATTCCCTACATGGACATATAATTAGATTTTTTAAATTCCTCCTGGTTAAAAAATTATTGATATCTGAAATAGGGGGAACTTTCTTTTTGTTTTGTGTTTATAAAAATACCTGATATATTGAGCCATTTTATTCAAAATAAAATTAATCCATTCTGTTTTGTCTAATAATATATAATAATGATAATGTTATTTGTATTCCGCCAAATCCACTTTGTAGAGTGCTCAAAGCACATCAAATTACTACCAGTATTACATTATTCCAATGTTTGACATCTGATATAAAAAGATACCTGAAATAACAAGCTCACTTATCCAATCCCAAAGACCTCATTAACCACTTGACTGCTGCATGATGATAATTGCACAGTATGGGTATGACCAGCTTGGTGCTGGTACCTCCAAACAGATGAAGCTCAGACAATGGCATGGACATGTAATATTACATGGTCCGCGCACAGTGTATAAACGCCAAGCATGTAATATTACGTGGTCCGCAGCCAAGTGGTTAAACAGTTTCCACTGTACAAATAATTATCAAACATTTGTATAAAGACACAAATGATAAAGACACAAATGATAAAACCAAAAAGAAAACTGTTTTGATTTTTATTACTTAAAGGCTTTTATTGGGTACAAAAACTATCTCATGCAGTCTCAAAATAATATACAATATACAAATCTGTGAGGAATGCCTGATATTACAGACTGTCCCTCACATACTATCTCAACATTACACAAACATGAACAGATTACAAATACAAACAATTGATAAAAAAGACATTCATTTACCGAGCAAGACCATGCCGTACGCATAATTCACTCTATCGGAAACGTTACAGGATTTTGGAAGACATTGCATGTTTTATGTAGATTTTTCAAATACTATATAAGCCATATAAATGTATTTTGTGTGGGCTTCATTTTCGTGAATTTCACAAGTTAGTCATTGCTAACAGTTCCACTTTGATATAATGCCCTTCATAGGAATGAAAACATTACCAAAATCACAAAATTTTGCCGTAACAAATTTCCTGAAAAACATGTCCCTGGTAGTCTAAAATCACGAAACATCTGCTAAGCTTCTGAGGGCCGTTTCTCAAATCAGTCATACAATGTAATTCAAAGTTGGAGGACATCCCATTGAAACATGTTTTAATTCAAGAACACATGTCCCTATGGTTTGTCCAAGAACTTTAACTAGACATATGAAGGTTTCAAGGAACAGGCTCCTGGATCTCAGCAAACAAGAAATCATGTATAACTTTAAATCATCAGGTACTGTATTCGCTGTTATTTCAGTGCAATTAATTTTTCAAGCTGAGCGGCCTCAAAACATGTTGACAGGTTCTTAAATTCGTCCTACATGTTCGTAAGCTCACAATTGAACCCATTCAATACATGCATAGGAAATCATACCTATATATTCGCGGGTTTTTTAATTTGCGCCTGCCGCTCTTTGCGTGAAATCCGTGAAAATTAATGTATTGCGAATATTTCCACTAATACAGTATTCTGTTTTCCTCTAGACAGATCACTCTAAATAGGATTATGAATCATAACTATTAATACAAAGTTTTAACAAAAGTACCCAGTTTTACAAGTTGCTATGCTTTTCATCATATCAGTTTCTATCCCCCCCCCCCATCTCCTTGTCTGTAAATAAGTAACAATAAATTGGAAAGTGTTTGTTACTATCTTACACAATAAACCATTCATCTGGAAGGCTTTCCAATCCTATGATATCTATATGTATTATGTTTCTTTCTTTATTGTTTACATCTAAATACACAATTACTTACTCTAATGTTCAGCTATATATTCTATATTAAACTCTGAGACTTATTTACATTTGCTAAACATAACGGTAGTTGATATGTACATGTACATTGCATAAAATAAAGAAAGACAATCATATTGTCTTTTGATACCAAGTGCTACTTCTATAATACTCTAAGAAACATCCACACCAAAGGTTCATAGATTTTCCCTTCATTGAAGTTTCCTATTTATATCAAAAGAAATTAATCAAATAAACCCAGTTAGGCAAGGTAGAAGCAACCCGTATTCTATCAAATCGATATCTTAACAGGGTAAATTAAAAACAAAGAGATAGCTGATATCAGTATTCAACTTTTTCCATAAGGCACATATTCTTACTTCAGTACAAATATAAATATCTAGAAAGGAAACCAAATTCTACAAGGCCCAACAGGGAATTTAGAAGAGGCACTATGGCCAGTGACACGGGCATCTAAGTTATTTAACAATGTAATTTTCCCAATCCAAATTTAAAACGTGAGATTCTGTTATTATAACTTGGTAATTAGCTTGGTCCCAAACATCTTGTTATAATGTGAGTGGAATGTATTTTGTAAGAAGCCCTGTAAAATCCAAAGAAAAGAGAATAAAATGGAAAATATGAAGCCATGGTAAATGTTAAATATCATAATGCTACTATTCTGCTGATGATGAAAATTTAAAAAATGTTAGATGGTACTTGTACAAGAAATGTTCTGGTTTTACCAAAAATTGTGTCGAGTAACACAAAAGTTTCATGATGTAAAAAACAAAAATTTCCACTAATAGTAATTAATTGGAATAATTGTTGGAATTCATAAAAATTTCGTGCAGCAAAATTATCCATTCACGATTCTCGAAAGTGTCATGTCGCAAAGATTGTTATCACAGTACGACGACAAACAAAAAGCTCTATGGAAAACTAAATCGCGTTTTGTTGTACTGATCCTATTCTGACGTACTGATCAACTTGTGTACCAATGTGATAAATTAAGCTTTTCTCTTAAATTGAAAAGAGTTTTTCTTGTATGATTTTAATTTTATTAAAACACATATTAAGCCTTTCTCTTCACAAAAAGAACTTTCTTTTTATACTGATTCTATTTTGTACATGTAGATGAAGTGTATCAAGTATGTACATGTAAGATGAAAGAAAAGAAAAACCTGTTTGCCCTTCGAATATGACGCATGTATCAACACCCACACATCAATTTGCTAATGAAGCCTTAACCCTATTCAGACTGGCATTTTCAAGAGGAGATTTTGACTGGGGGGGGGGGGGATCAATTTGACCCCCCCCCCCTGAGATCTCGGCCGCGGATGGTCCGATTGCCGTGAAACTTTGCACGAACGTCGCTGCACATGTAAAGGGTGTCGCTGATATGTTTTTTTGTTTTTTTTTAATTTCACATATTTAATTTATGCTAATCTATGCATACTCACGTATGCAAATTAGATGCTTTTTTATTGAAATCGTTAATATTTCATTAATAAATATAGTTATGAAGCCCAAATTTTTTCTAAAAGTTGCTGAGTAGCATAGACAACAGTATTGAAATGACAAACTCAGAAATTTCAAATTAATTCGTTTGTATTCTATTGTTTTATGAATTTCTTATGTATTCTTTTGTTTTTAATTTCTTATGTATTTCTTTGTTTTTGTAATTTTTTATGCTTGAGAAATGTATTTTGATCAATATAAAGACCAATTTCATTAATCAAAAGGCTCAGAAGACACAATTATCAGTGTTATAAAGCAATTTAGAAAAAAGCAGTATTTTGTACACAAACGCATGCAAAATGACGATTTTCGTTCAATTTGTCCTGATATGCGATTACATAATGTTGCGTAAGCAACAACGCGAGTGTCCGATTTTTTCGAACTTGGTGTCAAAAGTGCGGGACACTTGAAAGAAAAAAGTCATAAAGCACCGGGTGCGGATTCGCAGCGGTTGCGCGGCAGTCGCGGTTTTGTTTTCAGGGGGGGGTCAAATTGACCCCCCCCAGTCTGAATAGGGTTAAAAACAATATGAAAGACTTCATTTTGTGCTTTAAAATCTAAGTTCCGATATAATTCTCAGGAATTCTAATCCTAAATCGATATTAACTTGATGAAGAGATGTTGTTGATCTATTTTTTCCTCCAGTTAAAACTAGCTTTCAGTAATTTGGCCCGTGACTGATGTTTCCTTCAGTAAAAAAAAAAAAAAAAAAAAAAAAAAAAAACCTCTTCTACGAGTAGGGTTGTTTTTTTCTTTGTCTTTTTGTCATGAATAATCTTCTTACTACATTTACCACAATGAATTCTTGAAATGACTACATTTTACATTTAAAAGAAATCATATGTTTAGAAGATTCACTACCACTGCATGAAGGAGTAAAAGCTCTCAGGAAAGACAACTTTAATATTGTTTTAAACTTTGAAAGGCATTCATCTATTCAAAAACTCTCAGGTTTGTTCCAAGCGGCACATTAATCAACATAACTATCATAATCACTGTTTTATTAGTTATGTTAAGTCCTGGTGGTTAATACCTTACAAATTACATAATTTCATGAAATTTCATTTCTTATGTCCTCCATCATTTGATTGTCTTCTCGCAGTCCAAACCTCCTAATAATACTAACAATTATTATTTAAATGTAATCAAACAAGAATATCAAGAAATAAAATTCTTACTGAGTTGATTACATTAATATTCATGCTTTAAATGTCTTTGTAGACAAAGGGGGTTAATAAGGAAACAACTGATATAAAAAAGAGCACCTTCATAACATAAATTATAATAATTTGAGTTGTTAACAATAGATTCAATACATTTTTAGTGCACTGTATGAAATTAAATCCTGACTTTACATGTATCTAGAATACGTGTATGTTCACTGTTGATTAGTCCACACATTTCATACACTGATAGAAATTTCTAGACAACTTGATTTTTGTCCGCTACGGATGACCCTGTTAAGTCCATGTTTTATACATTATCTTAACCTAAACAAGCTAATGTAAAAATAATAATTAGCAAGTCTGAGTCCCTATGGAAGAGTCATCGAGATATTCACCTCTGATATAAATTATCCTTCTACAAGATATATTTACTTAGTGACATTAAACATAAAAATATGCTTTTCAGCTACACAGAATCACTATTTCAATTCATTTCTTATATTTGATATCATTTATTATATTCTAATACCATTTCCTGTATTCTAATACCATTTCCTGTATTCTAATACCATTTCTTGTATTCTAATATCATTTCTTGTATTCTTATATTATTTTTTGTATTCTAATATATAATTTCAGGTATTTTTATATGTTAAAAACAAATGATATGATTTTAAAGCATCGTAATGCTATTCATCAAATTGATCCATCATTAACAAAACTAGGGTAGATATCAATACCAGGCCAAAGTGTCCTAACATATAAAGAATGAATATTTGACATTACCAGAATAAACACATGAAACTGGTCACTATAAAAAAAACTCTAATACAGCCTCAATGAACAGGAATTATGAGAAATTAAAATAATTTGTTTTTAAATATTGTATAAGCCAATATTTTTGCAAATTTTGACTAGTTGGGGAAAGAAGCGAGTACGTGGCTAATTTTGAAATTTTGGTCATATTTTCCACTATAAATAGCTTTTGAAGTAAAAACACTTGTTATGATGGACTCGCAAAAATAACCACTTATATAGTATAAAATTTAGGACATGTAAACTCCAAAGCTCTTGAGCTTCGGGATTATTACCCAACTTTTGCCACTGCAACCATTGTCATAACAGATACCAACTTTCTACTCCTGGGTGGGGTGTGGTATCCATGTATGTTATTGTAGATCAATGTAGTGCTACAAAGTACGTCGGACAATCGTAATGTGACAGGGATTTAAACCTTAACCATGAACCTTGCTGTCCGTTGTCTAGTGACCACTTGACCATTATTATCTCTCGTTTAAAGATCATCGGATGGGTTTGAGTCTTGAGAGAGATCTCTTAACATTAAGCATAGGTTGTTTGATCTTAGGCTTAGCAGGGAAGAGTTCTGCTTCGCTAGCACTGGTTGGTAGACGACGGTGATAGATCTCAGGATATGCCTTCTGAAACTAAAAAAAAAAAACATGAACAATATAGAAATATATTCAATAGAAATTTGTTCAATATTGACAATGTATTAATTCATTAATTTCTTTTATTAGGTCCAAAATTGATATTACAATGGCTAATTGTTATGTTCGCATGTATAAGAAAAAAAAATACAAGAAGTACGACAATAATGTAATACAATTAATTTGTTAATGCTATTCATAAAGTTTTATTCAAATTGTATTCATACTACTCTATCTTTCTCCACTTGTTCAACTTCAACTGGTTTCAACTGGAACTAGACGTGATATGAACACAGAGAGGGTCCATAAGTGTAGAATATGACCTCTGAGCTCCAGAGGACCTAGAGTATTGCTGCTTAGGTGACAACAATTTGTGTCTCAAATGTTGGGAAAATCACTTGTTGATTTAACTCTCCAGATAATCAGTCAAATCCTAGCTCTGTTACCCCCAAAATGAAGCCACCACAAAATGTCAAAGGAAAGGGGATCCCATGGATTACAATGTTTTGGCCATTATGTTTTTTGCTCTCTTGAATGTTTACGATTTTTGAGATTTTTTGAAGAGTGATAAAATAATGTTTTGCAAAAAAGAACTGCTGATACCACTAATCCCAAATAAGGAAGCAAGTGGAGTAATGTTATATCGCCCTCACCAACAATATGAATATAACAGTTAATTAATTAGGCTACATGTATATCTTTGATAGTTTGTATTAATCACATACCAATTTAAGTTTCTTCTTCTTGTCTTTGGCTGTCATGAGTCTATCTGAGATGATATTATCTAATAGATCTTCTATAGCTTGCTGTGAGCTAACAGTCTTCTGTTTCTCGTACTCTTCAACGGATACCTGAGCGCAGAAACCAGACGGCTGGATGTTCTCTGCATCAGCCTCGTACTTGATCTGTGTAAATAAAATTGTAAGAAGTAATCAGGTATGATTTGACATCTATACTCAGCAAAGAGATTCATGAAGTGTGGACATAATTTCTAATACATGCCATTCCTGAGTAGCTTTGTGGAGGCTTGAAAAAATCTGAGATGTGTGGCGGTCAGATTTTGATGAAACTTTTTAATTGCTCCTCTCAAATTTGCTCTTTCCTTGATTCTCCCCATGGATTTGGGCCCCTTTGAAACAAATGGGTTAACTCTGATCATTTCTTTTACACAGAGCTACCTCGTCCCACCTCCTTTTTTTTCTGTTTCCCAATACAGATTACATTTCTAAGATGATTGACTTGAAAATTTACCTGGCTTCTCTTGAGGTATGTGAGTCTCTCCTCGATGTCTGCTCTTAGTTCTTGAGGAATGTTGAAGAGTGTGACATGATTGTCCAATAGGTAAGCAACGATCTTCATCGCCAGACACTCATCAAGATCCACTTCTTCTACACAACCAAGGATACATCGCGTGAACGTCTCCAGAAGCTATCAGAAAAGAATAATATTTTATATTATCTTATGAAATCATCTTAAAAACTAGCATAAGAAATAAAGAATTCAGGAGAAACACAGTAGCAATGATCTGCATCGCTAGCCACTCATCTAAATCAACCTCCTCTATACTATATAAATAGTGGACAATCTAGAATACAATATACTGGATTATATGTACAACATAAAATGATCTCATGTGCAAGATTGTTTCACCAAGGCCGCAGGTGAAATAGACTTGCACGAGGGTAATTTAGTATTTGGAGTTCATATAGTCCAGTAATATTACATGATGGATCGTTCACTATTTATTAATAGTAAATAGTGGTCGTATTTTAAGAGTTGTGATTGGTTGAAATGATGTCACGTGTCATTCACGTTTTTGTTATATTGAACGGTTTTTGTTATATTGAACGGTTTTTACCTGTGTTAAAATGAATGGTGAAATCGAGTGCCTTGTTGCGCAAGCGCGTAATAACAGTAAAATGGTGCGCACAACAATAGATACGCGGAGCGACAATATACGTCACAATAGCTTAATTAGCACCAAAAGTTTGGCAAACATTTGCAAAGATAAAACCAGATAAGGCAAGGTCAAAGATCTAGGGGTCTATTTACTATAATAAATAGTGCATGCATCTATTAATGCAACATTACTAACTATGTGAACTCCAAATACTAAATTATCCCTCGTGCACATCTGTTTCAACTCGGCCTACGGCCTCGGTGAAATAAATGTGCCCTTGGGATAATTTAGTATTTGTCGTGCACATAATCTAGTTTGTTGCATCGTAGAGCATGCACTATTTATATATAGTAAATAGACCCCTAGATCTGGGGATTTTCCTAATGTGACTTTATCTTTGCCAAATTTTTGGTACTCATAAATCTATTATGACGTAAATTGTTGCTCCGCGTATCCATTGTTATAAGTTGTTGCGCGCACCATTTTACCGTTTTTATACGCTAGCGCAATAAGGCAAACGACAAAATCAATACTCTTTCCATTCATTTAACGCGTGGTTAACCCTACAAAACCAAAAGTTATATTGTACATATACATGTATATATAATGTACAATATAACATTGAATGTAGGGCACGTGGCACTGATCTAGCCAATCACGAAGTGTATTTTTCTACCACTATTTACTATAACTCAATATAAACCCCTCACAAAAAGTTTCGCAAGTCGACTTTGAGTCATGATAACTTTTCAGGTACGCTTTAGTTATTCCTGATTTTCATACCATTGGAAAGATAATTTATTCCCCTTTTGATTGATATCCTATTTGTAATGATTGTATCATGCTTCAATACACAGAATATCAGAATATCGAGAAAAGTAAAAAGTCAAATGTTGTAAAATGCATTTTTATTAATCACATTGAAGTTCCGCAACTTCACTCCAGGTCCTAATAACTTTGGGGATATTTTCTAATTTTTATTGAATTTTATACCATTGTCAAGTTAATTTATTCCTCTCTTGATTGATACCTTTTTTGTCAGGGTGGTGTCATGCCTGTGTCCACAGAACCCCTCAATACCACTTGAATACATGACAAAGCGAAAGATAATTTTCAGTTTAAATTTCTGTAACACAACACTGAACCTTGATACATTTTAATGTGGGGATTTAATCATTGTCAATTTTTATAGCATTAAAAAGTTCATTTATTATTCTTTTTATTGATACCCTATTTGCAATATTAACATCATATTTGAATGCACATAACTCACGAATATAAAGCAAAGTAAAAAGTGAAAAGTTGCGAAATGCATTGTTATTGCTCGCAACAGACAATAATACTCACAATAGGCATTCAATTTGCAACATTTAACTTCTGAAGAGTCCTAACATTCAGGTGTTCTGTCCATGCAGGAACAGCACTATCGATACAATTAGGGTGTTATTGAAAAGAGGACTAAATTATCTTGACAATGGTCTAAAATTCAATAAAAATTAGAAAATAACTCGAAAGTTATCAGAGCCTAAAATCGAGTTGCGGAACTTCGCTTTGATAAATGCATTTTGCAACATTTGACTTTTTACTTTTCTCCATATTCTGATATACTGTGCATTGAAGCATGACATAATCATTACAAGTAGGATATTAATAAAAAGGGGAATAAATTATCTTTCCAATGGTATAAATATCTGGAATAACTAAAGCGTACCTGAAAAGTTATCATGGCCCAAAGTCTACTTGCGAAACTTTTTGTGAGGGGTTTACAATGAGTGGACGTCTCGAGAAGTTATTGGAGAAGAAAAATACTTGATGTTATTATTTACTTTTAAATCATAAACTTTCTTTGCCACTACACACAGAGAATATCAATCAAAATGATGTTACATTATATATTGTGTGGTGAAAAAGAAGGCATTCTTTGTTAAAGTCAGAGATTTTAGAGGTTGTAAAATTTCATTTGTGCCAAGTCAATGCAATGTTTTCACATTTTCTTATTATATCCAAAAATCAATAATATTTTTCTTAACTTGCAAATAATGATGTATTGCTTCGTATTCTCTGTTTCAGTCTTGATATGTATTCTCTGATCATGTTTTCTACTCCCTAAATCGATAATATTTTTGTTTAGTCGCGTGCTGTCTGTTTTGAAACTCTATTTCAAGCTTGATACCCCTGTATAAGAAGCTGTAGAGTAGATACATGTATGCAACGCTTGGTTTACTAGCAAAGATGACGCACATAAACAAAAGATTTTTTTTAATTTATTAAAAACAAATTCCCATACACCATTGTATGAATTCATCCAATCGATGCTATGACGTTATTCCTTTTCAATTTTTCCACTCTTTCTAATCTGGAATCGATGATCTTTTTAAAATCAGGTTAAGTATTTTTTCTTATGAATCTCTGTAGTCATTACTTTGTAATCCTTTTAATATTAAACATAGATTTCACGCACACGGCCATATACAGTGCGTCCCAAAAAGAACTATACACTTTTGAAATGGCTACCAAATAAAGACAATACGATTCTTGGGTAAAATGTTTATATGTATATAAAGCTCATATCCTCAACTATCATTATGACACCAAAAATTCCGAAAATAACGCATGCTTCAGTGAGTAATGCCCACTTTTGTAAAGGACATAAAAATTACCCTGCGCAGGAATTCATTATTCATATTGCACCTGGTTATGGAACGCCATGAAGGAGTCAAAATTAATGATGGAATAAATCAGCAAACAGAGTAAAAAATAAACCAAAATTTAGAAAAATGATCAATACTATGCAAAAATGTATTGTTTCACTGTTTTGTTTTCATATCATTGATTTTTGCTTGGACTTCAGTTTATTTTTGTCTTTGTTGGCCGATTGATTCAATCATTAATTTTGACTCATTCGTGGCGTTCCATAACCAGGTGCAAAATGAATAGTGAATTCCTGCGCAGGGTAATTTTTGTGTCCTTTACAAAAGTGGGCATTACTCACTGAAGCATGCCTTATTTTCGGAATTTTTTGTATCATTATGATAGTTGAGGATATGAGCTTTATATATTTATAAATCTTTTCCCCAATAATCATATATTTTTCTATCTGGTAGCTATTTAAAAAGTGTATAGTTCTTTTTGGGACGCACTGTATAAGGTCTTGTTGAGAATCAAAGATATCTAATTCGGCCATGGTCATCAATGGTTGTGCGTAAAATTTCACAGAAAATCTTTGAGGTTTACATTTTTCTTGCACGCAAGAGCAAAGAGGCGTTACTCTTGCTATAGGCCTACATAGCCATGTCAAAACACAAGGAATGGCAACTCCTATTTTGGATTATTATGATTCCTATTTTTTAGCATCCAAACTACTAATGGTTGGGACCTGATAACATTTCAGGCTTGATACCCTTGTATAAGAAGCTGTACGGTAGATATACAACGCTTGGTTCACTAGCAAAGATGACGCACACATAAACAAAATATTTATGAAGAATAAATTCAAATGCAATATTGTAAGATTTCATCCTATCGATTCTATGACGTTCTTCCGTTTGAATTTTCCCACTCTTTCTATTCCGGAATCAATATTTTTTTTTTTAAATCAGGTGAAGTATTTTTCCCTCTGAATCTCTATAGTCATTAGTACTCATCATTATCATTTATTAATATCACTTATAGTAAAATTCATACACATATATAAAAAAAAAATCACTATAAGGTCTTGTTGAGAATCACAGTACAACTAATTGGGCCATGGTCAATAAAACGGTTGTGCGTCAGATTTCACAGAAAATCTTGGAGGATCATATTTTTTCTAGCACGCACAAGAGCAAGGAGGTCATACTCTGCCATGTCAAAACACGAGGAATACCAGGAGTTGTGGGACATGGTGACGCATATGAAAAAACATGGATGACTGGTATTACACACAAATACAATGATTTCATTTCATACAAAACCCCAAAAGTTTTGTAAGATTCTAACAGTAAGTCCTACTACATGCATCCTCTATCTTTGATCGATAATATTCTTTTTTTTCCCCCTCCAGTTTCTGATATCTATAAGTCACCCCACTACTGTTTCTTTTCCTTTTTGTTTACTAATTTCACTTTGATTGGTCAATCATGTATCTAAGAAATACATGTATCATGTCTCTGTCAATTACCACAAGTTACCTCACAGGAGCATACAAGCTTACTTTTATATAGGTCCTATCATATTTTTCAAAAGTAAAATGACTATTCTATACTGACCACTTTGATCTACATGTATGTTATTTAACATATTTTTTTTAAATTTTTTTTTATTGTATCTGTGAATTTAAAATGTACCCTCAGAAACCTAAAAATAAATGAAAATGTAAATGTTCCCTTGTGAGAAGTTGAGGAGCATGTACATTTAAATGAGAGACCACATTATTGTTGAGGTCGTATCAATCATGACGCATTGCAGTATATATGCGCACGAATATATGAACATATTTCTCTTTCAGGATAATTGTTTTGCTAGGCTTCATGTTTTGATTGAACCTTCTGTTTTATTTAGATTTCTCTCATCATTATTAATATATTTTGTTTCTAGTTCAAGTATTCCCTCATTATGAAAGGCTATATGCAAATGTCTGGTGGATCATAGAAAAAATAAATTCTTTCTCTTGGAAAAGAAAAGATGCTAGGGTTGTATGATTTCATCAAACAAAACAACCTTCTTCCGTGTCAAAATTTTTTATGGATTCAAATTCTAAATCGATCATTCTTCTTTGATTGGTTGATTTGTTTTTCATAATTCTATTTGAGTCTTTAATTAACCAAGTTAAACAAGAGAGTAGATGTATAGAAAACATAATGCTTGGTTGACCTTCAAAGATTTGATAAAAGCCTTCATCTGAAAATAGAAAAAAAGTGATATTAGGTAAAAACAGTCTAATCTTGTAATAATAAGCATAAATAGATTTAGTTACAACGCCTTAAAAAAATGTTACCTTAGTGTAACTAGACCAACCCCTAAAGATTGTGCCTACAGACATTTTCTTTAAAACTTCATCCAATAGTGATTGCAGGTTCAGTGATTGCAGTGATTGCAAACGATATCGATATCGCAATGGGATAACCCGGAAGTTGTCTCGGATTGTTTTTTGGCGTCTTCTGCAGCTGTACAACCCATAAAGATTTGTCCTTTCTTTGCTATTCTCAGCATGGATCATTGGATGCAATAACCCTTGTTTAAGCTACATATGAATGTGTATGCAAGATGGAGACTTCAAACGAGCATTGAGGAAGAACAGAGGGCTATTGGCAGAGATTGCAACAGACCCACTTTTCCAATGCCCGACTTGTGGATGTCTGTGCCAGTCCAAGATTTTACTTTTCAGCCACCAGTGTACACACAAGACTCCTTACTCCCTTCTATAAACAGCTGGACATCCTCAAAAATGAGGAGTCAACCATCATGCATGACAGGGGAAAACAAATAGAATTTAAAAAATCCTGCCCAACCTTCCCTATTCTTCTGTGACCCTTTTTTTTTTTTTGAGGGGGGGGGGGGTGGGAGGGGGCTCTCTTACCAGCTGTCTTGTAGACATTTTGGTGCATAGACAGAGCTGCTGATTGTGCTCCATTTTGCTCATGAGTCGAAGTAAGAGGTGAAGCGCCCTCCGCTGGGCCGCAGGAAGCAGTAGAAGACAAAGCCTGAGGGCCTCTTGACAGTAGGACTTGTCTTCGCTTAGGTACAGACCTATGGGAAAGAAAAAGTAATGCATATAGTAAGCAAAGTAAACAGGTTAGTCATTCAACCCAGTTTATAATTGGTGGAACATTGCAACAGTGAGTTGTATTTCCAGTTTTGTAATTAAAATCTTCATATGGTAAGTATCTCCCTGCTTACAGTAACCAAAGCCATGTGTGAAGTGCCATAATTTGGTTTTGTTCAATTTAATGAACATAATCAATTTTAATTTGATACCAATCTAAACTGCAATATAGTGAAAAATATCTTTTTATAAGAGTGCCACATTTTTTTTCTAAGTGCAAGGAAGGAGCAGATAAAGAGATTACGAATTTGGAAGAAAAAAAAAAAGAATGAAATCTTAGGTGAATCAGATTAGTCTACTAATAAAAGGGCATAAGGCTGTAGCAAAAGATATACACAAGTCTAGTACCATGAATATTCATCAAAACCATATTTTATATCCATGTAATTCTTTGTTTTGGTGACTGTATATATATCTATTTTTTTTTCCTGATAATATGCCTCAAGTAGCTAAATATATGCAAGAAATTATTTAAATGAGCAAAATTTCTAATCTGTATCGAGCAGCTACATGTAAATATATGCGACAAATGAAAGAGGAAACAAATTATATTCTTCCATAAACATTGCTGATCAGTATAGAGCAGCTTTAAAAAATGAATCAGCAAACTAAAACTTTTTTTTTTTTAATATAGAAACAATTAGGCTACACAAAAGCAAACAAAAAAAGCTTATGAATTGCATGTGAATAAAGTTTTAGATCAAATTAGAAGATTTTCATTAAAAAATTTGATTGACCATGGAATAAACTGAACTATGTAATGGAATGACTAGCATGAATTTTTTTAATGAATTTGTACTAATGAAAGTGTGCCTTGTTGTTTTAATTCTCGCCCATCTTTTTTTTTTTAATCTATAAAATAGAAGATTTTATTTTATTTTTTAAAATCAGAACTCCTTTTTGTCCCCTCTTACATTGTACCCCCCTCCACCCCCTCTGGAAAATCTAAGACAACATCCCTGGTTCAAAGTTCTTGTGCCTTGTACAGTGCAATATATTGTTTGTGGTTTATATTTGACTGGCTGGTGCACATTAGATTATTTAATCAGGGTTGCCAGCATTTCAAGAAAACAAAATTCCCTGATTTTTCCCTGATTTTTCTCTGATGAAATAAAAAAATTCCCTGATAATTATTCAAACCCATTTCTAGTTTCGCGTGTGTTCTTTGTTGTCACCGTGAACTATGTGTAGTATATTAAAACACAAGTCTGACTGACTACCAAATTTTTTATTTTTGGGCCAAACAAAATTCCCTGACTATTTCCTGATTTTGAAGCATTACCGGTATTTTCAAATTCCCTGACTTTTCCCTGACTGGAAAAAAATGATTTTCGCTGATTTCCCTGATGGGCTGGGAACCCTGTCTAATGTGATGAGGGAATACAAAGAGTAAGAAATCATGGCAATCCAATAATATATATATGTTGTAATTTTAATACATTGACATAATAAATACACCAGATATACATTTGTATTTGCATCAATACTTTAAAAAAGTTATTCAAAAACAGAAACAAAGTATAAGTTAGTTATGAGGGTTGGGAAACCACTTGTTAGGTATTACAATGAACATTGTTAGGAACATGCATGAAATTAGGATGGTGGATGATAATGAGTTTATAGTGGAACATGTGTATCTCAAACAGCAAGGTTATTAATCCGCACAGTGCAGAGAAGAACACCATTATTTCCCTTGTCGTAAAAAAAGTTCCATTGCAAAATTCTGGTCTTGTAATGCAGCTAAAATCCCCCTTTTTTAATGAAAAAACAACATATACTCACCTCCAGACTGGCTAGGAATACATGAAGATAATTCCCGTATATTTCATGTACATGTACATGTTTATATGTGTGATATAAATATATGTGTACTTAAAATGTTAAGAACGGATATATATGTGAATTGTGATATGGAATGTTTCATACTCTTTCCATGGGGTCTGTGCAGAATCCAAACTCTGCAAATGTATTTCACTGGTTACTTTTTAAATTGAAACCAGTTGAGAATATAAAAAAAAAAATCATGGTCACTCAATACATATATGTGTATAACGTTTGAATATTACAGCTATTAAAATGTGCAACTTCAACAGCAATCAAATGGTTATAAAAAGAAAGTGCGATGACCCAACCTATCCCGTGTGCTTAATTTTTTTTGATTGACTGCACACAAGGAGAGAAAGAGCTAGACTTACTTGAGATGCTTGTGGTGCTCCCATGTCTCTGGAGCCTATTATGGGGCATCGGATCTAGGTTCTCATACGGGGTCGAAGTTTTAAGGTCGGGTGTACTTCTTCGATAGTGCATTGACCCCGCGATGGCAGATGGCATGCCAGTGGGGGTCACTGAACTTTGGGTTGGTGGTGTCGTTTGACGGGTGGAGATCTCGGAGTAGGATAGAGTTGCTCTGAGTGGAGGAGGGTAGGAAGGACTGATGCGGATCGGATGATGCTGGTTGTCAGGGGTAACAGTCTGAGTGCTCGTCTCTGTGGTCTGATGGCGCATGATTGGTTCCATCGGGGATGAGGTGAGGACGGGGTACGAAGGAGGCGGAGCTAGACCAGGGGAGATGATTGGCTGGCTACTGGTCACATGATCTTTCCTGATGCCCTGGGTTGCACGATACACTCCATCGTTGAGCCCAGCCTGTGAAGGAGACTTCTTCTTGACTAGCTTATTGAAGAGTTCCGTAGCGGAACCAAACCTCTTGGAGTTGAACAACCCTCCGGATTTTGGCCGAGTAGCCCTCTGACTCTTCCCAGTGTCTTGGATGTTTGTCATGGAGCTGCACTTGCGGGGCACGAGATTGGGCGAGATGGATTGTGTCTTCTCATAGTGAGATTGGTCACTGACGGAGCTGATCTCTGCAGCTAGGTGCCTAACAGGTGGTGCAGGAGCCATGTTGGCAAATCCATAGTCATCTTCCTTATTGCAGACTCTCTGAGGATTAGACCTAGCAGCTCTACCATGGTGGATATTTTTATCACTACGCAGCATATTGTTTTGACTTGATAGAGCATCTACGCTACCGAACTGTTGATTCAAACCCGACCTCGGCCTCTTGCTTTGCTTTGGCGGCAAGTGTGGTGTCTCTGAACGCAGGACACAATCCGCTTGACCTAAGCTGGTACTGCGTCGGACATTCGGACGTTTCCTCGTAGCGTGAGGATTCTTCCTCTCCATATTTGGAGTGTTGGTGGACGAATGCTGCCCTCCCATGGTCATGTTCAGCATGAGCGTCTCCATTGATTGAAACGTAGTGAGCCCTCCTTGGACTCCGGTATAGACAGTCACAACCTCTTGCCCTGGAATTATTCCCCGATCCCTGCATTCCATACTGACTGTAGGGTTATAGATGATGAAGGGAATACGTACACCATGATAGGGGATGAGGGAAGAGAAAGAAGAGAGAAGGGGGAAATGAATTAGTTTCTTCTTTTTGTGGGATATGAATGAAGAAATCGTCGGTTGAGAGACAGAAGGGTGTGAACTCTAAACAGTGCTTATCAAAAGAAAAGGTAATAAGGGCCATATTGCAATTTTTTTTTTTTTGCACAGGTGAAGACTTCTCCTTCAATTGTTATATGTCACAACTAAATTGCAAATAGCTGAGCTTGGAATACATCCCCTCTAAAAATGGATTAATTCAGGTTTTTTAAACGCAGTGTAACACCCATCTGCCTCTTAACAAACTGATCAAGGAGTACGAGTATATACTGGGTATATGAAAGGCATGCAAGCATAGAAAATAAGCAACAAAATCTTAATCTTAGAACAAAAGAATTTTCAATTAACATGGCTTGAAACCAATGTACTTAAACTCCTGGAAGTAATATTTCATCATGCACCCAACATGAACATTGTATAAAAGTGCAAAGTGCAGCTCATTGAACATAGTATTTATACATGTATATAAATATTCATCTTTTTAGGTATTATTTTCTCATTGGTAATACTGAGTAATGTACTTAAGTTTCTCAACAAGAAGTATTATAAAGGTGGGTAACAGTTTTGGAAGGTCTGGAAAAAATATATTGTTTACTCCTTTGATTTGATGACAAATAACCACCTTTTACAATGCACTTAAAATCAGTATACTGGATCCTGATCTTGTTATTACAAGTTAGAAATATGTATGTTAAAGCCATAAATTACATTGTGTATTAAAGCAATATATGTGTAGTTCGCGTTAAATAAGCATTATTTTGATATATAAATATCATAATTTTGATAAATATCATTATTTTGATAAATATTCCTCTACAACAATCTACCTTTGGCGCTGCTTTTTCTCTCCCAGAAAAAAGAGCCTACGACTACAAGCAAAAAAGCAATAAGCATTAATGATTGGGTAGGTTTCAGGCTGGAACAGAATAGGGGTTTGGGAGTGGCAGGGGGAAGGGGGGGGGGGCTGGGAGGGCTAAGATACACACAAGACTTGCATGCAAGACATCCAACATCACAACACCTGACAAGTTTCATTACATAAATTCTGAATTCATAGAGTATGGAATATTTATAAACAATCCATTGCTTTGCATTAATTCTGCATTTTTGCAAATATGCAGAATTAATTCCAGAAAATTAGAACTACTTTTTGAGCTATGATGCAACACTTTGATCTGATAAACACCTACCCAACGTATGCCCAGGGCAAAAGGGAAGAAGTATTCAATATCTTAAAGAAATACCTCAAGAACTTAAACACATTTATAGAAAGATAAGAAATATGGTACTTTTAAGAATTTGGTGTTTGAAGATGCAGAATACGGATTATACTAAATTGTAAACACCTGTAATAGGTTGCTTTTTTTTAAAAACTATTTTTTAAATTTACATCTAGGTCTACTGGTCAGAGCGAGTGTGGTATTTGCAGCTAACATCTACAAAGCTGTTCAAAGTACAAGTATAATCATGTGCAGTCTCTCCAAAGTTCTACCTCAAAAACCGAAGTAAGATCCGCAAGCTTGTTACATTGTCTCTCTCTACAGGAAGTCTATGAAAATATTTTCATTTTCCTTTGTTTCAAGTAGGAGCCTAAATTGGAAAGTATTGCCTTGCAACCAGCCCATTTTGTTGGTTTTGCAAGACCCATATATAACAGAGAGTAATCTGAATGCATTGCCCCACATATAGAAAACTACGTTTGCTGGGCAAGGACTGATACCTACCGAAAGCCTCTACCACCAGGTCATATCTGCTGTATGTGATGAGAGGTTCAGAGAGACTCTGAAAGTAATTACTTATCGTCTTGAAGACATCTCGCTCAAAACCAGGATAACTTGGTAGCTCAGAATCTACTTTATTTGGCCCTGATAAAGGATTTAAAAAGAAAACAACACTCTCTCGTACTGTGTTATAAAATGATACACAAAGATTTGGTAATAATAGTTTTGAAAGGGCCACACACTATGTTTTCACAAAGGGTCCATATCATACTTTTAAGAATTTCTGTGCATATTTAATAGCTTCCCATATCTTTTCTAAACATTTACATTTTTTGTATATTTCATAATATAGAATCCATTAAGGTAGGTTACCATTAATTCACTGAAAATATGAACATGTATGAAGAGCTCAGTTTCAAAGGTAGTACATCCACTTTGGGTGAAAATTTTAAAGTAAATGCTATACCAGTAACCACCATTTGCAGGTAGGTCTTTGGAGAACATGTTATGCAAAACATAAACAAACAAACAAATTTTGAAAGGAACCTTTAGAAAATCCACTTTGTAATACTAACTAGTAACTTTTCCCATAGACTCCTGCATAACATAATGATAAACAAATTATGCACTTTCTCTGAAGTAATAAAGAGAATATCATCTTTGGAACGAAGCTCTTATAATGTCAGGTCTATTTATTGAAACAAACTCTTTATAAAGGACAATTAGCCAGGATGATTTGGTAAACAAGCTTTTTTTTCTCTGGAGTAACAAAGATAGATATAATACCTTTTGGAACCAAGCTCTAGTAGGGTATACATGTATTTATTTCAAAATTTTTTAAAGGACTAGGAAGCTTGCAATCAATGGTCAATAGATCCCATTGTAAATACTTACAATTAGCCAGGCACCTCATAGCAGACAGCACCCAATAGGGAAGATCATTCTCTTTATTGAGCAGTTGGACTACTCCATTCTTATTGATGTGGGTGCAATTATGGATAATGTCTGAGGGAACAATGACTGAGTCATCTAGTAAACCGTCTAACGTTGATAACCAGAGCAATCTTTGAAGTCTAGGGGTAGAGATAGAAAGAAAAGATTGGATTAGTTGTTGAACTAATATTGTAGTATAAACATGATACCTGTATGAAAACTGTCTCTTTGCTTCCTATAGGTTAGCACGGTAATCTAGGTACTTTTGTTCAAAGGGCATTGACAATAATGCCCCCCCCCCCCCTGCAGCTGAAGAAAACAAATTTGCATGCGGAGCTCTTCTCATGATATAAAACTATTGGTTCACTTGACCAAATATTAAATCGACACCACGCCGAGGTTCCCGGTTGGCCTGCTTTCACCCGTTAGACAGATCCTGCTCTTACATGTACCTGTTCAAAACAAGAAGGGTCCTGAAGTGTATTACATGTAACTCAGTTTTCACAGTTAACATTTTCTAAGCTACATCACATATCCCAAAGAATAGCTGTCGGGGATCAGGAGTTGGTCGAGTGGTAATGCTCATTAACAACTGTCATCATCAGCATACAAACTGTCTCGGATTTATAGACCCAGGTTCGGATCCCAGTAAATGTTTAAAGTTGGTCCCAAACATAAATAGTCATATATATCTGATTGACAAAGGTCTGTCAAAACTCCAACCAGTCTCCGTTGAAATTTAGACTTTTCAAATAAATGGAGAGCACTTGAATACTGCTCAAACATAATACCCACCTATTTAAAGTTGCACTTTTCCAAACCCCTTCAACCTGCTCCGATGTCAAGGGTCTCGCAATCAATTGACACCTTGGAAGTTCTTTGACTTTGTTCACTGGATCATGATGTATCTGTACGTTAGTGTTTCTCAAGGCCAGTGGCCTGGTTGGATGTCCATCAGTCCATCCCTGACCATTACTATCAGGTCTTTGATCAATGTTTGGATCTCTCATGGTGAGATGTCTGGGTACTTGGTTGGAGGCGCTGGCCCCGCCGGTCCTGGGGGCCGTCTTCCTGGGTTTGGGACTGGGGCTCAGACTCTGGATGCTGCTGCGGCTTGTCAGAGCTGAACGAAGCTTCTTCATGGGGGATACTGGCAAGAATCTGACATGAGAAAAATAAATGATGTTGGTTCAGATATATTTGTATAGAAGAGGAAATAACAATGAAGACAATCAAAAGCTTTCTCAATGTAAACAGAATTTGGTTAACATTTCTCTGTACTTTTAATAGTGATGAATCAAATATTAAAAAAAAAAAAAAAAAAAAAAAAAAAAAAAAAAAAAAAAAAAAAAAAAAAAAAAAAAAAAAAAAAAAAAGAAGCATACTTTACAGCAACCACCAGTAAATTTTGTCCCAAAAATACAGTCCATTGGAATATCAACAAAAAAAAAGAAGAAAAAAAAAAGAAGCAGATTCCCTGATAAACAGACAATGAGATACATTTATGTGCGCAATTGTTTTTTTCCCCTACCATCATACACTTTTTGACTGAAATGGCAAAAGCGCACTTCCAGTACCAGTAAATACTTGTACACCTGTATTCCTTCTGACCTGGACAATGAAGTAAATAACCCGGTACATAATAAAATACCTAACAAGTCCTATAATATTTGGTTACCATTACCAGCATAGACATAAAAATTACTGGTATCATATTACTTTTATTACATGTATGTTTGTATGATGATTTTCAAATGCCAACTGTTATCTATTCAAATAAAGCTTAAATGATCATATCCTCTTTCAAAGTTAGTAAGTTTGTATATTTATCAGAAAAAGATAAATGATCATCAATACAAAATTATATTTCGTCAAAACCTCTGGGTAAGAATCTAGTCTGATACAAAAGAGTAATCCTAATAACTATCACTCTATATTATCCTCAGCTTAGCTTATGATGGGCTGAGAAAATCCTACAGTTGGGAATGGTTGAGAAAGAAAGTGAAAGTTTTGTGTACAACTATTGTGTCACAATACTTTAGTGGCACAATGGCCAGGATACGCTTGAGCGCACCCCAATGTAACCACTAGTCAAGTAGCTTCAATAAGCCCTGCAGGTATTTGGGGACTTAAAAGCAGCTTAAACTGGGGGCTGATAAAATGCATAGAGCTGAGATGCAACCAGAGAAAAGAATTATCATGATGAAGTAAGAAAATATAGCCTCTACAAGTTTACAACTAATACCTTGACAGAAACAACATTTAAAAATTTGGGCTTTTCAGCATATCGGCTAAAGTTACAATGTAAACTGTATAAATTTCAACGTGTAGAGGGCAACTGGTATGGGAAGTAGAATCTAAATAAAACAGAGATGGTTTAAAATTCTATTTTCACTACAATACACCAAGGTTTTATGCCACAAATATCAAACAAGAATTTGCAATGTAATTTTGATAAATTTTTACATCTTCCTTCACAGAAACAACAAATATCCCTGCTTTCCAAAGACTTAATTGGCGTCATGATTCAACTTCTGAAATATCTGAAAAATTTACAAAAATCTTCTAAAGCTTCTTATTTGACCCAAAATAACAAAACTACATCAAATTTGACTTACTTGTACAGGTGACCATTGTCTTCAAACGACGATTTCTCTGTCCCATCTCCTTTGGATGCTCTCACTTCTTCGATAATCTTACTATTCACAAACTTATCAAGTAGGAGGATGGCCTGTGTACGCGTGACCCACGGACCAAAGTTCTCATTGTTACACAGGTAATCATGAAGCCAATCAGCAGCTTCCGTTGAAGTGAAGCAGTTGTCATAGTAACGCATCCTCCATCGATGTCTCTTGAGCGGGATGCCAGCTCGGAAGTCGGTGATGATGGAGTTCCACTGTGTGATGGAGAAGAATGAAGGGAATAGCATACATGTAGTAACAACCAGGGAGATTGTGTACAAACTGTAACTTTTGTAACTTTCAAGTTAAAAGGCCTACATGTACATTACCTCACTGGCCATAATATCCATGAGACGACTTTGAGATAAATCTGCAACTCCAAGGTATAAGAAAAATGTCACACATGTTTGATTTTTTTAATAGGATTTTCTGGTTTTGATCAAGTCAGGAGTAACCGCGCCATCGATAACATGTCACTGAGACTTGTCTAAAAAAAACAATCAAGCAAAAATTTGTTTTATTTTCCGAGTCGAGTCATGGGAAAATCAAACAAAAGCCATGAAGAACACCAAGAATATGTTATATAATTTTAAAAACATAGATCTAGACCTATTTCCTGTCATGGCAATATCTGGGCGAATATCTAACTTTCTGGATAATTCTTGTTGTTGACTGTTGTTGTTTCTCGACGATGCAAGTGCACATTGTCATTGTGTCCGTGATTACTGGAACAAACATTGCCATTGGAGAATGTGTGAAATTGGATTGCTAACATCAAATTAGTGGGTGGCAGTTCTGAAATAAATCACTAATTTTGACACAAGAATCATCCTCAAACACCAAAAAGACAGGCACATGGATCAGTTGAGTAAAGAATATAGATCTAACTTGTTAGAATAGATAGATCTAACAAGTTAGATCTAACTGTTACTGATAACTCAACTGCTCGAGGGTGTTTTTTTCGAAAGAAATTTTTCATTTATAACGTTAGAAGTAAAGTACTTAAAAGTCTGAAAGTCAAACATGACTGGAGGTCTATTGTATTCTGTAGATCGATCAATGACGATGACACTAAAAAAAATCATCCGATTGTTTTATGAAAATTTATCTGATCGACACCGATTGCTTGCAAAATACTTGAAATTATCATTTTGTCCAGACACTAAACCTCCGAGCATTGTTAGATTATCGACTCTAACTTTATCTAGCTTAATAAGTAAAATCTTGGCGACGACCAAATAGAAAATTAGAATCAATTGACTATTTCAGATGGTTTTGCTGATCGTGCATTCATTAATTCAATCAAACAGAAACACAACAAGTCACCTGCTTCACCATGTTCACTCATTTCATTTTCAACCTCGATGTTACTTACCAATTTCGTAGCCCTGAAAGGACCTATCGTACTCTTTGGTTTCTCCATAGTCTATAGCATCTCTTCAAATATCATATTCCACAAATATCACCTCATTTTTTATCATTTTTGCCAACTTTAAAATCGTCTTGCGTAACGTTTCCGGCTTTGAGTTGATGCGACGCGGTAGCCCGGTAAGTAAGGGCGGAAGGCAGCGTAGCCAACGCGTAACGGGGTACACACGGCATGCGGTGCAGTCAGGCTCGGTTAATTGATTGACTGCATGCGCTGTGCTGTGCAGTGCAATGGAAATCCTATGGCCCATTCAAAGTCTGCACCGCTCTTATTTACCACACACTGATTGGCTGTAAACTCGACTCCGAGCATAGACTTTGTTAACAGCCGTTTGGGTCGTTCGTTCGTTTTATTCATTGACATTGGATTCGTGAATATTCAATAGGGTCTAGTAGGCCTAAAAGCAACTGCAAATAGAAACATATATTTCTCAGTGAAATATATACATGTATATACATATATATCTTCCAATATCCAACAATTTTATATGCAAACTCATTCCCATGTAGTTTATTATATATTTCGGCTGTATAGAGCCTATGTATTTTGACAGAATTGTCAATTAAACATGTTCTATTTATAACTGTAGTGTTAGATATTTTAACTAATGAAACTACTTTCCTCAAATTTATAAGCAGAGTATTTTTCCTAAATATGTAATTCTCTTGAGATCGACCTTCAAATATTTTTATTGTCATAAAAAAACCAAGTAATAGCTCGATCTCACAGACATTAAAGGTAGTGTCATCCAATTGCAGGCAAAAATATTACATGTCTAGTTTTTGAGAGGATATAGAAGTATATCAATGACTGTATCTTCCCACAACATGATTAAGCTCAAATGTGTATGTTGTCATATATTGAGATATCAAATTACCATTCCTATTTTTTCTACCTCGAAAAATTTTAATACTCGTACGTTGCGAACTGATGACCGTTTAGAAGAGAGTAATGCAAGCTGATGCGCCATGTGTATATTGCGTGGTGTGGTTCCGTGTGCACGCGCTGTAATATCAACGATGTTTGATGGAGAGCTGGTCTTAGATTGGTAAGTTCAGATTTTCGATTCCATATTACCTGATTAGGCAACCTATGACAAGTTAAGATTTGAATAGACAGTATAGGTTTGATATATTTAAAGTTATGCAAGTTGCATTAGTTTTCGCAATTTGTTGAAAAGGATGAATACTCTTTACCAAAAGTTGGGGCAGGACTATTATACTCTGTGTCTATTACCTAAAAAGAATGAGAAAAAAGGCTATATAATAGCCCTATTGATGTGTGTAAAAATTAGGAATAAATAAAATGATCAATTTTCAAATTAATGACTGCCAAATTTTTTTAAATGTTGTAAGTTTTTTTGTAGAGGCGAGGTTTGTAGGCCTCTGTTTAAATGGGAATCTCAGACACACTTTCATATGACACTAAATAGTTTGAAAATATTCATGCTTGGGTGAGCACTGCTTACATTGTAAATGGTAGAGAATTCCTACTATCCATTCACATCCATAAGCACTCTCTTCATTTACAACCAAAAATCAAACATTAGAACCATTACGATAACTTGGCAAACAATGTAGTTTCAAATGTGATTAAAAGAAGACAATACATATATCACTCAAGAACAAACCATTTTATATAAATCACTCCATTCCACTGACATGCAACAAACCCATAATCAATGATGATATATTCATGTATCTCATTAGATAATGATAACTTTACTTCACCCAGAGTGAATAGCCATAATCTGTATAAACCTGACAAAATTTCAATATCCTTTACAAAAGTGAGGCAGTTTGCCTCACACAAGGCTACTATTTTTTTTTTTTTGGCAGCCATTGTAATTTTTTTTTTTTTTGGAGGGGTGGGAGGCGACAAGGTTATATTTCGGTCCTGTGCGCCCCCCTTATTTCAACAAAAAGAAAAATTGGGGTCCAGCAAATCTCTAAAAAATTAGCCATGCTTGTTTCCCCCACCCCAATAAAATCAATAAAATCCTTGATTTAGACCTGTATTTCACCTTCAAATTTACATCAGTGCACAAAAAGAAACATAAGCAAGCGATAAAAAAATGAAACATTTCATTCTCTCATAGTTTGATCCATTTATTGCTGTTCCGTTAAACATTGTCTTCCAGTAATATGGATTGATTTTATACAGACAGAAAATAAACCATGATTTATATAATCACATATTCATCAAACACAACACACATCATGTTATGTCAATACATTCAAGCGATGAATGGATTGGGTGGGTATGTATAACAGACAAGGCAAAATAGAATTACATTTACTGATTCATTCATCAAATATGTTCATTCATTTACAATCATTTGCTATTTCAACATACATTTTCTGCATGCCGTGAAATATCTCATCTGAAAAAGGTATACGGTCAGGGCCCCATAACACAAAGGTTTACAATAAATTGCAAATTTGAAAGAACCATTGTTATAGGTTAGAAGTCTTTTGACCCAAAACACATGCAACAATCATTGTGATTGGCTATTGCCACTTTGCGATTGACTGATTACCTCTGTGTAACAGGGTCTTGCTTCCGTAATAATGAGCATGGATACAACATAGATTTTTATATAACAAGGCAGTTCACCCAGTCCCAATTTTGAAACATGTGCATGCGTCTATGTGCCCCTATGCTCAGTATAACGAGAATCATTAAAACAAAGGTAAATTGCTTGATCTAAATCACCTCATTATAATGATCATTATATAATAATAATAATAATAATAATAATCATTAAATGAGTGATTCACTCTGAAACCAATCTCTTTCAAATTTTAGTTCTGAATATGTTTTATGAGTCTTTCCAATAACGAGAAGAACACTGTCAATATAAGGATAACTGTTCATTTAAAACATAAGTGATGAAAGTTTATTTGGAATTTAATTTTGTCTTTCCTTACATAAAAACAAAAATCACTAACCGTATGATGAACACAAGTAATATTTTCTGATTACTAGCCTGGTTCGATGAAGAATATTTATAACACATTCCAATTTTATTTAGTCCACAATCACATAAATTATGTGCACAGTAAAGACAAATTCATGATGCTTTTCTTTGCCTGTTCAGCACAAATTAAATTGCATAAATCTTGATGAATCACATATAAAAATCCACAGTCAGCACTCGATACAATATAATCTTAGTAATCATTTAGCCACATGCAAATAATCACTATATTCATCTATGAATCAAGTTGGAATTTAGTAAGTCGCAGTTGTTATACAAATATCTAAAACTGAAAGAATACAGCATGTCATATCAAACTGACAGACTTTATATTCTACAAATCTGCAGAGCTGTTTCGGGATACATTCTATATGAATTGAAACAACATGATATATTGTAATCTTGTATTGTTTAGCATATCAAGTTGTTAATTGTAGAAACGCATTAATTTCTTTTAGTTGGGGAGGGTGATCTACTCAACATCCTAACTCCCCCCACCAACACTACCAAAAGAAAGTGCATCCAGCTCTATGCTGGTGGCCTGAATACTTAAACCTGTTATATCTTCTTTTTTTTCTTCCTAAATCAATATTCTAGATATAGTATAACTGGCATTGCACACAAACATACAAAGCAACAATTATAGGTAATTGGTCCACTGAATAACTATACAGTATGTATCAAATAAAATGGTACAAGTAGAAAATATTTTTTTATAGTATGAAGTTTAATCACAGCCTGATATTGTTTGGTATTTTCATAAAGCAGGAAGATCAGACTTTTAACTGCAATTTTTTCATCACATTTGGTGTTGTACTTTATGAAATATGACTAGCTTTCTCCAATCAAGAAAAATCCATTTTTCGCATGCCGTCCCATGCCTTTGTGTATAGGTTTCTCATAATGGCCATGAAGTGCTCAATTTTGATTTGTTCCTTGTCGCACAAAATTTAGCATAACTTTTGTTTTACGAAAGCAAATTATACAGAACAAAGCACATCAGCAAGGAAAATCTTTTGGCTTTATTTTGGTATCACATACACACATTGTTTGAAAATATTTCACACCTAAATAATTTTTTTCCGACTGTACCATTTTTTTTTACACAGACTGTAGAGTGCTATGATGCTTAGTACACTGAAACAGGGATAAGGTAACAATATGTAACAATTTTCTGTAAATGCTGAAAGATATAAATAGTCAGACTATTCTGTAAGACAAACAATACAGTGTATCACTGCAAATCACAAATATATCAACATAACATTGGAAGATACATGTTACATCACATAATTTGTTTAAAGTCGTAATCAAAATATTGACAAAAGTGAAATATACACAAAATTCTTCTTCTACAGATTTGTTAAGGCTTTGTATAAAAGTATACATCTATTTAGTACATGTATGAATGTGACTGACAAGTAAAACTATCCCACTATAAAGAATTCAGACTTAATCATGAATTATCTTGTTTTGTTTAGAAACACTAAATGCTGAAGACACACAGTTCCATAACAAAAATAATATTCAGCAATTCACTTTTGACTTGTATAGATGAAGCACTCTTTTGTTTCACTTTTACTTTTATCTTTGTGCCTTCAAATTTTAGATATATCATACCTAAAGTTTCAAACTTTTACCATTACAACACCACTAAAATTACAATTATTCAGTAAAAAAAAAGCATTTTATAGAGTCTATTTGGTTTATTAAACTGTCATGTATAAAAATGTAAATTCCGTTACCCAATATCTTTAATTATCACAACATTTGTTAAGTATGTAAATTTAACATTTCGATGCCTTTAATTATACTTAACATAACACCAAAACGAATAGATGGGACAAGCTTGTAGCCATGTTACATCATAGCTCATCGTGAGGAACCTTTTCTCCAGTATTCAGATCAAATTTGTAAGCGCAGAGTGCTGGAGTAGTAAACTCAAACTGGTAGACGCATCTATCTGGTTCTGAGGCGGCTGTTACTGAGTTCTCAATGCCACATTTTAAATTGACCTGTTTTGGTTGAAAAGAGAGAGAAAATGAGTCAAAAGTCAATGTTGCTGATTTTTACTTTATTTATGATTATTATAATAAAGACATGGTTAACCACTGAATCAGTGCTCAATACAATTTTAGAATTTTTTTTTTTCAGTTTACATTTCTGTTCATTTTTGTATTTGAGTCTCATGAGTGCAAGATTAAAAGGAATATAGTCATAGCGAGATTCCTGATATAACAAAGTAATTGCCATGGCCCTAAAGACCTTGTTACAACAAATTTCCAATGTATTCATTTATGAAGCAATATTGTTGAACTCTCATTTCAAAATATCACAAACTATAGATTTGCTAATATATTATTGGTATTGTAACTCACAAGTGATGCATGATCAAGATATAATTGAAAACCAAGAACGAACAATTTACTTTGTAAATATTTTGCGACAGGAAAGGCATCCAAACAAATCGAAGAGAAATAAATCACATCAACTTACCCTAGTAGATCTATCAGGTCCATTCCAACACTTTTGACCTCTCGTATACATCATAACAGAATACTTGTTATCAGATGGCCCTTCCCATTGATGCCATAACCTGAGAAAAACAGAGAGGAAGAGAGAGAGAGAGAAATATATAGCACAAAAGCGTTTAATGATATTAATAAATAATACATACATGTATCTTTAATAGCTAGTTTCAGGCGACAGGTTTTATCAAAACAAATGATTATAATTATACAAATGTATACTTGTATATAAATGGATGATTATTTTTAAAACTGTATACCAGTATGCCTAAAAAATATTTAGTTATAATATCACTATAGCAGGTTGCCTTGTTTCAATAGCAGGGCAGATGTGTGGAGCCTCTGTTGGAGTCGGGTAGTAAAGCCCCTACAGTACCTGTAGTTTTGCCATTTTATGTGTACATTTTAAAGGTAATTTTTGAAAACTAAAATCTGAAAAAAAAAAGTAATGTAAAGAATATACATTTTGATTATAAATAAAAACAAATAAATGGAAAATCAAAGTTGTAGCAACTAGAATGTTTTTAAAATCTTAACCCGATGGAGACAAGTTGATTTGGCTATAACACACGTTTCCCATAGACCTCAGCCTGAATATATTCGGACTCGGTCCTCAATGGGTTTACAGATATTATGCCTGTGTTATATAAACATTGATGATGAACAATATATTTAAATAAATGCAGAAATATGTGCAGTAACACTGATTTTCTAATGTAATTCAAGCATGAGATATTTCATGATAGACTTACCCCAGAGAAGTTTCTGAGCCTCCACTTTTAGATCTTTGTGAAGATTTTTCAAATGGGCAAAGCTTGTATGTATATCTACAAAATCAGAACACAAATAAAATTTGAAAGAGGGTATGAAAGTTTACATTCATATACATTTAATTTTAAGTGATATTATTTACTGAAAAATATAACAAAACAAATCCCCAAACATATCATTCTGTCATCATCACTATCTTCATTACAGTACTTATATTTTCAGAGTGTGTACTTGTATTACAGAGAAAGAGAGAAGGAGAG
>CALNVZ010001721.1:33097617-33108882 GCA_940671915.1 Paracentrotus lividus
TTTACTCACTAGAGGAAAGGGTTTTGCTGTGTTTCAATCACGTTTTTCCAGTAAGAATAGCTCTTAAAACATATTTTCTTGGGCAGAATCGGACAACAAACATCCAATGGGTAATCCACAAGAAGTATGGGCATGTTTCATCACATATTTTTTATACAACCTTGACTAAAGCATGCTTAAGACAGGGGCGGTTTGGGGCGGTTTAGTGAGTAAGCTGAGGGGCGGTCTCGGGCAGTTGTTTGACCCACCTGCTATAAGAGCTTTGGTAGCCTCATCATAATCAGGCATCTGATCATCAGATGGACTAGCATTCTCTCGCTTCTTACTCAACTTATCCAATCTCCTCTGACGTATCACATCACGCTCTTCTTCAGTTAAATCCTCATCGATATCATCCTCATCTTCAAAAAACTCATCGTCGTCTTCATCGTCCTCTGCCCACTCGTCTTCTTCGATGTCGTCATCGAAGTCATCGTCCGATTCGAAGTCATTGTGGTCAAAGGCAGCAGGTTCACCTAAAGCATTGAAATAATGAAAGATAAAAGGGATAAAAGATCAGCAAACAAGCTGTTTTACATCAATGTCCAAATATGATTGATTTGATGACGAACTGTCACACACTCACTTTCTGCGATACAATACTAGCTTGGATTCATGTATGGACAGGGAGTTTGTTGTACAAGATTTTGACAAGAAATTGACAGTGCACTGCAATTTTGCCCCAAATATCTCATATTTATCATACAATAATTGCTCCTGGCTTTAATTCGTATAAGGTGTAGGAATAGGGTTAGGGTTGCAATAGGGTTTTATGTTAGGTTTAGGACAGGGTATAGTGTTAAGTTAGTCATTCGATTAGTGTATGGAATTTGCAGCGGAGCAGTTGTCGCCAGAGACAATGTTAATTACAACAAATCTAGACCAATAATGTATTTTTGGAAAGAGTTTGACAAACTGAATTCAGTGGTACAAGTGAAAACATTTTTTTTCATTAGAGAGCTGTTCAGGAGGGAACTAACACATTCGATGAGAAGAGGTACGTGAATTTTATAGAATGTCGCGAAACTGATATCTTACCTGCTTTTCTCTGGTCTTCTTCTTCCTTATTTTTAATTGCTGCCTCTGCTGCAATCTGACAAAAAAAAGAGAAGTTGTTATTACTTACAATGAGATATTTTGAATCCTGGTAAATTGGCATCACGTCATCATGGCTATGGTATGCAGTTTTATAAGGACGTAAAGTGATAAAAATCGATGTTTATCTTACTCTTTTCTCAGTAATTACACAATTTCTTGCAGATACCTTTGCTTTGCTTGAGATTTGTTACGAACAAGAATGGAAACTTTTATCTTTTAATCATCCCGACCACTTCTCAGGATTATAAAGATAAAGCCGCCGCCCTGCTGAATGAATACCACACAGCGTAATTATAGGCCGGATATACCGATATCATTGACTTGATAGGAGGGGATTAGTACACCCGGTATAAAACACTGCTGTGCGGTTTTCATGCAGCAAGCCATGGCTTTATCTTTTGGTAAGTTGCCTACTTGGTTGCTTTCTTACCTCATTGGCAAACTTGAATTTCTCCTTGATTTCATTCCAAATCTGCTCTACAAAGATGGCTTCTTCTACCAGGTTAGCTCCCCCAAGAACAGCCTGAGGAGACAAAGTTTATAGGATTATAATAATAATCATAATAATTGGTTTTTAAGTAGCACCTTTTCAGTTAAGAAACCGGAAATGCAGCCTAGTACCATCCTGAAATTTGCAAAAAAATTAAGCGTAAATGCTAAAAAAAAAAGAAAGAAGGTAGTTCGCGAACCATGAGTGAGTGTTGTCGTATTTTGCTAACATTAAAACATGCAAAGCGACCTTTTGACCCCTCAATGACCCTTGACCTTATCATGCTTAACAACACACAAGTGGTAATAATAATAGTAATATTAGCGCTTAATGCATATATATATATCCGCTTTGGTGTTTCTTATAGTGTTAACTAATAATTACCCGGCTTAGCTAGGCTACCCAAAAAAGGTGCTCACAGCTTTCAAGGAATTGTTTCCTACCGGTACCCATTCACCGCACTTGGGTCGAGTACGACAAATTTGCAGATTGACATCTTGTTGATGGATGCTAATAAAATGGAATTAACCAACGATAATTTATACCAGGGTGAACAAAACTAATGCTATAAAAACATGAGTGAAAGTTAAAGGTAGTATCAGCCTTTTTCACAAATTGCGAAAACTAATGCAACTTGGCATAACTGTAGAATATGATCGACCTATACTGTCTATTCAATCTTACTGTCATAGGTTGCCTAGATCAGTAATACAAAACGAAAATCTGACTACCAATCTTGACCAGCTCTCCATCAACATCGTTGATATTACAGCGCGTGCAGCACGGACCGCACACAGCAATATACACACGGCGCATCAGCGTGCATTATTCTCTGCGCTAACGGTCAGCGGTTCGCACCGTACGGTATATTTTTCGAGGTTCGAAAAAATAGGAATGAATATTGATAATCGCAATATAATGACAAACATACACATTTGAGCTTAATCATGTTGTGGGAAGATATAGTCATTGGTATACTACTATATCCTCTAAAAACTAGAAATTTAATATTTTTGCCTGCAAAAGGATGACACTACCTTTAAACAAAAAGTTTTGACCCCTATATGACCTTTGACCTCATCACCCTCATCAACACACAAGTGGTATTAACCAAGAATTATTTGGACCAAGCATGAACACAATTGATGGAGAAAAAATAAATGGGAGCAAGTTAAACAAAAACTTTAACATTTTTGTAACAGGCTTCATATCATTTGACATTTTGACCCCTATATGACCTTTGACCTCATCACCCTCATCAACACACAAGTGGTATTAACCAATAATCATTTTTACCAAGTGTGAACACAATTGATGGAGAAATAAAGAAAACAAAAAGTTTTTTGAAAAGTTGACCTTTGAGTTCAACTTTGTTTCATACAATAAAATTTAGAGCATTTGACCCTTTAAAAAGCCTAGCCCAAGGACCCAAATCACCTTATGCCCCCCCCCCCCCCACTGGAACTGAGGTAAAACAAGTCTGTGGTTCCATACCTTAGCTTCCTCTTCATTCACATCTCCACTGCCGTCTGTATCAAACTCCATCCGGCTTGATAACTCATGGAACACAATTCTGAAAGAACAAGTTAAAAATATGATAATTTGCTTTGAATTACATTGACATATAGTTTGCTTGTAGACAAGAATTAATGTTTGAAAGAAAGATTTATTCTATCAATGGTTATCTCACTTATTTTGACCATTCTTCTATGGGCCATGACTTGTTTTCAATATCACAAGTAGATCCAATTCCAATGAAGTATTACAAAGAGCTTTAGAATAGAAATAAGCTGTGCACCTGCTAACATGGCTATTCTACTCTGTGACCCTTGACCTTTGACCCATATATTCCAAAGTCTAATCAGATTATCTTCCTGTGGTGATACAAACTATCCCTAAGTTTGAGGTGTATATCTACATTGGTTCTTGAGATATTGCAACAATGATGTCAATACATGGAATTTCATAAGTTAACATTTATAACCAAAATAACATGGCATCTTTTATTTTCTTCATTCACTTCCACACTAATGAGTCATTTTAAATGATTTTAAAAGGCCACTTGTGTGATTTAGCACTTCATTATCATAATCACAGGGATTAAGGAAAGGACTTACCGTCCATCTGAATCGATGTCTAGTTCCTTGAAAGCCTGCAGAGCTTTCTCCTTGTCTTCTGCTGCTTTCCTAGCGGCTACCTGTGCTTCCCAGGCTGCCTTGTGTTTATCCTTAGCCTCAGTCTCGGGTCCTTCAACTTCGTCTCTTACCTCTGCAATCAATCAAGTAATGGGGTTACGAGGTCAAAGGTCAAATGTCACAGAGGTCAATAAATAGGACAAGGTAAAATTGCTCATACTCTTAATTCAAAAACAAAACTGACCAATCATTATCATACTTAGTACATGTGTGCTTACTGGGCTGACAACAATCTGATAAGATTTTGGGGTGATGAGGTCAAAGCCCACGGCCTTTGGTCATATCAGTTTCTGAGACCCCCTCGAGCCCTAGAAACCACCGTGGCCCTCAAAGCAGTCAATATATCTATAATGTGTGTGTCGTAATAATTACAAAAATAGAATCAGGCAATGAATTATAGAGTTAAGGAGATTGACCTACACAATACACTAATAATTTACTTACTTTTCTTTTCATCAAGTATCGTCTGAGCCTCTAACTTTTCAGATTGAAGCTTCTTCAGCTCTTCCTGAAACGATACAAAAATCATTCGAAAACAATAATCAAAATAAAAGTGAACAATCATCCATATGTCTGGCAGCAACATATTTTGACATTCTCCACCAGGAAGAGGATTGAGTACTCACAACAAATTCCTTGAATGCTTGAGTTCATTGTAGCTCTGTGACAGAGCAAATGAAACCCTTGCGCAAAGAACAGATTATTCAGTAACCCTAACCTTTCATTCTGTTTCCTTGACCTTTATAGGGAAATTTTGTACGCCTATGGGTTTTCATCAATATAAATGGCATTATGAAAAACTGACCCAATAATTCATGGATATAAGCCCTTGTGAAAATACCAAATTACGCAGCAATACATACGTCAAGTTCTGTTTTTTGTTTTTTTTTCAAACTAGGGAAATCTTGGATGTCTATGAGTTTTCATTAGTATAAGTAGCCTTATTTTAGTGGAAATTTTGCAAGGGCTGACTGGCAAAATTTGAGAAAATTAAACCCTCGTGAAAATACCAGATTATTCAGCAATACGCATTTAATGTTTGCTTTTTTTATTTATTTATTTTTTTTTTTAACTAGGAACATCCATGATTTCTGTGGGATTTCATGACTGTAAATATCCTTATGTTAGTGAAAATTTTGCGAGTCATTCCTCAAAAAATTTGAGGACATAAATCCCTCATGAAAATACCAGATTATGCAGCAAAACCCACCTCTCGTTCTGTTTTCTTAGCTTGCCCATCTTTGATGTATTGTTGTCTGATTTCAAAGCCTTGATTGGAGAGTCTCATATGTTGCTGCCTTTCCTCCAGGTCTTTCTGACCAAGCTCACGACAGGTATTGACACATATCGTTGCCCCAGGTCCCTCATACTCATCAGAAGCATCACAGCAATCTACAGTTCAAGAACAATAGAAATAATCAATTAATGTAATTTTGCCCATTTGAGGATTGACATAGAAAGTACAAGACTTTTCAAACTTCAGTAACTATCCTATTTTATAACAAATGTCGATGACACTACCTTTAAATTACTACTCTTATTTTCCTCTTTTCTAGAAGATTGTTTCTCTCCTTGGTTTCCTTCAAGAAAAAGAAGATTTTAAGGCACTTTCATTCATGCACATATTCCAAGAACCTTAATACTAGGCAAGGCAAAACTTTCATTGTTAAAAGGTAAAATTACTTTTAATTTAATAGTTCATGATTTGTATGATGACATTTAACAAACATTACATCCCACTACTGGAGCGGACTAAACAACCAAATGGACTTAGTTAGAAAAGGATATAAATGTATGCCTCTTTGAAAGTTAATTCATGTACACGTAAGCAGGACCATACTGGTAGGCATTATTCTTCAATGTTTTTATAACCAACTTATCATTCCGGGTTTACAGAACATTAAAGATTGCAGTTTATGTCTTCCACCTAAAAAAAAAGCTATTATTTTGAATAATGAAAGCTGGTTATCATTCTCACCACAAATGCCATCATTAACTCTTGATGAAGGAATGTAAAATGGTCTGTAGCCTCTATTGTTGCAGTGGAATTTTCCATTAGGACAAGCTGATGTACCTGCAGGGCAGAAAATAACAAGAAAAAGTTGAAATCAGGAAGAAAATAAACTCTTAGACAAGCAATCATGAATAATGATTAACCAAGATGAAAGTGGACAATCCGGGAAAGCCCTTAACACTTTGCCAAATTTTCTTTCCATCGGGTATTCATTTACTGCACCCGGGTTGGAAGTGGCCAATGTTTTTATTTATTCCAAATATGCTTGACTTACATCTTACATCTTTGAACAATCAAACAATCTATTGATCAATAACAATGACAGACATGAAATGTCCTGACAAATATTTACTCTCAATTTCTTGTAACAAACGGGTAATATACCAAATATTCATTTTGGAATCAGACAATGTATAAATTGGCTATTACACCAGGTGGTCAATAGACCTGGGGGGCATTTCATCAAAGGATTTGTCAGACATTTTATCCAACAAATTTGCTCTCAGCCAATCACATGCAAGCTTTTCAGTAGCTTATAACAGTTTGTCTGATAAAACGTCCGACAAGTCCTTTGATGAAATGCCCCCCAGGTGATAATTAAATCAAGTAGGTAGGTACCAAGCAGAAATTAGACCAAATTGTTAGTAGGCTACACCAAATTAGGTTTAGCCTGTGTGATATTAGACAATCGGTGAAATGGACCAACTGCTGTTAGACCAAGTGGATATAACCATCTTACCATTTTTAATCATGCCCATTTCATTTAATGCCACTTCCCTTGGTCTTAAACAACTTACAATTTCTTGTAACAAATGGGTAATATACCAAATAGATCCATTTTGGAATAGGACAATTCAGTTGCTCTAAACGACTTGGCAATTACACAAAGCGGTCATTAGACCTAGAGAGAATTACATAAAGTACGTATTAGACCAAGCAGAAATTGTGGTAACATGTTAGTAGACTAAATAGGTTTAGTCCATGTGGAAGAATTGGTCCAAACGATGTTAGACCAAACATCTTACCTGGCTCATCAGAAGAGTCTGGGCAGTCACAATAATCATCATTGAGTTGAGATCTAAGTATCTTCATAGATCCATCCAAGCATGTAAACCATTCACCTTGACTGTCCTTGTTGTAAAGAGGTTCATCTAAGAAAACCAGTAATTCATATTAAGATTCTATTTTTCTTTTTACAATTTTTTTTCCTTCTTTTCCCCAATGGTGGCATGATATTATTAGATTACTGCATTGTAACATAAAAAGATGCAATCAATCAAATTACGAGCAATTCGATATCAATTGTATGATTAATGAACCTAATTTGCGTTATACAGTGCACCAGGCTTGTTTTGACATTGGAAAAGAGACGAACCAGAAAAACAAATTATCAACCAACCCTCTGAGCTCATACATAATTTTAGTGATCCAGATAATCCTTTTCTTTTCGCTGATATTGAAATTGGCTTTTCCTTCTCACATTTTTCTCCGCCTTTTCGTTGGTGATGTTTTGTCAGGGGTCAACCAAAAAAAATGTGATCTAGATCTACACTACAGACTTCAAGAAGTTGGTGCACCTACAGTAATCTATCACAATGTCATCCAGCGCAAGTGGTTCACACACAAATTTGCTTCCTCTTTTAAATGAAAAAGTCATGAAATATGAACCCATAATTTTTTTTAACTTTCTAACTCGGCATCACATCACTCATCAGCATTTAGATGGAAGAAAAATAATCATATATTATTTAAGAAATTAATGAAAATGATGCTACTTCAAAAAATGCTAACAAAATATCCCCAAAAGCAAAACTTAAAGATGTTTTCATGGTTTTCTTTTTTTTCTGACAAATTTTCTGTCTTAACTTACATGTAAATAAACGTATGGGACTGGTTGCCCAACTTTTAACCTAAGATTTGTTTCATAGCTCAAATTAAAAACAGGATAAACTTACTGCTAAGAGATACGCCTCTTGGTCTTTGGACTTGAATTGTGGCATCACACATCCATAAAACGCCTAATGAAATGGTCAAAGCCACAAATAAAGCCATTGAAACTGTCGATCTCACATCCATTTTTTACTCTTTCGCCGGTGGTCGATCGTAATGAAATACTTTGTACACGTTTTACATTGACTTTACATATATTGCACACAATCAATCATCATGCATGATTTCGACACGCAATTCTTTTATAGCGCCATCTGTGTTCATTGGTAGGATGATATGAATACACAAAAGATTGCATAAAAGATATTGATAAAAAATTTATTTTTTATATTATTTTTTTTAATGTAAAAATAATCAATACATTAGTACAAATTGGAGTGACAGGAGGGATCTCGAAGAAAAAAAATAAAGGGGAACAAAATTTGAAGACAGATGGTAAAAAGTAAATAAAATAAATTTTAAAAAAATACAGAAAAATAAAGACTAACACAACATATTGATCAAAGTGAATAAATTGAACGAAAGGGTTCTGAGACGAATTAAAAAAAATCTCAAGACATTTTTAAGATCCATCATTTAAAACTTGTAAAAATAATAATCTTGGATTGTAATCAGAATTTCCTTTATGGTAAATTAATGCTGCGTTCGAAAACGTGAACATCATTACTCATAGACAATTAATTTATTCATTGTCTCCAACGGTAGAAACCATGCAAATTGGTAGAAACACACGCAATTAACTGCTGTGTGATAAATATATGATTTTTTCATAGCTGTCTGGTTCCACTTTTTATCACACAGCAGTTGCGTGTGTTTCTACCAATTTGCATGGTTTCTATGGTTTCAATTAATTGTCTATTTAACATCTCAACGGCATAAAAAATTCCTTTACGTTTGATCATTATTCATCATCACAACTTTGGATTAGGATGTTAATTTCTTCTCTAATATGTCAGCTCACTATATAAAATATTATAGTAGCTACAAAGTACAAAAATAATTATTTACAAACTAAGCCATCATTTTTACATGACTTATACCTGAATGTTCTTTGATAGAAAGGCATTATAAGTTTAGAATGACGCAATTTCAGGTAAACCGTTGATTATTTCAACATAGCTAATATGCGTGTATTTTATATGTAAGTTTGTAATTACATTTCATAAATTAATTAATAAATAACCAGTGTGTTGTCGCCCACTTTAAAGGGAAGATTTTTCATCCCTTGGAGCAGATGACTATGCAGACATTTCTGAAACAAAAGGGGAGACCAAAAAAAAAAAAAAAAAAAAAAAAAAAAAAAAAAAAAAAAAAAAAAAAACTACAAAAGAACAAAGGCCAGGAGAGGGGAAAAGGAGATTATCAGTAAATAAAATCACGAAATGAAATTTCTCCGAAAACAGTTTTCAGGTTTTGTTTATATCTTTTGACAAATGAATAAATGCCCAAAGCCAAAGGAAACAGTAAAAATGGCAAACATCCAGAGAAGATAGATTTATTTAGAACCATCGTAGTCCTTGCAAAGGTTTAATGCAACCTCAGGTTCCAACCAAATTATCAAATAATAGCCCATTTCTTTTTGTAAGTTACTGCAGCAATGTCATTTTTTTTTTTTTTTTTTTTTAAGTTACCATTTACAACCTGTCAATAAGAGGCTAAAACAAACATGGGGACAAGTTTAATAATCAAGGGTATGGTTGTTTTTTATTTCCTTTCTTTTTTACCATAAGAGGATATAAAATATTTTCAATTTTTCACCAATCTCATCATTTTTACTCAACCCCTCCCTAGACAAGAACAAAAGCATATAACCCTTAAAAACATAATTTAATGTAAAGAACAATAATTAACACTTACACTTTAGACGCTTTTCGCGGGTCAGCCGGTAAACAAAAAAGGGGCCCCAAAAATGACAAAATGCAAAAATGGCATTGTGGGGGCTGACAACCCATTTTTTATTTTTTTAATTTCTCGGGAATGGTTGGGTAAACAACCAAAACTTCAGAGCCAGGGTCCCGAAAAGTGATCTTGGGGACAATTAATTTCCGGTAGAACCATGCAAATTGGTAGAAACACACGCAATTGAAACTGCTGAGAGTGTGAATCAATCCTCACGTGAGATCTCTAATATCATCAGCTGAGTCGGTCATCCTACTTTGTTATCGACACATTCAGTTGCGTGTGTTGTCTAGAGCCACACGAAAAAATATTCAACTTGCCTTATGCTTTTGCGTAATGGCGCTTAAACTCAATATGTAATTGTCGTATTTTAATCAATCTCAAAACGCCATCTCATAGAACCGATGAACAATTCATCCTTCTGAACGTTTGATCATTATTCATAATGGCACCATCCACAACTATTGTGTGAGGTGTGGCATTGTAAATTCCGTTAATCCTCTTAATATTGTGCAAAGATGAGACAAGTACGACAATACTAATAACATAAATGATTATAGTTTAGATATAACAAAAAGTACATAACAATTAATATTTTTTACAAAAACAATAAGCCTCATATACATGTACTTATAACCTGGAATTGTTCTTTTGATAAGTAAAAGGCATTATCAAGTTTTTGAATGGAAACGTGTCAAATTTTCAAGGTAAACCCGTTTATGAATATTTCCAACAAAATACGGAGCCCTATAAGTGGCGAGGTTATTTATTATGAGGTATAATAATATAATTAACAAATTCATTAAGAATGTTCAATTGGAAAAATAAATATCCGGCTCTGAATATTGTCGCTATTCTCAACATTAAAAGAAGGAAAGATTTTTGGTGTCATCCCTTGGAGCAGGATGACATAATGCAGTCATATTCTAGTAGCATATATCCTAATAGGGGTTGAAGTATCTCCTAACAAATAAAAATTACATAATAACTATTGAACATAATCCGTAAAATAGAAACAAAAAAGATCGAACAGGCTACAGAGTGAAAGAGGAGCGGGAAAAGTCAGAGAGTCTATCCAGCAAGGATGAAGAAAATGCACTCGAAATTTATAAATGTTCTACCGACACAGTGTTCATGTGTTTTGTTATACTCTTTCTTAGACAGAAAGGTGAAATAATCTCGCCCCAAAAAAGTCCAAAAAGGAAACAGTAAAAATAGGAGCGGTCAGAAATCACATCCATGAGACATAAAGATTTTTAATTTAGAAAATATAACCATACCAGTAGATTACCTTGCCCAAAAGGTATTTAGAGAAAATACGACAAAAAAACCTACAAGGAATATACACAACCAAAAAAATTAAATCAAAAATTAAGGACATCTGCCAATGTCCTATTTTGTAAAAGTATACTTACTCAAGCAAATGTCAATATTTTATTGTATATTTCTTTTTATGTGCCCATTTCTGTATATTTTGAGGATCACGGTCCCTCTTGATTTTGCAAGGGAAATCCACAGACGTAGGATTGCGAGTCCTTTCTGAGAGCGAATTATTAACTTATCGGCTACTAATTATATAC